>CM053033.1:44539268-44922695 GCA_028564925.1 Lithobates sylvaticus
TGCGTTTTTTTCTTTTTTATTATATAAATGATAAAAAAATTAATCAAAATGTTTTGAAAAAAATATATATATTTTCTACTTTCTGTTTTAAAACATATCCAATCAAAAAAATCAAATGTCTTCATAAATGTAGGCCAAAATGTATTCTGCTACACGTCTTCGGTAAAAAAAACAAACAAAAAAAAAAACAATAAGTGTATATGAATTGATTTTTGCCAATGTTATAGTCTACAAACTATGGTGTGTATACTGGAATTTACACAGCTATGATACTACTATACTGATATGTTACTGGTACTGGTGGTGATCAGTGACTTATAGTGGGACTGTAATAGTGTGGTGGGCAATCTGCCAATAACAGACCCTCGTTGGGATGTTGACTAACTGACACTGACATCAATAGGGAATCTAATACAGTGATCAGATATAATGCTGTATACTGTATTAATGACACTGGTTGGGAAATGGTTAACATCAAGGAGCAATCAAGGGGTTAACTGTGTGCCCAAGAGTAATGTGTGCTGCTTTTACTAGCACTGCCTAATATGTACTGCTTTGCAAAGAGAAGAAACATCCAGATTGCTAATTTGTGTAGAGAGCCCTGTGTGTATGTAAACACAGGACTCCATGCTGTGACTGGCTACAGCCGATCAGCAGGTCTTAGCCATAAATTATTGGTGGGGACCTGCTCACAAAATCCTGCTGTGACAGCATGAGTTAGCAGGGGGCATATGTATGTTCCCTAACATGGAACAGGTTGGATGACGTACATGTACGTCACCAAGCCTGCCCATACTGCCCATCCTGCAGTAAATGAACTGTCCAATGTCCCCTGGAGTTAGTGACAGGATGTAGCATTACAAGGAGTGGCATGGGTGCCTGAGTCAGATTGGGGCACGTGCAGAATGGTGACACACGGTTGGAACACAGGAACTTACAGGTGCAGGAAGCCATAGTTAAGATAATCCAGTGTCAGCAAAAAACAAGTAGCAGAGGTACAAAATCAGAAGACAGAAACAGGGTCAGAAGCCAGGTCAAAGTCAATATCTGTCGAGCAGCAGAAGTACCAAAAAAGTAGGCTGAAGAGGAAGCCAGGACACAAGCAAAGGTCAGCAACAGGAGATCAGGATAAAGCAGAATCAGGAGGCAACCTGGGTAAAAGACAAAAAGGCAGGATGCAGGTCTGAGTAACAGGAGCTCAGGACCACTCAGCAATTCTCCTTTGTTGTGCTTTGTTGTGCTAAGATTTGAATAAGCCTCTAGTCTCAAAAAGCCAGTTTTGGCTGTGCATGATAATTCACATGAATGCGCTTGACTCTATGTACTGATCCACAGGATGCACTGATTTGGGGCACAGCCATGCACTTGCTCTTCCTAACACACAGGTCTGAGTAGAGAGGGAGGGTATGTGAGGCACTTGTGGCAAGATTATGGACACTTCATATAGGTTTCTTACCTACACATGGTGAAGGGCTTCAGAGTTTGTATCTGCTATAAGGGTAACAAATAACAAACTTTGTTGTTTTCTTACAGCTTAAGAAGTTCTGGTCTGAGTCCTAGAATGTAGAGATTTTGTAGAGGTTTGAGTGGGATAAGGTTATCAGTCCTAGATCCACCTCTTACTTATTAACCAGACTTCAATGATAAGCCTCAGATTACCACAGACCTTTTTATATAAAAGCGGACTACCGGCAGAACACTAAAAAGGTATAGAACTGCCTGTTAGTTTGTTAGTTTTGGGGAACCCATTAAGGAGAATCCTGTGGCCCAGGTGAGCAGATGTTCTTTTTAGTTTTATGCTACGGACTTGCTGTGCAAAGCCCTTCTTGCTAAATAAAAGTACAGAACTGTCTCTTGCATGGTTTACAATTGTCAATACCATTTGAGCCTCACCCCTGTACAACCTATATATTGTATATATTGCTTTAGGCTTAATATATAATGGACTTGAGTTGCTAAAGAAATTGACTGTTCAGTTTGCCAAAAACAAGCTAGCGGAAGAGGAAGCTGTTTTCACTTCAATCATTTATTCAAGACCCAGCAAAAAGTGAAGGTCTTTAAAACCCCTCTTACACATGATTGGGTATTTGAAGCAAATACAAGTTGACCCTTAGTGAATAAACAACAATATGTGGCTCTTGATCCATTGATACAGACAGAACATGCTGTATGCCTTATTAAAATTATTATATAGCTTATTTGCCAATTCACTCATTGTATTGCAAACTTAGCTACTGTATCGCTATTACGTCAAGAGCCGCTGTCAATTTAACTGTTTTTTCCCCACAACATTGCAGAGGCAGTGAGGCATACAGCAACAGTCCACTGACCCTGGCTCATTGAACAGTCCAGGGGTTTGTCTTTTTGTATTTTATTGCTTGTAGAAACTTGGGAGGGGATTTTCAGTGATGTGGAATACTCCAAAGCTTTGAGCACAATTCTGCAGAAGACAACTCTCGCTCTCTCTCTCTAAACAGCAGCAACACAGTCTTTCACTCACAGCTGGGGGCCATGAGATAGGTTGCAGAACAAATGTACCTAGAATGGAACAGTCTATAGGCTCACGGCTGGGGACCATGAAGTCGCTTTAGCACAGGTACAGCTAGGCAGGTTCATGACTGGGGACAGACAGGAAGCTTTACTCACAAAATCCTGGAACAAGATCAGTCCACAGGTGCAGCCTCTTGTAAAGTAACCCAGCATCCAGTCCACAGGGTGCTGGGGGCAAGCAGCACCCCAGCTCACCAAACTATTTCCTCAGGAGTGAAGAAAACCATCTCCTCAGGGCTCCAGACTATTTCAGCATACCAGCCACCAGCTGCCCCCCCCCCCCACTGGCATTGGCTAGGAACTGCTCGATATGCAGGCAGGTTATTTGAATTCTCCCTCCCTAAGATCTAGAGACTTCTTTTAAAGGCAAGGGGAAGCAATCAAGCTCCCAGCCTGTGAATCCCTGAACAGACCAGACTAAACAATCATTGCTGCTCAGGCTACAGCAGGAGCCAAAAACGAAATTTACCCAGCAGCCTAACTAGGAGGGTGCTATACTACAATAAAAAGTGTGTGCATGACTGTGATTCTAAACATTCACACCCCCATTACTCTGCTGTCCATGGATTCAGTAGCCACAACTGCATTTCCGCTTGCAGCGCCACCTGCTGCAGGATGTGGTAATGCACCCTACACTAATTTTGCAGTTCATTTTACTCTCCTTCATCCCCTCTCAAATAAACAATTCCTCTTAAATGCTTTGGTAATATAAAATGAGTTACAATTAGTCGCATAATAGTTACATAGTTACATAGTTGGGGAAGTTGAAAAAAGACACAAGTCCATCAAGTGTGTGTGCTTTTATGTCAGTATTACATTGTATAGCCCTGTATGTTAACCACTTCATCCCCGGATTTGCCCCTTCCTGACCAGGCCATTTTTTGCGATTCGGCACTGCGCCGCTTAAACTGACAATTGCGCATTCGTGCAATGCTGTACCCAAACAAAATGTATGTCCTTTTTTCCCCACAAATAGAGCTTTCTTTTGGTGGTATTTGATCACCTCTGCAGTTTTTATTCTTTGCGCTATAAACAAAATTAGAGCGACAATTTAAAAAAAAAACACAATATTTTGTACTTTTTGCTATAAAAAAATTTCCCAATTTAAAAAAAATAAATAAAAATGTATTTTCCTCAGTTTAGGCACAAAAGTTATAGCATCTACAAAATAGGGGATAGATTTATGTAATTTAAATTTTTTTAATTTTTTTTACTAGATCTGCGATTTTTATTGGGACAGCGATATTGCGGTGGTCAGATCAGACATTTTTGATGCTATTTTTGGACCCGTGACATTTATACAGCGATCAGAGCTAAAAATAGTCATTACTGTATAAATTACATTGGCAGGGAAAGGGTTAACACTAGGGGGTGATCAATGGGTTAACTGTGTTCCCTGGGTGTGTTCTAACTGTATGGGGGATGGGACTGACTAGGGGTGAGAGAGATCGGTGTTCATACTTAGTATGAACACACAAGCTGTCTCCTCTCCCCTGACAGAACCGGGATTTGTGTGTTTACACACAGATCCCGATTCTCCCTCTGTCATGAGTGATCGGGGGTGCCCGGCAGTCATCGCGCCCACCGGGCATGCAAATTGGTTCTGGGGACATGCACCTGGCGTGTGTGCGAGCCTTCTATAACTGCGGCGGCTGGTCAGTTAGTTGTTAAGGTCGTTTAAGTGCCTATCTAATAGTTTTTGGAAATTATTTCCCTGCTCCCTGCTGAAACCACTGCTTGTGGAAAAGATTTCCACATTCTTAACGCTCTTACAGTAAAGAACCCTCTATGCAGTTTAAGGTTAAACTGCTTCTCTTCTATCCTTAGTGAATGGCCACGCATCTTTTTAATTTCCCTTTTTGTGGAAATGTTTTATCCCTATTGTGGGGTCACCAGTACAGTATTTGTACATTAAAATCATATCCCCTCTCAAGCGTCTCCTCTCCACAGAGAATAAGTTCAATGCTCATAATCTTTCCTCATAACTAAGGTCCTCCAGTCCCCTAATTAGCTATTTCTGCCCTTCTCTGGACTCTCTCCAGTTCCAGCACATCCTTCCTGAGGACTGGTGCCCAGAACTGGAGGGAATACTCCAGGGGCGGCCGGACCAGAGTCTTGTGGAGTGAGAGAATTATTGTTTTATCGCTGGAGTTAAGCCTCATTTTAATGCATGCCAATATTCTGTTGGCTTTGCTTGCGGTAGCTTGGCATTGCATGCTATTGCTGAGCCTTTCATCTACTAGGACCCCCAGGTCCTTTTCCATCCTAGATTCCCCCAGAGGTTCTCCCCCTAATGAGTAGATTGCATTCATATTTTTGCCACCCATATGCATAATTTTACATTTTTGTACATTAACTTGTTCAGATCTGTGCTATAGCCAAATGATGGCTACAGCGTGGATCTGCTTTGCCGGGAGTACATCTATTGACGCCCTCCCCTTTCAAAGCTGGCCACGCCCCCCTGAAGGGGGCGCGCAGCGCGTGCTGTGATTACCTGGTTCAATGAGACCCTGGCCCCTTGCCACATGATCAACTGTCAGTCAATGACAGCTGATCACGTGATGTAAACAGAGGATCAGTAATTGTTTTTTTTTTTCTTCTCACGCTAACAGCGTGAGAAAAAAAAAGCTGATCGCCAGCTTCTATTTGAAGGGACATCGGTCCCAAAGAGGAAGAGGCAAAGCTGTCTCATATGTGCTTTAAAAGTACCGCCTGCCAGTGCCCCAAATCAGTGCCCACAGTAGTAAGTTCCAGCAATCAGTGCCACCTATCAGTGCCCACAAGTGCCACCTATCAATGCCCAATAGTGGTGCCAATAAGTGCCTCATCAGTGCCACCTAGCAGTGCTGCCTATCAGTGTCACCTACCAGAGCCAATCAGTGCCCATCACTGCCACCCATCAGTGCAAACTATCAGTGCCACCTATTAGTGCCCTTCAGTGCCACCTAACAATGCCCTTCAGTGCCGCCCATCAGTGCCGCCCATCAGTACCCACCAATGCCACCTATCAGTGCCCACCCGTGCCACCTCATCAGTGCCCACCAGTGCCTCCTATTAGTGCCCCTCAGTGCCAATCAGTGCAGCCTATCAGTGCCCATAAGTGAAGCCTCTTCAGCGTACATCAATGAAGGAGAAAAATTACCTGTTTGCAAAATTTATTAAGAAAATATAAAACAGTTTTGTATTTTTTTTTTTTTAAATCCGTCTTTTTAATTTTTTTTAACAAAAAAATAAAAAAAGAGGTGATCAAATACTACCAAAAGAAAGCTCTATTTGTGGGAAAAAAATTATAAACATGTCATTTGGGTACAGTGTTGTATAACCGCTCATTTGTCGTTCAAAGAGTTACATTGTTAAAAGCTGAAAATTGGTCTGGGCAGGAGGGGGGTTTAAGTGTCCAGTAAGCAAGTGGTTAACACTCTTGCCATGTAGTTGCCCACCCTATTAATTTGTTCAGATCTTCTTGCAAGGTTTCCACATCCTGTGGAGAAATGATTGCCCTGCTTAGCTTAGTATCTTCTGCAAATACATGCTGACAGACCTTAGTTTGTACAGTAAATTTTAGTTATGGGGAACTGTATCAAATGCCTTTGCAAAATCCAGATACACCACATCTTCGGGGCTTTCTATATCTAGATGGCTGCTTACCTCCTCATAGAAGGTTAATAGATTGGTTTGGCAAGAATGATTCTTCATGAACCCATGCTTATTCCTGCTAATGATACCATTTTCACTACTAAAATCTTGTATATAATCCCTTATCACCCCCTCCAAGAGCTTGCATACTATTGATGTTAGGCTAACTGGTCTGTAATTTCCAGGGATATATCTTGGCCCTTTTTTAAATATTGGAGCTACATTATCTTTTCTTCAATCTGCTGGTACCATTCCAGTCAGTAGACTGTTCGCAAAAATTAGGAACAATGGTCTAGCAATTACTTGATTGAGTTCCTTAAGGACCCTCGGGTGCAAGCCATCTGGTCCGGTGACTTATTAATGTTAGGTTTTTCAAGTCTATTCCTAATTTTATCCTCTGTTAGCCATGAGGGTGCTTCCTGTGACCTGTCATGAGGATAAACCTTGCAATTTTGGTTACTGAAGCCCCCCATTTCCCTCGTGAAGACTGAGAAGAAAAATAAATTCAATACCTTCGCCATCTCTCCATCCTTTGGAACAAGATTCCCTTCATCATTCTTTATGGGGCCAATATGATCTGACCTCCCTCTTTTACTATTTATATACTTAAAGAATTCCTTGGGATTTTTTTTTACTCTCCACCACTATGTGCCTTTCATGTTCTATCTTAGGCGGCCTGATAGCACCCTTCAATTTCTTATTGCATACTTTGTGAATTTGGAATGCTGATGATGACCCTTCAGCCTTGTATTTTTTGAAAGCCTTCTCCTTTGCTTTTATATGCATTTTTATGTTGGAGTTAAGCCACCCAGGACTTTTATTAGCTCTTTTAAATGTATTTCCCATTGGGATGCACTGGCTAACACCCTTATCTAATATACTCTTAAAGCACACCCATTTTTCCTTTGTGTTCTTTGTTCTTAAGATTTTATCCCATTTAATATCTTCTAGCAAGGAGCGTAGTTTAAGGAAATTGGCTCTTTTGGAATTCGGTGTCTTTGTATTCCCCTTATGTTTACTATCTGTGTGATTTATACTGAAACAAATTGACCTGTGATCGCTGTTTCCTAAATTGCCCCGTATTTCCACATCTGTGATCAGGTCTGTATTGTTGGTAATCAGTAGGTCTAGTAACGCTTTGTTTCTTGTTGGTGGATTTACTATCTGACCCATAAAATTGTCCTGCAAGACGTTTAGGAAATGGCGAGCTTTAGATGAATGCGCGGTTCCTTACGCCCAGTCTATGTCTGGATAATTAAAATCGCCTATTATAATGACACTTCCCATCCTTGCCGCCAATCCAAACTGTTATACAATCAACAACCTCTAAAAGGCAATTTTATGTTACGACTTCCCCAAACTTTGATTATCCAATGTCATCAGCCACTAGACATCTATGTGTACACATGTACATACTGCCGAATACAAAACACAGCATTAAAGTGACAGATCCATTACTTGGCAAAAAGGCAATAACCAGAACTAATGAAGATTCACTTAACAGACTCAGCCAGAGCTGTCATTTTCTTGGCAGACTCTCACAAATTATTTTTCCCTTGTCTGGTAATTATTTCCTAACACTATATAAACTGATCTTTTAATTTTTCTATGTCAGCACTGTGCATTTAAACATAAAGCTTGGTCTTTTTAGTACTTTTAGGTACATTATTTAGGGCAAAATGTGAGATATTTTCTAGGTATTTGGATTACAAAAGTTACAAGGAAGCTCTCATTTAGGCATCTGTCAGCATCTTAATTTCCCATATTTACTGAAATGGTGTGAGCCTATACATCTGTATGATGTAGCTGTGCAAATATAGCAATAATTACTTTGAAGCATAGCACAGTATCACGGCACACTTACATAAGTCTCAGCTACTAAATGGCTTTAATTTGCTAAAGGATACTGCAGATAGATAGGCTAGACAAAAATATAGATAGATAGATAGATAGGACCTGATTTACAAAAGAACGAGATGAAGTGTGCTTAGATAATAATAAGCCGATTTTAAAGCACAGGGTTGGGTGTTTCACAATCTCGTGAGGAAGAATAAAAAGCTCAGTTTTTTTTTCTTTTTACAAACTCCCTTGTCAAGATTGCACGTTTGAAATACACATAGGTTCATAGTTAGCTGACTTTACAGTAAATCCTGGGCCAGATTCACTTCACTGCACATTAAACTTTAGCAATTTATTGTTGGACTTTGGCCTTTCCCACATATGCAAAAGTCCAAACCACCCCTCTGATAAACCATCTGTAATGCATTCTTTTCAGAGGTTTTCAGGCATTCAGGGGGTGATACTGCCACCACTTCCTGAATGCCTCTTTTTTGGCTGTGTTTTTTTTTTCAGCACAAAAAATGGGATTTTGCATTGAAACACCATGACACAACAAAGAGCCAAGTCTTAAGCTTGTAGTTGCTATGTAGTCCCATTGACTTTGATGAGCTAATTTGACAGGTTGTGTCACGTGCCAAACTTGACATGCCAAGCATCGTGGCCAGGCCATAGTGTCATCAATGAGAGGCATGATCATTTGGAGGAGGGCGGTCAGGGGGGTAGTAAACTGCCTGTTTTTTTACTGCCGTTCTACTACTCATATGAACCTAGCCTTAGGGCACTTCCTATTCCTGTTGAGCAATTCCCAGCTACCAGGGACACTAGGGAACATTGACCTCAATAGCTTGATATTCATTAAATAAATGAACCACTTCAGCCACGGAAGATTTGGCTGCTCAATGACCAGGCCAGTTTTTGCGATACGACACTGCGTCACTTTAACTGACAATTGCACGGTCGTGCGACGCTGTACCCAAATAAAATTGACGTCCTATTTTTCCCACAAATAGAGCTTTCTTTAGGTGATATTTGATCACCTCTGTTTTTTTTATTTTTTGCGCTATAAACAAAAGAAGACTGTCAATTTTGAAAAAAATACAATATCTTTTACTTTTTGCTATAATAAATATCCCAAATAAAAAAAAAAAATTAAAAATGAATTTTCCTCAGTTTAGGGTGATATGTATTCTTCTTCTACATTTTTTTAGTAAAAAAAAAATTATATTTTTTAGTTTATAGTTATAGCGTCTACAAAATAGGGGATAGATTTATGGATTTTTTTTTTTTTTTTTTTACTAGAATTGGCGGTGATCAGCGATTTTTATCTGGATATTGTGGTGGACACATCGGACACTTTTGACACATTTTTGGGACCAGTGACAATTTTACAGCGATCAGTGCTATAAAAATGTACTTATTACTGTATAAATGTCATTGGCAGGGCAGGGGTTAACACTAGGGGGAGCTCAAGGGGTTAATTGTGTTCCATAGTGTGTGTTCTAACTGTGGGGTGAGTGGGACTGACTAGGAGGAGACAGAGATCGGTGTTCATACATAGTATGAACACACGCTCTGTCTCCTCTCCCATGAGAGAACCGGCACACAGATTCTGGTTCTCGCTCTGTCATGAGTGATCGCTTGTGCCTGGCAGTCATCGCGCCCGCCTGGCACATGCATTAGCTCCAGCGGCGAGCCGCGGCACGTGCGCACGCCCCCTAGTGGTCAAAAGGCGAAGCGACATAAGGTAACATTGTTTTGCCCAGGGGGGGCAACCAGCCAAAGTAGAACTGCGGCCGCTGTTCAGGAAGGGGTTAAGTAAAACACTTTATCAAGTTTTGGTTTGGTACATTTTTGGCTGTGATTCTTGTTTATTTTACTTGTCCTCCATTACAGTTAGAACATTTTCCATTTACTTGTACCCTCTGATGCCTCTCACCCCCCCCCCCCCCCCCCCAATAAGAGAGCCAATCACAGTACATAAGCTGTACATGCTGGGACCATGGTGGCACAAAACATACGACTGCAGCATGTGCTGTGCTGAAAAGATTGCTACTTTAGTTGTTTATGGGGGTTGCTAAAAATCCCATACATAAGTATTCACAGCCTTTGCTCAATACTTTGTTGAAGCACCTTTGGCCGCCAATTACATCCTCAAGTCTTTTCAGCATGATGCTACAAGCTTGGCACACCTATTTTTGGGCAGTTTCTCCCATTTTTCTTTGCAGGACCTCTCAAACTCCATCAGGTTGGATAGGGAGCGTCGATGCACAGCCATTTTCAGATCTCTCCAGAGATGTTCAATCAGGTTCAAGTCTGGGCTCCAGCTGGGCCACTCAAGGACATTCAAAGAGTTGTCCCATAGCTACTCCTTTGTTATCTTGGCTGTATGCTTAGGGTTGTTGTCCTGTTGGAAGATGAACCTTCACCCCAGTCTGAGGTCCAGAGTGCTCTGGAGCAGGTTTTCATCAAGAATGTCTCTGTACATTGCTGCATGCATCTTTCCCTCAATCCTGACTAGTCTCCCAGTTCATGCTGCTGAAAAACATCCCCACAGCATGATGCTGCCACCACCATGCTTCACTGTAAGGGTAATATTGGCCAGGTGATGAGCGGTGCCTGGTTTCCTCCTGACATGACGCTTGCCATTCAGGCCAAAGGGCTCTATCTTTTTGCAGAGATGGTTGTTCTTTTGAAAGTTTCTACTCTCTCCACAGAGAAACACTGGAGCTCTGTCAGAGTGACCATTGGGTTCTTGGTCGCCTCCCTAACTAAGGCCCTTTTCCTCTGATTGTCCAGTTTGGCCAGGCAGCCTGCTCTAGGAAGAGTCCTGGTGGTTCCAAACTTCTTCCATTTATGGTTGATGATGGAGGCCACTGTGCTCATTGGGATCTTCAAAGCTGCAGAAATTGTTCTGTACCCTTCCCTGGATTTGTTGCTTCCATACAAATCTTGTCTCAGAGGTCTATTGATAATTTCTTCGACATCATGGCTTGGTTTGTGCTCTGACAAGCACTGTTAACTGTGGGACCTTGTATAGACAGGTGTGTGCCTTTCAAAATCATGTCCAATCAACTGCATAAACCCCAGGTGGACTACAATCAAGTTGTAGAAACATCACAGGGATGATCAGTGGAAACAGGATGCACCTGAGATCAATTTTGAGTGTCATGGCAAATGCTGTGAATACTTATGTACATGGGTTTTTTATGTTTTTTATTTTTTTAATAAATTTGCAAAGATTTCAAACAAACTTTTTTCATGTTGTCATTATGGAGTATTGTTTGTAGAATCTTGAGGAAAATGTTGAATTTAATCCATTTTGGAATAAGGCTGTAAGATAGTAAAATGTGGAAAAAAATTAAGCGCTGTGAATACTTTCCAGGTGCACTCTATATATATATATATATATATATATATATATATATATATATATATACAGATAATTCAGATATTTAAATTTTAAGTGTCTAAATATCTTACTATTAATCTGCAAAACATTATGTGTATGAAATAAAACAGTAGCTAAACGAGGGAACACTTTTAGTATTTCATTTTTTCATTATTTTTTCATTTCAGCAAGCTGAAAGCTTTGTATTCCATACACAGACAAGAAATGTTTAATATGTATTTTAGAGCACAGTACAGAACCAGCTGGGAGTTTGTGTTTCATAGCCATCTACAGAATTTGCTAGAACACGATGAACTATGTTGCTTCCTGCCATCCTGCAACAAATATGAAACTTAATCCTGGGAAATTCATGAATGTATGTAAATGGATTTGCTTTGCCAGAGATAATTGTAATTTTCCAGTAGTTAACTGTTATTAAAGAAAAGCTTGTCTCTTAAGCTGACCATAGATGGATTGAAATGTGGCTGGCTCAGCAGGGACAACCCGAATTTTGATCAATCTATGGCTGTTCCCACTCGACAGAAGTTGATCTAACAATTAACTTCTGTCGAACGGGAATGCTGGAAAACTTTTGTGTAACAGTGGCTGCAGCCACTGATTAGTGTACTCTGACAGAGGGAGGAGTTGAGCTGTCATAATACAATAACACAGTGGGAATGATTCTTCCATCCACCTCGCTTGGCCAGCCTAAGTGATGGCTGATAAGGGTACCTGAAGGAGCTATGATAGTCTGCCACTAGAAACCTCCTGTGGTGATGCCCTTCCCCTATTGTTTTTTCTATATGTAATTTGTTAAAACATTACTATTAAAGGTTCATTAAAAGTCAGTGATCTCCACCAGCTTTTTAAAGTGTATCTAAAGCCAAAATGAGTACGAAAGAGTTACTTTTCTTGTCAGTTTTGTAATTGCTGTCGCTGTTAGGGAACGTTATTCTCCCTATTGAAACTGTTACCACTCTTGCTGGGGCTGAAAGTAAGAAACATTACAAACTTCATCACCAGAATAGAACGAATGAAATCTTCCAACTGGGACACTTGTCCAGATTCTGGAAAGATTTCCTCTTACTTTCTCTCATGCTTACGGAACAAGAAATTAGGGAAATGATCCCCAATGGGACACAGATGGCAAAACCATATCCTTCCTTTTAAAATGTCACTGGGAATCAAGAGGTTAAATAGAAAAAAATAGCTACAGGGGAGGAAGGAGGGGAGGGGACAAGTTTTGGGGATTGGAAGAGGAGCCTGGTATTAGTGATACTGTTTAGCCCCATACACACGGTCGGATTTTTGCATGGATTCTGTCCGATCGGACAATGTTGTTGAAAAATCAGACCGTGTGTATGCACCATCGGACAGTGTACGTCGGATTGTCCGACGGACAAAGTCCTATCTCCTGCTGGATAGATTTTCCGACAACACGGTCCGATCACACCAAATCCGATCGTGTGTACGGTTGTCCGACGGACAAAGTGCTACGCATGCTCAGATCACATTACAAGACCAAAGCTATTGGCTACTAGCCTCTACGTAGTCCCGTCGTAGGCAACAAACGTCACCACGTTCAGAATGATCGGATTTTCCGACAACTTTGTCCGACCGTGTGTATGCAACACCAACATCGGACAAAGTATGACGGACAGGATCCGACGGACCTGGTCCTCGGATAATCCGCGCGCGTGTATGGGGCTTTAGAGTGACAAGGGGGAAGAGAGAAGGCAAGGAGAAGAAGGAAAGTTCTAGAGAACTGGAGGTGAAAAGTAAAGTCAGCGTGAGCAGGAGAGAGAATGGTGAGATGGTGAATTCCAAGGGTCACACAAATATCACTGTGATGCTTCTGAAATATACACTTAAAGTGTTACTAAACCCAGGACCCTGCATTCACTATATCTGGTCTCTCACAGTACACAGAACATGGAAATGCAATTATTTTAGTAAATAAAAACTGCTACTGTAAATACCATTTCACATCAGCAGTATATAGCAGTCTTGTGAATTTTATCAGTGTCTAGTTAAAGCTTGTAGGAGGAATTTTCATTCTACTCTGACTCTCCAATGAGGCTGCAGGACCCCTGACCCTCGGTCTGGACAGTGCTGCTTGACCCTGTGCTGATCACATGCATCCCCCCAAGAAAAAAAAAACTCTCTAGCAATACACACCAAACTGAGCATGTGCAGAGCGACTCCAAAGGCTCTGTCTTATCAGGAGATGGATTGGGGACTGGGGGAAGACAGGTTCAGCCTTTTTACACAATGAGGAGGATTAACTCCTTAGGTTACACAGTGGGTATAACAAGCATGCTTTACAGCATATACAGATTGATTTTACTGTTGTGGGACCTACGGAACTTTAAAGGTGCCTGAGGTCTTGCCTATGCATACCAATGGACACGAGCACTTCAAGAAATACAGTAAAACCTTGGATTGCGAGCATAATTGGCTACGGAAACATGCTTTGTAATCAAAAGGACTTGTATATCAAAGTGGATATCCCCATAAGAAACCCACCATTTATTCATAAGTCCTTCAGTTTATAGTCCATATATAAAAGATTATAGCACTATGATAGGTTGTGTAACCATAAAATGTCCATCTACAAATGGCAGCCTTCAGAAGGGGATTATAAGCAAAATCCAGCAGGAGCTACAGAGTATAATAGAAAACAGAGGAGACTCAAAGTGTAGTAATATGGTTACAGTTAATGAAGGTACAATGTTTTGTAACTCACATGGTTGATGATTAAAACAGGCTAAGTATACAGGCATCTGGGGTAAAGCTGTCCACATAGACCATCCCTCGCACCGCCGCCTCTCATCGCTGTCAGTCTGCGATCGTGACCGGAAAGACGACCCTGAGGTAGAGTGATCTGAAAGCGAGGGTTGAAGCGCTCGTGGAGCGTAGCATGGAAGGGATGATGTCGATGTTGGTGCAGAGAATGGTCAGAATGTGGACAGCTTTACCCCGGATGCCTGCATACTAAAGCCCCATACACACGGTCGGACTTTTTCATGGATTCTGTCCGATCGGACAATGTTGTTGAAAAATCAGACCGTGTGTATGCACCATCGGACAGTGTACGTCGGATTGTCCGACGGACAAAGTCTTATCTCCTGCTGGAAAGATTTGCCGACAACACGGTCCGATCACACCAAATCCGATCGTGTGTACGGTTGTCCGACCGGACAAAGTGCTACGCATGCTCAGATCACATTACAAGACCAAAGCTATTGGCTACTAGCCTCTACGTAGTCCCGTCGTAGGCAACAAACGTCACCACGTTCAGAATGATCGGATTTTCCGACAACTTTGTCCGACCGTGTGTACGCAAAACCAACATCAGACAAAGTATGACGGACAGGATCCGACCGACCTGGTCCGCGGATTGTCCGACCGTGTGTATGGGGCTTTAGATGTGCCTGTTTTAATCATAAACTGTGTGAGTTGCTAAATGTTGTATTTTCATTAAATGTAACCATATTGCTACACTTAGAGGCACCTCTCTTCCCTTTTTTACTCAGTTGTGATGTGGCGCTTTTCGTATATCAAGATATTGCTCGTTTATCAAGTCAAAATTTATAAAAAAAATGTGCTTGTGTTGTAAAACACTCTCAGACCAAGTTACTCCCAATGCAAGGTTTTACTGTAAATACAAAAATATGCATTACAATTATAATCTTCTTCAATCTGGTAAATATGTCCCATGTGAGTATATGGGAACTTTGGCCCATACAGTAGATCAAGGCATTAAAGTTGTGATACTTAAAGCGGTTCTGCACCCATTTCATTTAGTAACTCTCTTTGCCTTCCAAATCAGGCAAAGAGTACTAAACAAAATGTTTTTTTTTTTTTTTTTTTACTTACCTTGTAATTGAAGACTTCCGGTCTTCTCTCTCTGCGGCGGCGGGCGGGGTCTCTGCGTCGATCGTCGTCACGGCGCACTGTCTCCTGGGATCTGGTGTCATTGATCCCAGGAGTCAGTGCGGGCATCTTCCGAAATCTCACGAGATTTCGGCCACATCTTCCGAAATCTCCCGAGATTTCGGCCACATCTGCCGAAATCTCGTGAGATGTCGGCAGATGTGCCGTTACTGCGCACGCGCGAGTAACGGCGGTGCATGCTGGGCCATCTAAAGTTCCTGTGGGTGTTTCACATGCCCACAGGCAAGATGGCCCCCAGCACTAAAGAAGAAGACGAGGAACTTCATCGGACGAAAACCGGCGGCGATCGAGATGGAAGATGGAACAGGTGAGTCCCCTAATAAAGGTAAGCATACTTTATATTACGTCCTAAAAAAAAAATTTTTTTTACAGAGTGCAGAACCGCTTTAAAGGGGTTGTAAAGGTTTTTTTTCTAAACAGGTTCCTTTAAGCTAGTGCATTGTTGGTTCACTTACCTTTTCCTTCGATTTTCCTTCTAAATGTTTTTTTTCTTTGTTTTCTTTGTCTCAATTTCTCACTTCCTGTTCCTCCTCAGTAAGCTGTTCAGTAAGCTGTTCTGGCTGACTAAACACCGCTCGGATGATGGTGTGAAGTTTACTGAGGAGAAACAGGAAGTGAGAAATTCAGACAAAGAAAAAAAACATTTAGAAGGGAAATCAATGTAAAAGGTAAGTGAACCAACAATGCACTAGCTTAAAGGAACCTATTTAGAAAATAAAAACTGAACCTTTACAACCCCTTTAAAGTAATAATTTTTCTTTGAAATCTTAAAAGGTATTTTCTAATACATATCTCTATAATCTGCTGAAATGAAAAAATCCCTCAGATTTTGACTGTATGTGTGCAACGAGGCCTTCCTTAAATTTACACATAAGGTTTTAAATTATGTTTGTTACCCTGTCAGTTAAAGTGAAAGTATAGAGGCCTTTGTTGGGGACACAAAAAGCAGAAATATCCTCAATTCTTAATTTCCTCTTTAGTCTGACACACATCAAATAGACAGAATGTGTAAAAAAAAGTATCTGATTTCCTGCTCTGTTTGACAGCTATCAAGCAGACATGAAGTGACAGGGACATCTTCTAAATACAGACAGAGCAATGAAAACGCAAAAGAGGTTGTAACCCTTCAATGCACACAGAGCTCTGGTGAATTGGAAGAAGAGGAAAGAAAGAAAGCAACTGGTGGAGCCCAAACAGAGCCTGAACCAGTTTATAGTTAAAGTGGATCTAAGCGCAATCACTAAAATCTGAAGATTTAACATGTTAATGTAATTTCAAAAGTTGTCTTTAATCTTTACAAATCCAAAGTTTTTATTAAACTATTACATGGAGATTCTACCATGAAGTTCCTTGTTCAACTATTTTTTTTTTATGGGGTGACAACAGTATCCCAATTGTGCACACATTGCATAGGCATTATCCACCATCATTATGTCACTATCAGAAAACCATTTCAAAACATGTAGCCTTTGTAGGAGCGGGAGCATGTAAACATGACATTCTTAGAAAAAAAGGATGTAAGTAATCAGCAGCACTGAGTTCTAAGGCTTCATGTACACTAGCAGCTCCTAAACTTAACTCCATAAAAGCCTATGTGTCCATGTACACATAGGCTTTAACCAGAGTTTAGAAGCTGCTGCAGTTAGGGGAGCTTCAACCTCCCTCCACTGTATGTGGAAGAATTGTGTTCAGGATAGTAATGTTTTACCTCCGGCCACCAGAAAACACAAACTGTTTTGAATTTTTCTCACAAGTAGGCTGTGAGTACATGAAGCCTTACACATTTTTTGGGCTATGTTTTTCATTTAGAATTTAGAACTTTAATTATTTTAGTGGTACAATGGAATTGGGTAGGTAAGAGGGTGGCAAGTTGATCTAATTAGGCTAATTTACTAAAGAAAATAAGAATTAATAAACTGTGTACGGATTCACATTACTTATCCAGTGATTTGCTGAAGAAAAAATAAAACAGGGATCTGCTTTTCATAGGATTGGACAACTGAAGTGAATTTTCACACCATTTACTGTGAGAACATTCTCAATGTCTTTAGTAATATGGCCTCATTATCTTTAGCTCCACTTTAAGGCATTAAAAAATGTCTTCATTTATAATTTTGGCTCTGATGAAGAAGGAAATCCCTTTGAAACACATCAGCCTGCAGGGACCCCGGTGAGGTCCCCCCTATGCTTGGGTCATCGATCAGTCTAGAAGTGTAAAGCCACAAAGAGTGGCCTGATGAGTGCTATTACTACCTATGCTTGTGAGTAGTTGTTTTTATCATACTTTTAATACAATTTGTGGGATAATGCACTAGGCTTGTGCACCCTCTTTTTGCTAATTTGTTCAGTGGCTTAAGGACAACCCATGTCCTAGAGGGTATAGTGCATATGATTTGCCATGCCTGCTAACATTCAAATTAGAGTTAGAAATAAAGAATTATTCAGAATTTTAAAAAATTCAATCAGGTATTCATTTTCAACCTCCTACATCTAAACTCTATTTTAAGTATCCGAGCAGCTTAGATCATCACAAATGGCTACCTAGTTATTTATTGATTGAAGTATGATTTCACCTACCTCTCATTTTATTGTCCACCAAACTTTTGTGCTTGTTCCTCATGTATTGCACCCCCATAGTTGCCTTGCATGACCTGGTGGCCCCCAAGGAGTTTCTGCTTTTCCTGATTGCCTCACCTCAGTAACAAAAGTTCTTTGTACCATATATATCTAAGTAGATGAAATAATAATAAAACATTTTTTGGATTGTTATGTCTTTTTTTTTAACACAGCATGTACATATGTGAGTTTCCTTTGCCACCTTGTTAAAAAGTGAATAATATGTTTAACCATATTATATTTAGTTATTCTGCTTCTTTTGAATCTTTACCCAATGTACCTAGCTGCAGAAGAAACACATCCAGAGCGCAAAACTAGTCAAGCGTGTTTTTGAGTTTTCTTCCTGAACATTAAGCAATACTGACATATCCTGGTTTGGCCTTCGTTAACGATAGATGCATTACCTCAATTCGATATCTGTTTAGATCATTTTATGTATATTTTAATATATTGGGATTATTGTCAAGCCTTTGGAATCTCTTGGCTTACCAGCCCAGTCCATTGTGTTTTAAACCACATTTACTGATCTAAATGTTATTTTATTCCTGTCTAAGTCTTAAGATTTGTTTATGGATTTGTAAAAATAAAAATTAGTTTTTTTTAATAGTATGCCAAAAAAGTAAATTTTTCCCAAACTCCAATTTCTACATCTAAACTCTGTCTGACCTTATTTATACTGTTCAAAAACTCCAGTTCATGTAATAAGACACTGTCACAACTAAACTTTGGAGCAGCTTTAGCATCCAGTATAGCACAACTGATCTGAAAATGTAACTGGTGTGCAGAGAATTATACAATTTTACCATAAAGGAGAAATAAAGTATATGTAAAACCAGAAAAAATTTTTTTAACTTCAATTACAGCAGTGACTGGTTAAACCACTCTTGTGTTTTTTTTCTTTCTGTCCCATTAAGGAGATTTACATTCACTTTCTGTACCAGAGACACAATAGGAAATGTGAGTTCTCTTATGTGAGAATTGACACTAAAACAAATGTGCCCATTGAAATATTTCCCTTCTTTTTCTTTATCACGTTCTGTTTCTTTTTCTGGTAACAATGGTCACTATGACAATTAGTCAGAATTATCTTCTTTACTAAGCATCGACACAGACCGCAGTAAAAACCGGACAAGGGTTTTAAATCTCCCATGCTCTAAAATTAAGGAAACTAAAGGTGAACAGCTTGAAGTTTCCAAAGAGTTAAATTCCGAATTAGCACAAAAGCTGCATCTTGAACTGCTTTTTTAAATTCAGTCTCTTTTTATTTTTTTCGTTACCTGGTTTGTATGTGTGTGCTCTGAATGGATGCCAGAACCACAAAAGACTAACATCATATAGAGCTAAGTACAATGACCTCTAAAGCTTATTTTCTTTCTTTTTTGCTGTATAAACCTTTGATTAGGTTTCCCTACAATAGCTATTGTAAGAAGTTTCCATAAGATGCTCCAGAATAAATGTTATTGCAAAAGTTTAATCCTACAAACAGATAAGCTTCCATGGTAATGTTGTGCTCATATGGGCAGTGAATTTTCAGTGTGTTTGCTCTACCTTCTGTATCCCTCTTTTCATTGTGTCTTCATACATAACTAACATCTTTGGCATTTCCCGCGGTGTGCCTGGCAGCTTCATAATGCCTTCTTTCCAGCAGTGGTGTTGAGATTTGTATCATACTAGCCTTGTAATAGAAGCGCCTCTGTTGTAGGCCTTTATGATTTCTGGGAACGGTCTACAGACATGGTAATGGGGTCACGGTGTTGTGAATCTGACATGTCTGACTCATTCTAAGAGTTTCTTAGTTCAGGTTATTAAAGGTTGAGTCTTTTAGCATTTTCAATATACTTAGAACTAGAAGAAATATGGTTCTATTATCACAATTGAAGGGCTTTGTTTGCAGACTCAGTCTTTATATTCCATAAATAAAGAATATATTTAAAAAAAAAGAACATACACTTGAAACATGGCACTAAGCATTTAAACTATTACATCAGTGCAACATAAGATCAAATAGTGCAACTTTATGCAGTGGTGCATTCATTTATTCATAATAGAAATGTCAATAAGAAGCATATTGTAACCCTGAGATTGTGTTGGAGTTTCTCATTTCTGGAGTTACCTTGACGTAGTTGTGAAGGCAGACTGTCTTATGGCTTGTGTAACTAAGTGTATGAATTTTTAGGGGTGACTGCGGTAGGGAGGTGTATGAAGGCTAGGTGAGACAGAAAAGAAGAGGATAAGAGGATGAACATAATCAGAGGATAAGCACTAGGGAGAGCAAGATGGGGAGAGAATAAAGAGAGAAGGTGGGGAAATGGTATCTCTTCTATATAGGACCAACAAGCCATCTGCAGCCCTGTATAAATTGTATCTTGTTATTTTACTTGAAAAAGATTGTTGTGCAAGAGGACTTTATAGATGGAGGTGGGTAGAACAAAAATTGTTCCAATAGAACCAAGTGAAGTGGGGTCTTTCATTCCCAAGTTGCAAGTGATGCAGAAAGACAAAACTCACAGGTCTCATGAAGTATGCTATTTATTAACTAAAATCAAACATATATTCTTACAAACTTATACAAGAAAACAAGCATGTAGAACAATGGTGCTGTCAGCTGGTAAACACTTGACAGGCTTCAGTTAAAACCAAATATATATACTGTGAAAGAAATTCTAAATTCTGTATAAAATTGTATTCCATGTTTTAATGCTTTGCTTATGTATTGCACACTGGACTTATTGTGCACATGGCACTAATAATGTTTTGATTATGTATATACATAAGTGTATCTTTTTGTGTCTGTTTGGAACCACAAATCAATATGAGGATAGGAGTTGCCTGTCTCTAAAATTCCCAGAACAATACTCACAAACATGTACAATAAATTCAGTAGAAGGATGATGCTACTAGCTAGTAATCATTTGACAGTCTCTATCTCCACAGTACATATTAGTAGTATATTACAATGGCTGATGCATTTCTGGGGTCCCACACCCTTTCTTCAGAAATCAGATTATCATCTTATAGAAAGGGGATGGGACCCCATAAATACATCAGCCGTTACTCTACATGCTATGTTTTGCTATCTCGTGGCTGCTAGAGGTATACTGTGGAAATTATGCTTGTCAAGTGATTACAGTAGCAGCACCATTTTTCTATTTTAAGGATTGCAAGTATATATTTTTGATTTTAATAAAAAAATGATCTAACATACTTCAAAAGGGCAGTGCACCCTGTCTTTCATATATAACTACATATTTCCCTATCTGTACATGTGCTGCTGGCAAGGGGGTGATTTGGAAACAAAAAGGAAAAAATTAATATTGACTTTACGATTGGTACAATAACAAAGTCTAACTCGATCTTGCTAGATCTGTGTTTTATTTTTATTTTTTATTAAGCCCTCCGTTCATTTGATTTTATTCCCTTTATTTATCCATAGTGTGATTGATGGGGTGTGGGGTTGTTTCCATGTCTCTGGTATGTGGCTTCTTGCTGCATTAATTAAGTGTAAAAAGACAGATGTTTTATGAGTTTTTCTTGGTATAGTGTGATGGTAAAAAGACCAGGTCTACGGGAATTGAGAAGTTCATGAAACTGAGAAATGCAGCTGACATTCTCCCAGAATTGTCTCCGTCCACATCTTCAGCATGAGACTTAAAGAGCCAGAACTTTTATAGAACCATAACACAACAAACTTTCAGTAGTTTGTGGGCCCACTGCTGGAAAACTGTCTTCTAGTGCTCAGAGTATAGGCCAAAATGTGCTCTCTCCTCCCCAGTGAATGTACAATTG
Organism: Lithobates sylvaticus; assembly: GCA_028564925.1. Classification (NCBI taxonomy): domain Eukaryota; kingdom Metazoa; phylum Chordata; class Amphibia; order Anura; family Ranidae; genus Lithobates; species Lithobates sylvaticus. The sequence continues at coordinate 44,561,041 of CM053033.1, forward strand.
TCTTCTTGGTTTTAGGACCATTTCCAGCTACCACTGCCCTTTCCCAAGAATCGCTGCCCATCTCGGGGTCTACCTGTACCTAAAAGTGTGCATTAACATTATGGGACCTTCCTATTGTGCGTTCTCTGCCTCTGTTGGTTTCTTTTTGATCGCAGAAGCAAAATGAGAGGAAGCTCTCTTAATGAGAGCTTCTGACAGCCTTTTATCTGTATTACCCCCACCACATGGGAAGATTACAGCTGCAGGGGGTAGGAAAGATGAAGATTTCTCCTAAAAAATGTAAACTCCTAAACTTAGGCTTTAAATTTGACTCCATTCTTTATACTTTTCTGCACACAAATAGTATTCTTTTCTCTGAGCCAAACTTAAAGACAAACTTAAACCATACAATTTTAGAGGTGTGTTCTAGCATTGGAGCTGTGAAGATGTATAAAGAAGGTGCTCTGAGCCCATAGACTACTCTATAGCTGATTGCTTCTGAGAATTAAGCACAGATAGCTTATGGTGAAGCTGGGGAGGACTCCAAAACCTCTGCGGGTGATCCACAAGTCTGATATCTCCCATTTCTTTGGCCTGGATAGACCCGACCTTGGGGCGCTGGATAACAAGCATATGTTGCCTATAACAAAGCCTCCAGCAGGCTCCAGCAGAACCACTACCGACACTACACAGAGCCCGAGTAGTAAACCTTCTACCACCTCAGTGCCTGATCCCGAGGACAACATATATGCGGATGCCCCAAAGCTCCTCTGCCCCAATGCCTCAACAGGATCTATGAACGCACAGCTTTCAGATAATATACTGCCTTTATTAATAGTGAGTTCTGGGCCATGTTCTCACTGCGATCGAAAGTGGATGATGGTGAAAATCACAACAGGCTAAATAATGTGAGGATCCCGGGAGTCCCAGAGTTAAACAGAGGACCTGATCTTAGGGACAGTGTGTAGATGCTCTTAACATCTTAATAGACAGGGATGCTGCTACCCCTATACACCTGGACAGAGTCCATAGAGTGGTGGGACTGAGAGACTTTGAATACAACACTCTGCAGGACATCTTATGTAGAATCCACTGTTTTAGCCTCAAGGAGGAAGTGCTTAGAAAGACTTGGGATAAAAAAAACGATTGCGTTTGACGGGGCTACCATCGCTTACTTCCCTGATCTGTCCAGCCAGACACTCTACATGAGGAGACAGTTGCACCCTTTACTCCACCTGGTGCTGAACCCCCTTGCCACCAGCCACCACTGCCAAAACTCCAGAGAAATCCAGCACAGCCCAGGAAGTTTGATTTTTCTGTGCACCCTCTCCACTGGCTTCTCTGGGGGATTTATCTCAGCTGACTAGTTTGCTGGTTTTCTGTAAGTAATAAGGGGACTGGCATCTTTTACTGGTCTACACTGCCGCTATGAGGACAAGTGTCTTCTGGCATTCTTCTTTACAATTAGATGCCTATAGCTCTATCCTTGGACTCCATTTATGCAGACTCTTCATTAGCTGTTTGCTCCCACTGGGGAGTATAGCAGAGCTGGAGGACCCGGGTTTCCCTATTTTATATTCATTCCATGTGCTCGCTACATGCTGCATTAAGACACTTCCTCGCTACTACCCTGGGACCTCTGTATTAAGCAGTGGAAGACTGGCTTCTATCACTTCTGCAACCCTGTTACACGCAGATGCCTCTTCAATGTGGAATTGTTCCCAGTTCTGGTTATCTCTACGTCTTATGCATGTATATTGCTGAATGGATGCTACTAGGCATGTGAATACCATTCCTACTGAATGGTCATTCCGCACTGCAGGGTTAATAGTGTTGAGGTTGAGGAATATATTATCACAGATCTCTATATGAGCTTGTGCTCTTTTACTGGCCCTTCAAGAGCTGTTGTTTAAGTCTATTTTTGATATGTTTGTTGAATGTATGAACATCTGATTTATAGCCTCCAGGGGCCTGGTTAGGCCTACAGGAGGATCTGTCCAGTGTACTTCTAAAACTCCAGACTCCATTCACCTATGGGTTAGTCACTGTGTGATCCTGGTTATTTTCTTGTATCTTGTTATGTCACTCGCTTATAGTTCCTCCTGGAGTGCATACCTATGTAAAAATTGTTTTCCAGAATACCAGGGCTTCTATCCTGTACTCTTTTGGGCCTACACAACCTTCCAATCCCAGTTTCCACCCTTAACGCCCCTTTCCTCTTCCCCCCCATGTTTTTCTCCTCTGCGGTTACCTCTAGGGTCCTATGGCTGTGGGCTTCTGGCGCTCTTTAGGTTAACCACTGGTCTTTTAAAAGTTTCGGAAAAAGATACACTTATGCTTGGGCAATCAATTAAGACCAAGGAATGTATACAAGCTCAAACCTGATAAGGCTCCTGGCCCAGAAGGCTTTTCAGCCATTTACTATAAAATGTTTGCACATATGCTTTACAAATTGATTTAATCCCACCCTGGAGGGAGCATTGTTCACACTTCAAGCCACAATTACTGTAATTCCTAAAGGGGATAAAGTGTAATAACTAATCTAGTGCCACCTCGAAGGAGCCGCTGATTACATTTTTGGGTTCTCTGTTCTGCGCCTCGACTCCAAGAACAACTTTAGCCCCCCTGGTACACATGATTGAATAAAATTACTGCAAGCACAATTTACAACACAAGTGCCTGGCTGTGAGATATGGCAATAAATACACACACACACACCTGTTTAGTGATAAATACGCTTAATCTATTGATTGACTTTTATAGCGTACGTAACAGTTAAACCAAAATGAACACACTCAGCAGGCAGGTTAGCAACAAACAATGCATATACATTTTAAATGCAACAAGGGTACTTATAAATCCACACTTTGCGTGCACTCAAACTAAAAGACAGAGATATAGTATCCCTTTAAACTGGCCAGCAGATTGAGCTTCAAGGTAGTTACAACTAGGGGCAGTCCTTAGTCCTAAGTTTCATTGGAGCTCGTTGACGCGCGTTGCGGCCGTCAGTAAGGCCTGCAGGCAGTATTAGAGATATGGGGTCACTGGTTAAATAGCTCCTAGTGACTTTATTCCCTAGCAATGGTAGGCCCGCTCACCAGTCCCGGTAACACTGATTTAGTTGCCCCTCCGATCAGGCCCAGGAGTGGCTCCGTCTCTCCACGATCCGGTCGCAGAACTGCTTCCCCACACTGTAGTAGCTTCCAATGATACCTCGTCCTCTCTCCATACTGGCCCCAATAAATCACTGCAGACTTAAAGGATTCCCCAAATGGCTGTGGATTTCTGCCAACTCAGGCTCTGTCTTTCTCTGGCTGACAATATTGGGCACAGTTGTTGTCTCCTCACTGTCTCTGCACTGTTATGTCAGAGTCTTTTCTTTTCCTGGGCTCCTAGACTCTCTCTCTTCTTCTCTCTATCCTCAGACTGCTCTCCTTATTCTCCTCACAGACACTTTTTTCTGGGCTTCAGGATATCCCTCCTCCTCTGTTGGGGCACACAGTCCCTGGTGTCAGCGTGTGTCTCTCTCCTCACTCTGGCACTTCAGTTCCTCCCCCTTACACATTCCACCTCACCTCATTGTTAAGTGTCACTGTGTCCCAGCAAAGGACTTTTTGAGCCTTGGTATCTCCCTCTCTTTTAAGCAATCTCCTCTCCTCCGTCTCCTGTCAGCACTCTCTCTACCTTTTACCTCAGTACTTCCCTCTCTTCTGTCCCCTCAGCACTTGCTGAAACTCCCCTTTTCCCCAGTGTTCTCTCTCTCAAATTTCTGGAAGGCCAGTCAGGGGTCTGTAGTATGTAACATACAAGGTGTGCAAGGGATTTGTAATATATTATGATAGGCCACAGAGAGTTCCTCCGGGGTATTTGGCATCACCATGGAGGAAATTACGTGGGAGGTAAGGTAAGTCAACATATAAAGGGTATTTGTCCATCTTATCAGTCAAGGGGGTTTGTTGAAAATCTGAGGTTTGTGGTTAAAGGTAGTATTCTCTAAATATGTTAGTAATATCTATGGATTTCGATGTCCTGATGCCTTGACGGTTAACCACTTCAGCCCCGGAAGGATTTACCCCCTTCCTGCCTAGAGCACTTTTTGCAATATGGCACTGCGTCGATTTAAGTGACAATTCCGCGGTCGTGCAACATTGCCCCCAAACAAAATTGATGTCCTTTTTTTCCCCTCAAATAGAGCTTTATTTTGGTGGTATTTGATCACCTCTCCGTTTTTTTTGCGCTATAAACAAAAAAATGCGACAATTTTGAAAAAAAGCAATATTTATTACTTTTTGCTATAATAAATATCCCCCAAAAATATATAAAAAACACATTTCTTTCCCAGTTTAGGCCAATATGTATTCTTCTACATATTTTTGGTAAAAAAATTTGCATTAAACGCATATTGATTGGTTTGTGCAAAAGTTATAGCATCTACAAAATAGGGGATACATTTATGGCGTTTTTATTATTATTATTTTTTTATTAGTAATAGTGGTGATCTGTGATTTTTATCGTGACTGGGACATTATGGCGTACATTTTTGACACTATTTTGGGACCATTGTCATTTATACAGTGATCAGTTCTATATAAATGCACTGATTACTGTGTAAATGACATTGGCAAGGGAGGGGTTAAACCCTAGGGGACGATCAAGGGGTTAAGTGTGTCTTTCACTAGAACATGACAGAGATCGCTGCTCCCGATGACAGGGAGCAGTAGATATCTGCCATGTTGCTAGGCAGAACAGGGAAATGCCCTGTTTACATAGGCATCTCCCCGTTCTGCCACTACGTGACACGATCATGGGCCTCCGGCGGACATCGAGTCCATGGAACCCACTGGCATGCTCACAAAGAATGCCGGCGGCGCACACATGCCCACTATGCCGCAATTTAAAGGGGGTGTATCTGTATGCCCATTGCCCATTTGCCCAGCCATGCCATTGTGCCGATGTATATCTTTGTTCGCTGGTCCGCAAGAGGTTAATCATTTCAGTGATGTAAGAGTGTTCTTGCTGAGATCTGAGGGCTTGGGAAAAGACTCTACCACAATTATTGCCACACTACACTAAAGTCAGTTAGTTGGATACAACTAGTGTTTTCTTACGTACAGCTTCTAATTTGGGTATGTCTTCTACAAAGTATTTGTTTAGTTCTGGTCTTTTTAAGTCTTACCCCATGTTTTGTAAAGACTTGGCGAATAAAAGACTTATTAGATTCCAAAATCCAAAGTCACAGTCTGGGGTATCACTTAGACCTGGTTGGCCAAGAGGAGAATCGATCGTATTGGCCGCCGAGGAGCAAGAGAAGATGTTACATAGTTACATAGTTAGTCAGGTAGAAAAAAGACACAAGTCCATCCAGTTCAACCACAAAAAAATAAAATAATATCATACAATCACATATACCCAATTCTATACCCACAGTTGATCCAGAGGAAGGCGAAAAACCCCAGCAGATGTAGGGGAAGCTAAGCAAGAGGAGACATTGGGTGATACCGACGAGTAGGAAGCGCTGCCCGTGACCTAGATGGGGTAAGTACGGGGCTGCATGGACTGACGATTGATCGATGGGGGGGTTGGTGCGACCGACTGACTGACCTACCTACTGACTGCGGGGGGTGTGTTGGGCGGAAGCCCCCCCCCAAAAATGGAGCACCGGCCACCACTGGGTGGAGGAGGCATGTCTAACATTTGGAAGTGACATAGGCAGCCATTGATTTACTTAAGTTCTTGCCAATGAGAATAGTGCCTTCAGATCCTCCAAATCATGCACCTTTGCTCCTATCTTTCATAATTCTAATTCTCCAATCAGCATGTATCCTACATTTTTGAAACCTACAACAATTAATTAAATCCAAATTCCAATATAGTACACACAAAATTTCTGAAACCTACATTTCTGAAACCTACAACAATTCAGATTTTCAAATCTATGATGTTCTTAATTGAATCCAAATTCCAATATAGTACACACAGAATTGTTGCTCCAACCACTAGCCTGAAATACTGGTATATAGTAGATCAGTTGACTGTGTTCATTCTTGGTTAAAATTGGCTCCACTACAACACTTTTTCTGAAACATTTTCACACATTTGCACACCTGATATGGTCCCAATGGCAGTATTAGAGTTGTACTGTGAGAGGGGTGACTTATGGACCTAAACAAATCCTTCTTGACAGAGACTTGCACTAAAGCCCATGCTCTAACTCATTTGTCTACAATGTCAAACCACTACCAAGTGGCCACCACTACCACTCTCCCCTATGAGTCAAGTGGCCACTGACAAGGTCTAGTGCTACCTCACATATACACTGCAAAAAAACAAGTCTTTGGTTGGTGGCTGGAAATAAACTCTCTGGTGTGTGCACTTTGACAGAACAATAATTCTTCCAGTAGAAAACAGAAGTAAGTTTTGACCATAACAATGTGAATTATAACATAGGGCTAGAATTATTTAATTGCACTTTTAACCACTTCTAAATTACAACACAGCATATATGAAAATAAGTTTCCTGTCTCCTAAATAACTAATGTGTGCATTAGGAAACACAAACTCAAAACATGGGACCTTTCCTTTAAAAGAAGAACCCAGCTCAGACAAAAAAAATTGTGACACACATTACAAAAACACTGAAGAAGAAAAAAAAAACATAAATGGGTTTCTGGGAACAGAGAGGCTGAACCAACATATTCTCTGATTTTTTTTCTTTCTTTTCGCTAATTGTAGCTCTTACTGTACTCAAGAAGAACTGTTGACACTCCCAATCTGTCACCTGTCAGTTTTTCAAGGTGTGTGTGGCAAGCCCTGTACAATAACTGACAAGCTATAATGTGAGGCTAATGTATTACTGTAGACTGACTATGACCCACATCTTCTTTTGGTGTCCTGTTGTGTTGCAGAACATTAGATGCAGCAAAACATTGTTGCTGTTACAGCTAGCAGTGCACACGGACAACAGCAGCCACTATATTTTTTTTGTTAGGGTGGCCCTTAATATACAATGACATGTAAGGGCCAGGTAAGGTTCACACCAGAACATGGTGCAGGAAAGGTGTGTTCCATGGATCAAAATTTAGTTCAAAGAACAAAGAATGGGACTTTTAAGGCGCAAAAATACAAGAAAAATTACATAAATAGAAAAAGTTTTATTAAATTTCACAATATAACTTGATATTGCATATTTGACATCAAATGCCTATGAAAACGTTTTTTAAAAACCATACATCGCTAAACAGAGATGAACTTTTCATTTATTGCTCTTTTTCTCAACATGTTTCACCCAAACTTGGGCTTCCTCAGGAGAGTTAGATAATGTCAATTAATATTTGCTGGAATAGAAAAAATACAATCAAAACATTGAATACACAACAATTGACACTGCTTTGATAGGATAATGTAGAAATGGACATCACATAATTGAAAAGTGGGTGGAGCTGGTAGGCTCAGAAGCTGACCTGAAAGTCCCAAGAGAGGGCTCTGCAGTCCACAAAAATGCTGAATACATGGGATTGTATCGAGTGCATCATAGAGAGGGAAATAATGTCCAAAACTATATCAGTTTGGCAATCCATCTATGGGGTACATTAATATAGATACTAAATTTGTTAAGATATTGGAGAGAGAAAATATATAAGTGTATGTTATCCCAAAAAATGGAAAACCCACCTGGATAATGATTCCTTGGAAAGATAATAGGAGCATATAAGGGAGCATACAAACAGGGTGCTCATAACTGCCAAAGGGGAAATCCAAGTTTAAATCTATAAGAAATTTTAAAGGGAAAAAACCTTTATCCATCTGGGAAATATTATACAGATATAGTTACCATCAGCAAACCAAGGACTGATCATCATGTGCCAGGTATATATTTACCTAATGTTGAGGGTCTGCATCAACTCAGGGTGCCAGCCAGGACAGATAACTATCCAAAGAATAGGGAGGCCAGAGTGAGGTACTTAAACCCCTTTAAATAGAGTAAAGAAAAAGGGGGCATTTAGTGATCAGTTCCCGGCAGAAAAACAGATGGCAAATAGTCTGCTAATTCTCTTACCTTAAACAAGTGTTGTTTGGGGAGTGAACCTCCGCTGAGCTGCACAAATGAAGAGCTCAAACAAGTCCCCTTAAATAACCCTCTCCACCGCCGTTTTGGCGCCAAAATCTCGGCGCCAAACGATCATGTGAGGACAAGTGATGTCACTGCAGGAGCGCCAGGCGCACAGGAAGTGACAGCCGTGAAACAGGAAGTGCCATCCCCAACAGGAAGCCAGAGCAACTGACCTCTGTGCTGATAGCAGATTGAATCACAGGATGTAAGGTCACATCTGAAGGACTGTCAGCAAAGGAGTAAAAGGGAAATGGACTGACAATATTGCCAGTACATATCAGTGAAGGGATATTTGGATATATCCCTGGGCTGAATGTGATCAGTGTGTAGGAATGATTTTGGGTCACAAAACAGATCCATATGTACTACCTCTGTTTTCTTGGGACATATATGTAACCAAGATAACGGCCGCAGTTTAGCGCAAGCGTTTAACCCTTAAGTGACTGGAACGGCGCAAATTAGGAGAAAAATAGACGGATGAGGTCTAAAGACTCCGAAGATAACGCCTCACGTGTCCATATGAGGCACCTGAACCCCATTTCAAAGCATCTTGCTACAAATGTATATAAGGCTGCAAATATTGCTCCTTTAAAGGGACCAGAACTAAAAGTGGCTGATACTAATTAAATACAAATACAATGGAGCAGTGGAACTTGCCAAAGGGCCCCTTACCATGATCCATAGGTCAGCAAGCACCACACCAAGCAAAACATGTGATGAACATCTGAATAATAATAACAAACAGTACAAGGGATAAATAAAGAGAATACACATAATAATATACATATTTAAATGAAAACCAATAATGTTCTCAAAAAGGAGTGACAATGGCGACCTACCCCTATAAGAAGGGTTTGAAGCTCAGAGATTCATTCAAGCCAGGATGCACAGTGGCTCTAAGGTTATGAATCCATTTTGATTCTCTCTGTAAGAGAGTTTTATCAATATCACCTCCGCGGTTGAAATCTGGTACATATTCTAGTGCAAAAAACTTCATCTGTGAAATATCGTATGAATGGTAGAGCCCCATATGTCGACTAATGGGGGTCTCCATTTTTTTCTTTTTAATGAGGGATACATGATCTCTAATTCTATGAAAAAAGGGTCGTTTAGTTTTCCCTACATAAAAAGCCTGACAGGCACATGTCATGAGGTAAACAACCCCAATAGTCTTACATGTTGCATAAAAGTTGGGCTTAAAGGTTTGACCTGAGGGCAGCATTATTTCAGTCGAATTAATCAATAAATCACAGAATTCACATTTTCCACAGGGGGAAGTACCTTTTCTATGTGTCTTTGTTCTTGAGGTAAGATGGCTATGAACTAGTCGATCTTTTAAAGAGGTAGATTTGCGGTAGGTAATTTGTGGGTGAGCACCCACATATTTTGAGAGAACATCATCTGTAGAAAGAAGATGCCAGTATTTTTCAAAGATGTGGCGTACTTTTTTGTGTTCACCAACAAAGGTGGTGATTACGCGGACTTTGGATTCAGATTTATATGGCTTCACTTGGTGGATTTATTGATGTCTATCCTTCTGTTTTGCTCTATTGTATGAACGCTTAAGGCAATTTTTACTGTAGCCTCGTTCTAGGAGACGGATTTGCAACGCTTTGGCTTCTAATTCAAAATCAGCCTCTTTGCTACAATTTCTTTTTAATCTTAGATATTGACTGAATGGTATACTCTGGACAAGGGACGCGGGATGAGAGCTGTCAGCGTGAAGAATAGTGTTGCCTGCCGAGGGCTTTCTGTAAAGAGAGGAACCAATAGTTTTGTCCTCATTTACATAAATCTTAATATCCAGAAAATTTACAGTAACCTGATCACAGGTCATCGTAAACTTAAGATTGTAGGAATTAGTTTCAAGACACGATAAAAATTGCGACAGCTCATCCCGAGTTCCAGTCCAGACAATAAAGATATCATCAATAAATCTTTTCCAGATCAAAATATTCTCAAAAAAACGACTGAACTGAACAGCCGAGAATATCTCCCTCTCCCACCCCCCCAGATACAGGTTGGCGTACGATGGGGCACATTTGGTCCCCATCGCCACCCCCTGTACCTGGAGGTAGTGGGAGCAATCGAAGATAAAAATATTATTGCTCAAAATAAAGAGCAATAGTTCCAAAACGAAATTGTTATATTGCCTGGCTGATGGCCCCCGTTCAGAGAGGAAGCCGTCCACAACTCGAGCCCCCAATTTATGGGGGATCGAGTTGTAAAGGGCCTCCACATCTATGGCCACCAACCAGGCTTCATCAGGTAGGCACAGTCCATCCAGGGATCTCAGCAAATCAGCTGTATCCTGGATGTATGAGCTCAATGACTTGACATGTGGTCTTAAATAATCATCTATGAGTTTACTAGCTGATTCTGTCAGGCATCCATTTCCCGATATAATCGGACGCCCGGGAGGGAAGGAAGCATTCTTGTGTATTTTAGGTAATGCATACATAGTAGGTAATCTAGGATTTTCAACAAGTAAAAATTCACAGTTTTTTTTGTCAATTAAATTATTCAAAAAGGCCTGAGTGATGAGGCGTTTGTATTTATTTTGAATATATGAAACCTGAAAAACAGGAATGGGACGATACCATTGGCGATTGGATAGCAGAGACAGAACCATAGTTTTATAGTTTTTTAAGTCCATTAGGGCTATATTGCCTCCTTTGTCGGAAGGCTTTATGATCAATTGATCATTCATTTGTAATGATTTAATTGCTTGACGTTGCTTTGAATTTATGTTGGATCTGCTATTCCAGGGTCGCCATTTGGTGTTTTGAATCTCTTTACATACCTGTTGGGTAAACGCCCAAATATTTGGATTGCCCTGAAGGACTGGAAAACACCTAGATTTTGGTTTATACATAGAGGGCCGGGGGAAAACCGTGCCTATACCTGTGTCAAGAGAGGGTAGGGGGCAAGCCCCTGGATCCTCCAATGGAAGATCCAGGGGGTTGCTCTCCTCCCAAAGTTCCATCAAATCATTAATAGCTTTGACCTCCTTTATCGTTTTATTTCTCCAAATCTCAGCCGAAAATTGATCAGTCTCAGGTGCGATTTGTTGTTTATCATAAATTGCCTTAAACATTAACCTACGAGCAAAAAGGTTGACATCTTTGATGATTTCAAACGAATCCACCTCCTGTTCCGGACAGAAGGTCAGACCAAGGCTCAAGACCTGTGTCTGCTCCTCTGATAGGGGACATGAGGATAGATTAATTATTTGGAAACTGTCTTGTTTGTTATTTTGGGATTTGTCCCCAGAGTACTTGGAGGTTTCTTTGAGTCCATGGTCATTTGGGAGGTGAAAATTGGTGCGTTTTTTGGTTCCCCTGACAGGGGAACCAACACGTGGTCCCCCGACAGGGAAACCAAGGTTGGCTGGCTGTGTTTAGGAAGATGATGTTCTCTCAAAATATGTGGGTGCTCACCCACAAATTACCTACCGCAAATCTACCTCTTTAAAAGATCGACTAGTTCATAGCCATCTTACCTCAAGAACAAAGACACATAGAAAAGGTACTTCCCCCTGTGGAAAATGTGAATTCTGTGATTTATTGATTAATTCGACTGAAATAATGCTGCCCTCAGGTCAAACCTTTAAACCCAACTTTTATGCAACATGTAAGACTATTGGGGTTGTTTACCTCATGACATGTGCCTGTCAGGCTTTTTATGTAGGGAAAACTAAACGACCCTTTTTTCATAGAATTAGAGATCATGTATCCCTCATTAAAAAGAAAAAAATGGAGACCCCCATTAGTCGACATATGGGGCTCTACCATTCATACGATATTTCACAGATGAAGTTTTTTGCACTAGAATATGTACCAGATTTCAACCGCGGAGGTGATATTGATAAAACTCTCTTACAGAGAGAATCAAAATGGATTCATAACCTTAGAGCCACTGTGCATCCTGGCTTGAATGAATCTCTGAGCTTCAAACCCTTCTTATAGGGGTAGGTCGCCATTGTCACTCCTTTTTGAGAACATTATTGGTTTTCATTTAAATATGTATATTATTATATGTATTCTCTTTATTTATCCCTTGTACTGTTTGTTATTATTATTCAGATGTTCATCACATGTTTTGCTTGGTGTGGTGCTTGCTGACCTATGGATCATGGTAGGGGGCCCTTTGGCAAGTTCCACTGCTCCATTGTATTTGTATTTAATTAGTATCAGCCACTTTTAGTTCTGGTCCCTTTAAAGGAGCAATATTTGCAGCCTTATATACATTTGTAGCAAGATGCTTTGAAATGGGGTTCAGGTGCCTCATATGGACACGTGAGGCGTTATCTTCGGAGTCTTTAGACCTCATCCGTCTATTTTTCTCCTAATTTGCGCCGTTCCAGTCACTTAAGGGTTAAACGCTTGCGCTAAACTGCGGCCGTTATCTTGGTTACATATATGTCCCAAGAAAACAGAGGTAGTACATATGGATCTGTTTTGTGACCCAAAATCATTCCTACACACTGATCACATTCAGCCCAGGGATATATCCAAATATCCCTTCACTGATATGTACTGGCAATATTGTCAGTCCATTTCCCTTTTACTCCTTTGCTGACAGTCCTTCAGATGTGACCTTACATCCTGTGATTCAATCTGCTATCAGCACAGAGGTCAGTTGCTCTGGCTTCCTGTTGGGGATGGCACTTCCTGTTTCACGGCTGTCACTTCCTGTGCGCCTGGCGCTCCTGCAGTGACATCACTTGTCCTCACATGATCGTTTGGCGCCGAGATTTTGGCGCCAAAACGGCGGTGGAGAGGGTTATTTAAGGGGACTTGTTTGAGCTCTTCATTTGTGCAGCTCAGCGGAGTTTCACTCCCCAAACAACACTTGTTTAAGGTAAGAGAATTAGCAGACTATTTGCCATCTGTTTTTCTGCCGGGAACTGATCACTAAATGCCCCCTTTTTCTTTACTCTATTTAAAGGGGTTTAAGTACCTCACTCTGGCCTCCCTATTCTTTGGATAGTTATCTGTCCTGGCTGGCACCCTGAGTTGATGCAGACCCTCAACATTAGGTAAATATATACCTGGCACATGATGATCAGTCCTTGGTTTGCTGATGGTAACTATATCTGTATAATATTTCCCAGATGGATAAAGGTTTTTTCCCTTTAAAATTTCTTATAGATTTAAACTTGGATTTCCCCTTTGGCAGTTATGAGCACCCTGTTTGTATGCTCCCTTATATGCTCCTATTATCTTTCCAAGGAATCATTATCCAGGTGGGTTTTCCATTTTTTGGGATAACATACACTTATATATTTTCTCTCTCCAATATCTTAACAAATTTAGTATCTATATTAATGTACCCCATAGATGGATTGCCAAACTGATATAGTTTTGGACATTATTTCCCTCTCTATGATGCACTCGATACAATCCCATGTATTCAGCATTTTTGTGGACTGCAGAGCCCTCTCTCGGGACTTTCAGGTCAGCTTCTGAGCCTACCAGCTCCACCCACTTTTCAATTATGTGATGTCCATTTCTACATTATCCTATCAAAGCAGTGTCAATTGTTGTGTATTCAATGTTTTGATTGTATTTTTTCTATTCCAGTAAATATTAATTGACATTATCTAACTCTCCTGAGGAAGCCCAAGTTTGGGTGAAACATGTTGAGAAAAAGAGCAATAAATGAAAAGTTCATCTCTGTTTAGCGATGTATGGTTTTTAAAAAACGTTTTCATAGGCATTTGATGTCAAATATGCAATATCAAGTTATATTGTGAAATTTAATAAAACTTTTTTCTATTTATGTAATTTTTCTTGTATTTTTGCGCCTTAAAAGTCCCATTCTTTGTTCTTTGAACTAAATTTTGACTTTATGTAAGGGATGTGGCGCTATATTTCTAGCTTTCGGCAACTCAGCTCATTTTCAAAAAAATGTGTTCCATGGATGTTTCCAGCACCAAGTTCAAAATGCACTGCCTTTGTGATCTTCTGCAGGTGGCAATACGTTATTAACAGCACCCTAAATGCAGATTTCTAACACAGTGCGTTTGTGGGCACCAGTTGGCAAAGTACAAGGTGATTGGGCGAGGTGCATTTTTCAAAAGTAATGCAAGCATTACTTTTTGTTTGACTTCAACCCATGCAAATAAATGGGCTGAAAATCACACTGCAGGGGAATGCACAGGAATTGCATTGGAATGTGCACCACTTACCTGATAATTCTTGTGTGAACCAGCCCTAATGGATTGTTACAAAGGACAGACAAGCACAAAAGGGATTTGCAGCAAATCCACAGAACCACTGGAGGGTTGCATATAGAAACAGCACTTAATATTTACTAAATATTAAAGTGAAGATTATTTGACTTTTGTAAATAGGAACCTCCACTAAATCTGCCAGATTCAGTTCAAATCTTGATTCAAGCACTCAATTATTATTTTTTTGTGGACATACAGTATAAAATATTTCTATGCAGTATGTACAGTATATCCTCACTCCTTACAAAGTAATAACCTGGGGTTTCAAAGGCATTTGGTGCACACAAGAAGGATTTATATCCTTTGTGTTTTTTTTAACCACTTCAGCCCCGGAACCATTTGGCTGGCCAAAGACCAGAGCACTTTTTGCGATTTGGCACTGCGTCGCTTTAATTGACAATTGCACAGTCGTGCGACGTGGCTCCCAAACAAAATCAACGTCCTATTTTCCCCACAAATAGAGCTTTCTTTTGGTGGTATTTGATTACCTCTGCGGTTTTAATTTTTTGCGCTATAAACAAAAAAACAGCATCAGTTTTGAAAAAAATGCATAATTTTTTACTTTTTGCTATAATATATATCCCCCAAAAATATATTAAAAAAAACATATTTTTTTCCTCAGTTTAGGCCGATACGTATTCTACTACATATTTTTGGTAAAAAAAATCACAATAAGCGTATATTAATTGGTTTGGGCAAAAGTTATAGCGTCTACAAAATAGGGGATAGTTTTATGGAATTTTTATTAATAATTTTTTTTTTTTACTAGTAATGGCGGTGATCAGCTATTTTTATCGTGACTGCAACATTATGGCGGACACTTTGGACAATTTTGACACATTTTTGGGACCATTGGCATTAATACAGCGATCAGTGCGATTAAAAATGCATTGCTTACTGTAAAAATTTCACTGGCAGGGAAGGGGTTAAAATTCGGGGGCAGTGAAGGGGTTAATGTGTGTCCTAGGAAGTGTTCTATCTGAAGGGGGATGTGGAATGTGCAGGGAAACTAACAGATCTTCTGTTCATACTCTGTATCTTGTTATTCAGTTCTGGCCATTTGTAGAGCTAATAAGCAAGCTATTGTCAAGCAAAAGACATACAAAGCTGGACATATGAAGATGGAGGGTCAACATAACAGCGACAAAATAGAATGTTTTAAAGGGAGTATTTTGAGAAGAATAAAAACACTTGTGGCCAGTTTGCTTCAATAGTGCAAGATTTGTAATATCAATTAAGGCAGAATATCATTCAAGCTAAAACAAATATAGTAACCTGATAATTCTTTAGTAAAAACCCTACACCTAATTACCGAAGATTTATACTCCTGAACGTTTAGTTTACTTAATGTGTACAAATTGTACATGCTTATATGTGTAGGTATATATTTTGTAAGCTATAAGTTGAGTTGTATTGTTCATCCTACAGTTTGTATGTGCAGATTTTTCCCTGTTTAGTAAAGCATTGATACACTTCAGAAGTCTAAGCTTCCATGGTTTTACCACAAGAACTTAATAGATAGACACAAAGCATTACATGGTGCCATGGTGTCAGTGAGAGCTGTTGCAGGGACATTTTAGGGTAAGTTGTCAAACTACATAAATACAGATTAGGGTCCCTTAGGTAACTGTTCTCTAATTCTGATTGCTACCTCTTTCAGCAATGAACCCCTTTGTTGCTTTCTATTTTCTTGTCAATAGTGGGGCTTTTTAATTTTGTTGTGTTTGATTGCTTTTGTGTTTGATTGCTTTTCCATAGGGCTTGTTTTTTTCAGTGGGGCAATATTTTGGGGTTTTATTTATTATGGGGGTATATTAATTTTTATTTTATGTTGGTAAGACATTTATTTTAGTTTAGGCAGATTTTTTTGCAGCAAGGCATCCCTTAAAAATGGGTTTTGTTTAATACCACTTCATTATTTTAAAGAAAAATACAACTAAATGCATGAAGAGTATGCACCTAATCCTTCTCAAATGATATCATTCACATTAAATGCAGGACCCTATCCACATAGATAAAAATTAAATTTAGGCATATACTAGTTAGGCCTATTATACCTTTACTCTTTGTCTCTAAAAATATTAAAATTGTGTTTAGAATTTGTTCTATTGCTGGCCAATTTTCTGCTGAAATATCATCTGTGGTCTCCTAATTTATGTAGTAAAATGCCTGCATGCCTGTAATCTATTTCTCTAGTACATTTTAGCCAATTCTCTATCATTTAAAATGTCCTGATGCAGCCAATTTTAAACTTCTGCATTATCTGCAGTAACTTAATTCTGAACTGGACCCTGGACTCCTCTAGTGATATATTTAAATAGTGTAAAAAAATAAAATTAAAAAATGTAATCACAGGATCAGACAATGTTTAAAAATTAAAATGACAGTACACATTCAAAAATCCCTTTTGCAAACTTGTTGGAGGACAAGGGCCCCTTCCACACCTCGGATGTCTCAAGAAGGAGATGAGGTTAATGTGGCAGGACTTATGCCCCATACACAAGGTCAGATCGGATTATGTTGTCGGAAAATCCGATTGTGTGTGGGCTCTAGCAGGCTTTTTCCGTCGGAATTTCCGATGGAAAAAATTTGAGAGCAGGATCTAAAATTTTCCGACAACAAAATCCAATCAGACTTTTTCCGATCGTGAGTAGGGAATTCCGACGGACAAAGTGCCACGCATGCTCAGATCAAATTACGAGACCAAAGCTATTGGCTACTAGCCTCTACGTACTAGTTCTGTAGTACACAATGAACGTCGCCAAGTTCGGACCGATCGGATTTTCCGACAAATTTGTCCGACCATGTGTATGCAACACTAGTTTCGGACAAAATCCGTCAGAAAAAATCAGATGGATTTTGTGGTCGGAATTTCTGACCATGTGTACAGGGGCTTAGAGTGGAATCTAGAAGCTTCCTCCATAATAAAGGGGGTGCCCAGTTATCCAGCCCCTTCCCAGGGTAATAAGTACAGGGGTACAAAACTAGTAAATGTAGATAAACACCCACTCTTTGTAAAATAGCTGTATGTGGGGGGGGGGTAGTTGGTGTCTGGATTTGGTCAGGATCAGTGGTGAAACAGGCCTTCAAAAAACAGTTCTATAAACCTAAAGAGGAAGTAAACTCAGCCCCTTTGGGGTTGGTGGACTTTAAGAAGAGATTGTCAAACCCAACTTGAACCGAGATCGGGGAAAATTCCCTTATACCTATTTGCTAAATAAACTACCTCTCTTTTTGTGCAAAAAGGGCATGTTCTATTCTTTAACTTGCTGGGTGACTGTTTTACAGCAAGCATTGGTCATGCAAAAGGAAGTGGGGTGGACTGGTGCTGTAAAACATTTCCTAGATGAAAAACAGAAGTACTGAATAGGATGGCCGTGCTCTTTATATATGTCAAAACGTCATTTTCCATTTTGACTAGGGTGCACATTTAAAGGAGAATCTTCTGATAATATTGCATAATCTTTATCTTTGTTCTTTCAGTGTCCTACATGACCTTCATTCAAGGTAACACAGTACCATCTGCTTCTGTTATATAAGTAAATGCAACAGCACAATACATGAAAGAATATGCTTAGTAAGCTGAGGTATCATAAATCAGAATTTGCAGTTTACAACTTAATGCATATGTAAAACCAATCTCTAAAATCTCATAAAAGTTTTAACACAAATATGTCATTTCAAATGTAATTTTTGAGTGTTTTAAATCTGCATTTTTTTAAATAAAATGGTACTTATAGGGTAACAATGCTTTCTTCTTACCTCCTAACTGTGCTTCTGCCTTGTCACCCTGTCACATGGGTGACTATTGGCATTTTCAGCACACATTACCCAGACTTGATTCATGTAGAGCAGTGGTAGCGGCAAAGAGGCTGTAGGAGATCAACAGCACTGAGATTCAATAAAGTCTGAAAAAAGGTGAAAGCAAGTATTTCATTAAAAGATTGTGGCGATTGTTTGTGATGAGTTATTTAGCAAACAAAATGTCCTCGAGCTAGGGATTGCATTCACTTTAATTATACTATATTTTGTAGTTTCTGGCATGGCCATAAGTTGCCTGGTCACTTTAATGGTTATGAGCCACCTAGGTGAATGAACACTGGCAGATCAATCATCTAGTAAATCCTCCTCTATATAACCTCTTCTATACAGGAAGTACCTCAGTTTTGTAGCAAGCAATGGATTTCCAGAAAGAGGGGAGGGACCTCTATGTCCTATGATGTACTCCAAGAAATTTATTTTACAGGTAAGTATGTAGAAAAAAATCTAATTGGGACACAGAGCAGGTTATAATTATGACTATGTGGGATGTCCCATAGCAATAAAACCTGAGGGGTTGGAGACACAACAATAACCAGGCATTGAGCGTCAGATAGACCGAAAGTGACGTAGGAGTACGAGCTCACTGCTCATGGATTGCATGCCTGTAATAAAGTTTTTTAATGTGAGTAAAACCACGCTGTTTTTACCAATAAAATTAAACTTTATCACACTATTGGAGCCCCTTTTGCTTAGATACCACCAATACATAGGTTACTATGTGGGGACCCCTGGAGTATTTTGGAGGAGGTTTTATCATCCATCCAGTCCCAAGGGCTGTGCTCATTGGAGAGAGACCACCAGATACAGGTGGAGGCACAAGGACTCCCTACAAGAGCTGCCTACACTTAATGCTGTTGCCTTACATCTGTAAGGTGAGAGGCTTGTAAGCACTGTCATAATTACTATAAGAAGAGACACCAAGCACATTTATTCACTGTTTTGGAATGAGGAAGATATAGAGCACTTAGGTTTAGTTGCACATTTGGTTATATAACTGTAAGTACTGGGACTTGTTTCACCATATATCATTACTGGCACTTTATGTAAAAACTGACATTTTTGAAACAACATATATGAATTTGTCTACTTTTTTTTAATCAATATTTATGTGCACAATATGTTTATTTCTGCATTGTACTACACCTCATCTTTATTTATAAATTATTAGTCTGCTATATTCACTTATTTGACACTAGACAGTGCAACATCATCACTTTTACAACAATAACCACCGCCATCAATCCCAAAGGACCTACTCTGCCACTTGTAATAAGCTGCAGCCAAAGGCAGTATCCTCCACAGCTCTGACATCCACCTGGTAAAACCCTGTGAATGTATGAACCGAGGACCATGTAGGGCTTTGCAAACCTGAGTCACTAACGCATGATGGTGGATAGCCCAAGATGCCCACACACCATTGGTAGGGTGCGCTCAGAAAGGGTGGGACTTTGCCCTTTCAAACCATAGTCTTGAATGATTCACTGGTGGATCCAGTGAGAAATAGTTTATCTGGATGCTGCCTGCTTTTCCTGGGCTCTTCTGACAGCACAAATCTGGATTCCGGATCTGTGCCGACAACTCAAGTAAATCCTGAGGTACTTCCTGTATAGGAGGGGTTATTTAGGGGAAAACTTCCTGTTTGATTTATCTGCCAGTGTCCATTCACTTTTAGGTAGCACATAACCTGGCTTTGAGAAAGAAGCTGACAGCCCTGAAATGCATAAGCCATGCCCCTTCCTCCCCCAAGTATTGGGTGGACCAGGGCTATAGATTATCCTGGACCTGTACATCTCCACATGACAGAGAATCTGCTGGGTCTTTTAATCGCTCTTTGTACTCCTGACATGTGAGTTATTTACTGTCTAATAAACCTGTGTTTAGTTACTATGCTGCACGCAGAGTGGCGCTTTTTGTTTGTTTCGTTTGCTATAGTGATCCCTTCATATCTCCCTGGAGCTGCCTTCCATGTACTGCTTGCTTGACTGTGTTCTCAAACTCTATTTGCTTCTTGCCTGTGGATTCATTGATTGCCCATCTTTTGCACCATCTGCACTTGCATATTGGCCTTGATTACACAATCTACTGCAAATCTGCTCATAATAAATTTCAATGGTCATATCATAAATAAAATCCACAAAATGCTTACTCGATTTTTTTATTTTTTATTTTAATTACCCATTTTCAATAGAAAAGCATAAGCTAGATTCCGTGAGGTGGGACAACTAAAAACAGTACAAGCAAGTTTGAACTTTTATTCAGCAAGGCAGTTCAGTGCAGGAGGGCTTTGTACTGCAATTTTTTTTGTCCTGCTTGTCCAAGCTGTGACAAATGCAGAGATCAGATCCTGCCCTTCTCACCAACTTGTGGCAAAGGACTGGCCAATCTTACACCGCACTGTCACCTATGTAACAATGCCACTCTCAGCTGCGCCCTGCACAGAGATTTTCCAGCTTGCAGACCCAATCTAGGTGTCAGCAGCCTGAGGGTGATTATCATTGGGCTACAATAAACTGATTGTAAAGTCTTGTTTAAAAAAATAAAAATAACAAACATATTATACTTACCTCTTCTGTGCAGTTGGTTTTGCACAGAGCAGCCTGGATCCTCCTCTTCTCGGGTCCCTCCTCACTGCTCCTGGCTCCTTCCTTCTGACGTGTGCCCATACAGCAAGCAGCTTGCTATGGGGGCACCAAAGTCACAGCTCCATATGTCCATTCAGACATGGAGCCCTGACCTGGCCCTGCCCCCTCTCTCTTCTGATTGGATAACTGACTTTGATTGACAGCCATGGGAGCCAATGGCGCCGCTGCTGTGTCTCAGCCAATCAGGAGGAGAGTCCCGGACAGCTAAGACACTCGTGGACATCGCTGGAGAGAGAGGGGGCTCAGGTAAATAATTAGGGGGTGCTGGGGAGGCTGCTGCACACAGATGCATTAAGATAAAAAAAAAAACTTCTGCCTTTACAACTTTTAATTAGGCAATTAACTCCTATAATCTACCATCACCACCTGTTGACAGACAAGTAGGAAAATCACAATCTTAACAATACCAGCTATGATTTTAGAATAAATGTCTGTAACACACTGTTACCACAGACAGGTATGTTCAGAGGATTTGTACTATTCAGTAGCACTCTTCAAGAGACAGGGATTCTTTTTAGTTTGCAAAAGCATTAGAGACAATGTTAACACTTTTCAAAATATGGTTTAATAATGAAAAAGTCAAATGGTCATGGTGCAAATAAAATATTTACAGAAAACGGATGTTACAAAGAAATAAAGAGACAATAAAACAACAGATAAATAAAAAGATGTTGAAAAGAAAGAATATTTGCAAACCCTGGTTTCAGGAGTCCAGCAAATAAGCAAACGTGGTACAGTGGTTCATACAAGTCCTGTTAGGTGTTTCTTGGTTTGATGTTAATGAGAGCTGTCAAACTATCTTGGCATTCTTTTTTTATTTGGGATCAAAAGGGTGTTGACAGAGGCCATCTGACCAATTAAGCGAGTAGTGGTTTCTGGGATGTCACTATGGTTATGACTATGTCCCAGAGACAATTTTCTATAGGTGCTCATTCATATCTCTGAGTACCTACCAGGTACAGCCTGTTAACAAGCAGATTATCGTCCAGCTTGAATGTAGCTTCAAAATAATATGACAGGTTTGGGATGCCCAGTTCGCCTAGGAGATGATTGGGCTGGTTCTGCTCCCAGTACTCCTAGGGTGGCAGTGTTTGGAATCAAAACACTATAAATTAACTGAAGAAGGTAAATATATCCATATTCTGGCTGTGCTATTATTATTTCAGGAGTTATGAACCATGCTGAAGTTTCAGAGTTATACTATAACTGCTACCTTGTATGCAGATATGTGTATTGGCCATCCCCTCCAACTATGCGATTTAATACCGGTACCTGTTAGTTCTCTAGATTGCTTAGCTTGCGAGGGTGAAAGTTTTATTATGATTTCTAGACTTACATTATGGATTGGGTAATGGAAAATTCTGTGCGTCTGATCAAGGAATTGATAAGGTCCTGATATCACTTAACAGTTTGTGGATTGTATAAAGTGAAGGAAGGAGGGGGTTATCAGAAGTGCTGGATCTCTGTTTTTAAAACATAGACGCTAATGACAAATAGGGATGGGCCGAACAGAACTTTGTTTGGTTCGCAGCAGAACTTCCGAACATCGCAAAAGTTCAGACCCGAATAACGAAACCCATTAAAGTCAATGGGACCCGAAACGTCAAAAATCAAAAGTGCCCATTTTGAAGGCTTATATGCAAGTAACTGGGCATACAATGGTTATAAGGGTTCGGGTCCTGCCCTGGGGGAAATGTGTCAATAAAAAAAAAGTTTGTGAAAAATGTCATTTTTAAATGAGCAGTGATTTTTTAGATTTTTAAAGCATAAAAGTGAAAAATTCCATCTAATATAGTGCCTGGAGGGTCCCATTAGTCTACCTGTAAAGTGGCAGATCTACAGGAAAGAGAAAGTGAGCGAAAGTGAGAGAGAGAGAGAGTCAGCATCAGCATTAGTCAGCTAACACATGAAATGACCTATGTACAGCTGAGACTAATTAATAAGGTCTAGCTAACATGTAAGATGTGGACCCTAAAAAGCCCCTGGGCTCCAGGACCCAGAACATTATTATTAAGCTCTGAGAAAACAAAACATTTGTTCTCTCCAAACCGACAAAAATAATGGAACCGACACAAATAATGGATTGGAGCACCTCTATATAAAACCACCTGGTACTTAAAGCCATAACTACCATGTTATTAACTACCCTAGTGGCTGAAATTCTATAAAAGGCAATAAACAGGAATGACTGGCACATTCATAGCTGAATTCTTACCAGTGTAAACCTCTGACAGTAGTATCATTCTATATTTAATGGTATTAGGTAGATCAGAGTTCAAACTTTAGCAAACTGTTAAGGCTTCTTAGAGAAAAAATTGCAGAATAGAAAAATTGTAATCTCAGTTTTCAGAGTAATGTGGTTTTACAGTATGCGGGACACTGTGTTAATTAACAACTGGCTGTGTGGAAAAAGAAAGCATGTTACAGGTAGAAAAAAAATCTCTAATGTTGCTTTAAGGTTGTCTTAAAGTACAGAAACAAACTAATATTATTTACCAAGACTAAATTTCTACAAAAAAAGCTGCTCAAGTATGTCCCTTAGGAGTGTAGCAGCTTTGTATCTGACTGACCTCTAAAGAGATGGCATAAATGTGATTGGCTTAATTAAACTTGAAATTACTTGAAAATAAGTCATTGAAGTTTGTAATCGCATGATCATTTCCGTTACACACTTATCATTAAAAGTAAATTGAAATAACTTGAAATTCATGTTAGCTATGTCCATATCAAGAATGAAAAAGGGAATGAATGGCTATATTTGATGTTTCTATTACAGTGAATGTAGTATTTTTGTTGAAGAAAGTAACACAATTTGGCCAACAAAGCTGGAATTTTATATTCTCCTTCTTTGTATTTTGTTTAATTCCATGTAAGTGTAATCATTATGGGTAATACCTTTGAGTTTCTTTTACACTTAAACATGACAAATTTACAAATGTTGACTTAAGGCCCAGCATGCGTCACAGGAGATTATTAGATGAGAATATGACCCAAAGACCCGGACAAAGCATACAATAAAACATCACAAGACTGTCAAGACTTAAAGCTGCCATAAACAAATTGGTATTTGCTAGCAACTGGAACAATTTGAGAATTGCTTCTGATAATCTTGCAATGTACATTTTTTTATTTTTCTCTGGGCAACCTTTTTTTTAACTTACCGGCTCCTCTAATTGAGGGAATCCTCTTCTGTGACCTTATGATGTCATCACAGGGGCTGCCAAGATTCTCACATTCCAGACACAGGACAACCTATTGGATTACATGGTCAGCTCTGACTGAAAATTAGGGTTTATTAGCGGTGACAACACTGATATTACTCCTCCTCAACATTCAGTATGTTGTAATAGTAAGGGTGACAATACTGCAGTAAATTTATTGAAAGCCCTGCAGAGTTATCAGCCTTCTGGAGTAATACCAGTTGTCTGGCAGGACCTCTGGTATTTTTTCTATGCTAAAAAGAGCATCATTTGAATTAAAGGACACACTTTTGATTGAGATTTAAACTGAAGAACTTTTACTTGTGAGTAATAATGAGCACTTTCAATCATTTAATGTGCTCACTATCTTTAGAAGTTCTCTGGAACTGTTTAGTGATTGTTCCTCATTCACCATAAAATGAAATGCTTTTACTGAAAGCTTTGAGGAAAAAACCAAGACAGGATAAGATGATTCTGTGACCACTCAGCATCAGAGATGCCTAGGTTTTTGCATAGGTAAAGATTAGGACATAGAAAATCTGATGTTCCTATTCGTAGTACCACTAGGTGAATTGAAAGCAATTCCCAAAATCTTGGAGTAAAGTAGGCCTTTTGCTATAGAACCAAAATATGCCTCAAGTTTTTGCTGGGCCCTCCAGGCATGTCAATACAATCAAAAATTCCAGGTTCATCAGTAATGTAACCCTTTCATCTGGTCAGATTTATAAGAGTCATCTCCCAGAATTTCAGTAGTGATTTGACATATCTGTTCTGATTGTTAATAAAAGAAAGGTTACTGTTAAAAACAAAGGTGGAAGGTGGAAGATGAAAGAGGACAGTCAGGGGGGAGACTTGTAAGGAAGAGGAAGTACTACACCACATAACTTGTGAGAAGTGAAGTGAATCATTTGTTGCCTTAGATTTTAAATGTGCGTATAGTGATGTTTAAAAAATGTTTAAAGTGTATTTTTTGTTTATAGATTAGTGCACATTATTGGGCCATGCAGCTCACTGCCAGTATGACATTAATTGGCTGGAGAACTAACATCGGATAATTATAATTAAAATGAGGTGGCAGTGAGTCTTTTAGAATTTTTTGTAGCTATAATGTTTGAAAAAAAAAAGTCACAGGATCTCCCACAAATTCTATTGCAGATTTTATGAGATTGATATGGATTTTTTTTTTTTTTTTTTTTAATATCTTTATTTAACAAAACTTGTTTTACAACCTTATTTACATACCATTTGCACATACATATATTTACTAGATATGGATTGACTACTTCTTTGCTCATCATTTTCAATAATCTGTTTCCATACCTTATTTGTCTATATATCCAAGTATAAATCCAATATATAAATAATAAATGTCTCTATTTATATAGAAACTACATTTATTCCTTCCCTTTATATATTCATCCTTTCATTACATTCTTACCCTTTCACCCATCCATTCATCCAAATGATATGGATTTTAAGGGGAATTCCCACACAAAAAAACAAGAAAAAAAAAAGTCCTTGGGTTTCCTCCAAAACTCATAGCAGACCTAAGACCCATGTAGCCTGACAGGCCAGGAAAGGGGAGCAAACAAAATCCACCCCTTCCTCCTCAACCATGCCAGGACACATGCCCTTAACTTAGAGGGGGTAGCTTGCCAGGGGGGACCAGGGGGACAAGGGTCTCTTCCCCATAAACTTGTCTCAGTGCTTGTGAGGGTCTGCATGGCTGATCAGAATCTTAAAGCCCACTTTAAAAAAAAGGGGGCATCAGATACTGGCCCACCCCCTACATGAATGGGCAGGGGTACATATTATCCATACACATTCATAAAAAAAATATGTAAATAGTGAATAAAGATACACACTTTTTAGACAAGTTTGTTATTTACTTATTTAACAACCAATAAAAGTGGAAAAGACAAGCTGTCATATACTGTAAGTGTTTATTCTGTTATAGTGAGAAGATAGCTATAAGGAATTGCTACATGCAGAGGACCCTGATTTGTGTGCGGTTTTAAAGACTGATCTCTTATATAACCACTTGCCTACCTGGCACTTACAACCCCTTCTTGCCCAAGCCATTTTTCAGCTTTCAGCGCTGTCGCACTTTGAATGACAACTGATGGGCATTGATGGGTGGCACTGATGGGCATTACTGATGGGCACTGATTGACAGCAGTTATGGGTATTGATGGGCAGCACTGATAGGCGACACTGATTGGCAGTACTGACTGCCATTGCTAATGGGCACTGATTGGTGGCCCTTGTGGGCAGTTGTGGGCACTGATTGCTGCCACTGATGGGCACTGATAGCTGGCATTGGTGGGCAATGGTGGGCACTGATTTGTGACACTATTTAACAATATTGTAATCAGGGAACTGATGATCAGCGCCCTGATTACATTCCTAGCTGTCCCCTGGGAGGAGATGCCGCTGATCGGCTCTCCTCTCCTAACACTCTGTCAGTGTGAGGCGAGGAGCACTGATTACCGGCACTTCCTTGTTTACATGTGACCGTCTGTGATTGGACACTCACTCTGGCCCACTCACAAGGCTGTCATTAGGGGTAAGCTTATGCAGATTACCTCTCAACGCAAATGTGAAAAAAAAGAATTTCTAAAAATATATCCAAAAACCATAAACGAAAAACCGACAGCCTCATTTATTGCACAATTAGAAGCAGCACGTCTATCCCTCAATATTGCGCTCACCACTCAAGTCAAATAGGACCTATGTTGGGCTACTGCCTGGCACTACCTGCTGAAAGACAAAATAGGCCCCAGACTAACAGGTTGACCCCTAAACCACGACCCTTTTCCTTCCCCAAAATCCCTTGTCACCTATGATATTCGCAATAGCTATTGAGACATTGGCTATTGGCATCAGGAATCACCCGGACATTCTTGGGGTCCAGTGTGGCCCAGAGACTCACAAGTGCACTTTATTTGTGGATGATTTATTACTCTTCATCACATCACCTTTAATTTCTACAACAAATGTCCTGTCTTTATTACATAAATTCGGGGTTTACGGTTTACATGTTAACTTTTCGAAATCTATAGCACTCAACATTACGACCCGACTCTACTTATCGAGAGACTTAAGAAACATTTCCCATTCCACTGGAGCTCTTCTTCTCTCCCCTATTTGGGGGTCAACCTGACAGCTAACCTTGAACAACTATACAGCGCTAATTTCCCCGCAATCTATAAAAAATGAATCTCCCACTTGGACACGTGGTCTAAATGTGAGCTATTCTGGTTAGGCTGAGTTGCCTCTGTCAAAATGACCTTACTTCCACGTTTATTGTACCTCTTCAGATCATTCATTACCAATCCCAATTCTAAAATATCAACTTAAAAAATTCTAATCCAAAGTTATCAAATTTATTTGGGGCTCCAAAGGCTATTGGTGTCCTAGGAGTGTTCTCCTCAGACTACAAACTCAGGGGGGCTTGGGCCTTCCAGACTTATGGAAGTACTATCAGGCAGCTCAACTTGCCCAATTTTCCATAATCTACACAAGGGGTAATAGACCTGATTGGGTCAATATGGAGAGGCAATCTATCCCCAGACACACCACAGATTATCTTCTCTAGTGCCCCACTAAAAGCAGACCACCGATTTTAGCAAGGATATGTGGGTGAGCATTCCATTGATAATCCTGCATAGCTACGTGTGCGAGGTGATATGCCATTAAACTTCACGGACCTTCCACTATTAGGATACCGTCTCTCGAGATCTGCCTAGAGGTCTGGGAAGTTCACAGTCTCATGGCCACCCTTGAGGTTCTTAAAATGTTAAGATTAATGAATATGCTTAATCACTATGGGATTTCACACCACCAACTCCCCCTTTTGATAGATGAGCATCTGGAGTGTGGGCCATCCCTCAATAACCATTGGTACTCTCCCGCCTCTAGTAACTTGGTTCCTGTTATGATCCCTATTACCCTTAATTGAAAATCTATATTACAAAAGGGTTCTAGGTTCATGTTTAAGAAAGCATTTTTATTACTATAATGGTAGTACATAACATTGGTCCCAGTCTGATGCTCCTCCAATACTGATTCCCTTTGCTCCTTTTCCCATAACCAGGTTCCTCTCCCTTGCTCATCTTGCATTATGCTGTTTTTAAATGTTGACTCCCTTTGTGAGCCTTTTGTATAAGCTTTGTTATTAATATATCTTTGAATAAAAATATTGAAAGTAAAAAAAAAAAAAAAGTCATAGTTAAAGTTTGCTGAACATTGGGCATGGCCCTTCCCCATATACATTGAACTAGACATGTGCACAACAAAAAAATTTGTTTATTTTCGTTTCAGAAAAAAATTTGTTTTTTTTAGTTTCCGTTGATTCGTAACGATTCGTACATTCGTAAGTCGTCGGTGTTCAGATTCGTAACGATTCGTACATTCGTAAGTCGTTGGTGTTCGGATTCGTAACGATTCGTACATTCGTAAGAGTTATTTTTCCGTTGATTCGTTTTTTCGTTAGTTTAATTTTCGGACGCATTCGTATTTATTCGTACATTCGTAACATTTGTAACATTTGGAGATTCGTAATCGGAGCATAATTCATAATTGTATGTAATGTGTATGCTATTATTACATTTTAATAATTTACGAATCGAAAAAAAAGTTACGAATCGAAAAAAAAAAAGTTACGAATCGAAAAAAAAGTTACGAATGTACGAATTTTTGTGTTCAATAGATATATACGAAAATTACAAATTAAAAACAAAATTAAATTTTACGAATCGAAAAAAAAAAAGTTACGAATCGAAAAAAAAGTTACGAATGTACGATTTTTTTTGTTCAATCCATTCGAAGCACGTTTAGCAGCACCATCGTAAGAGACATGGAAAATTACCAATTCAACAAAAAAAAAAAGTTACGAATGTACGAATTTTTTCATTCGTTTCCGTTTTTCGGATTTTCTTCATTAGTACATTTGTTGTTTCTAATTATTTTTTTTCGGATTTTCGTTGTTTTTCGGATTCGTTCGATTCGAATGATTCGTTAATCGGATTCGTACGATTCGAACGATTCGTTATTCGGATTCGTACGATTCGAACGATTCGTTATTCGGATTCGTACGATTCGAACGATTCGTTATTCGGATTCGTACGATTCGAACGATTCGTTATTCGGATTCGTACGATTCGAACGATTCGTTCATTCGTACGAAAACGAACGAACGAAAATAACGAAAAAAAACGAAAAACAACAAAAAACAAAACGAATTGCACATGTCTACATTGAACCCACCTATGAGTTGTCAATGCCTTAACTATTGTTTAGCCTGACATTTTGTGTTCACCGCAGTATGGGTTGGTCTATACAGCATATCTTCAGATACACCATACCAAATAATAGTTTTACACTAAAAATGTGTTATAAATATTGCTATTGCATGTGAAATGTGATTAATATTATTACATTAAACAAACATTTGCACATTTTGATAAAGAATAAATCATATTTGGAGATCATTTCATGCTTGCTGCAGAAGACGATTCAGATTTTGTTGCCTTTCCACCAAAGCAGGCACATTTAAAGCATTGGTGAAACAGGGGATGTTGAAATATATATCCTGAATTGGTATCTTGAGCAGGTTCATTCATCAGCACTCATGAGACGATTTTGACAAATTCCAACCAAGCATTCAGCATGTCCTCTATAAAGGCATTATCAATGTCCATGGCCATTCTTATTTGCTTTGCCGGAGAACCTGTCATATTTTTTTTTTTTTTTTTTTTTCAAAATGTTTTTATTAAGAGAACAAAATAGAAAGGCATAGATACAAAGAATCGTAAGTCAATATTACAGAAATTATACAAGATCCAATAAATAGGAGATCTAGAGGTACAACATCTGCGAGCTAAAGGGTTTGGTGAGTAACATTTGGGTGGAACCTCTACATGGCAGGACATGTGAAGCAGATTAGAAAGAAAATAAAAAATATCCGTCCGATGTATGCTGTCAAGTAAAACATTCAATGCAGAACAATAGACCGGAAGGAACTGCGTAATAACCTTAATAGGTAACAAACTGGGGGGGGGGGGAGTAACCAGGAAGGTATAGGGGGAGGGGGGGGGGAGATGCAGGCTTCAGAGGGAGCAGCCTCATAGGAGAGGGGGCTTCGGAGAAAGTCCACCCATCATAAAGGTTTTTATTTGTTTATTTTTTTGTCAAGGTTTTAATGAAGAAGGCTGTATGGGTTACGGATCCTTCGGGATTGGCTCATCATAGGAGAAAGAAAGTGTGTGAAGATCCAGCTGGTCGTTTGAGGAGAGAGTTGAGGAGATGAACAATTGCCATCTATTGAGGAAGCGGGATCTAGAATTGGGGTTCTTGAAATCCGTGAGGAGTCGTTCTTTGTAGAGGAGACTGACACAGTCCTTTTTGAGTTGGGTAATGGGTGGACTTTGCGGTGAAATCCAGTGTCTGAGGATGAGTCTTCGTGCGATGAGTAGGCATAGCAAGATCCAGTCTTTAGAGGGTGGTTTGGGGGCCGTCCCCTGAAGGGAAGCGGCATTGGAGGAGGAAGGAGACCAAGGGAGCAGTAAGGGGTCCCAAAAGCCAAAAATCAAGAGGAGAGGGTCTTTGGGGAGTTTTAATAGCGTGACTTCGAATATGAAGGAGATGACTTGATCCCAAAAAGAGGAGATGAAAGAGCAGGACCAGAATCGATGTGCGAGTGAAGGTTTGGAGGCTGAGCATAGGGGGCATGAAACTCCGTCTTTCTTGGATTTGGGTGAGAGGAAGGGAATGTAAGCTCGGTGTGTTATTTTTAGCTGAGTTTCCCTCCATGTTTCATTGGGAGTGAGACGGAGAACCTTGCGAAGGCCAGATAGTATTTTTTCAATGAGATTGGGGTCGGGGAAATCTTTGTCCCAATTGGCTATGGAAGTAGAGGTAAGTGGCGGTGAGGTTTCAAGTAAAAGAGGTTTGTAGATGTCTGAGATTGTGAAATGACCATTCTTCAACAGCCGATCTAAGAAACTTTGTTTAAACCTCAGAGATTCTTTTTTGCAGGTATTAGATATGAAGCTGACACACTGATTGTAGTGGAACCTATGGGAAGGGGGTAAGGAGAAATGGGTGGCCACCTCTGTGAATGGAAGAATCTTTCCCGTCGTTGGGTCACAGAGCGCCGAAAATTTTAACAGGCCATGCTCCTGCCATATGGCAAAGGGTTTGCTGTGTGTACCAGGGATAAAACCAGGGTTACCTTGGATGGGTAGGTAGAGGGAGAAGTAGGAGGGGAGCTTAAGGATTTTCCTAACCTCTCTCCAAGCCAGGGCTGTGTCGCGTAGTAGGAGGTTATGTTGAAGCGGGAGGGGAATAGTTTTCCACCTGCAGTGTAGGAGGGCCACTAGGGAAAAAGGGTGAGCCATTTCAGTCTCCAGTGTAAAATTGGAGTGCCGGGATTGTTGAACCAGCCAGTCGAGGCTAGTCCTTATTAAGCAAGCCAGATTATATAGTCTTATATGTGGTAAGCTAATACCCCCCTCGCTCCTGGGTAGGTGCAGTTTTCCGAAGGCAATACGTGGTCTTTTGCCATGCCAGAGAAATTTGGAAATTTTTGAATTGAGAGCTGTGATGTCACTGTGTCTCAGCAGCAGCGGGATAGTTTGCATGGGATACAATAGTCTGGCGAAGCTGACCATTTTGACAAGGTGGCACCTTCCCAAGAGCGATAGGGGGAGATCCATCCAGTTCGACAGTTCCTGTGAGATTTTGCTGAATAGAGGGGGGTAATTTAGATGGTAAAGAGAGGAGGGCAGTTTCCCTATCTTGATCCCAAGGTATGTGATGTGGGACGTGGCAACTTGAAAGAGGGAGTTATTTGACCAAGGGGGTATAGGTTTATCACCGATAGGGAGAATTTCACTTTTAGAGTAATTTATGCGGAGACCCGAGCAAGTTCTAAAGTTATCAAAGATGCTTTTGATTGTTAACATGTCGGCTGGGGGGTTAGATGTAAAAATGAGGACATCATCTGCGAAGAGTGATGTGCGCAGTTCCGTGGAGCCTACCGTGATGCCGTTGATAGGAGCATTAAGAGTCAGGAATCTAGATAGGGGTTCTAAAGCAATATTGAATAGCAAGGGGGATAGAGGGCACCCCTGTCGAGTACCTTTGTGGAGGCGGAATTCTTCTGAGAGAATGCCTGCTGCAACTAACTTAGCTGAGGGTGACGTATACATTGAATTAATAAGGTGACAGAATGGGCCGTTGAAGCCCATTTTGGAAAGTGATAGTTCTAGCCAATTGAAATTTACATTGTCGAAGGCTTTTTCTGCGTCTAGGGTGATTATAGCATAATCCCCTTTGGGATCCTGTTTGGCTTGTTCGAGGGCTAGTAGCACCTTACGAATGTTTAGGGTGGCAGTACGTCCTTTCACGAAACCAGATTGGGCAGTGTGGATGAGGTCGGGGAGGATTATAGCTAATCTGGAGGCCACTATTTTGGATAGGATTTTTACATCTACATTAAGTAGAGAAATGGGCCTGTAAGAGCCTGGTTCTAAGGGGTCTTTGCCTTTTTTTGCAAGAAGCTTGATAATTGCTTGATTGCCCGTGGGGAGATAGGGGCCACCGGCCCAAATGCCGGAATATACGGAATGAAGCATAGGTATCGTTATATCTGGGAGTGTTTTATAAAATTCGCTAGTGAAGCCGTCGGGGCCAGGGGCTTTCGAGGGTCGCAGATTTCTAATGGCTAGCGTAATTTCGTGTACTGTAATGGGGGCATTAAGGGATTCTAGCTGGGCGGGAGAGATGGTAGGGAGGTGCATTTTATCTAAGAAGGAGCGAGCAGCGTCTTTGTCAATAGGGTCTGGGCCATATAAGGCCGTGTAAAACTTCAGCATGGTTTTGTTAATGTTAGGGGGGGTAGAGTGAACTTTCCCCTGGTGGTCTCGGAGCGAGGTGATGTGAGTCGGGCGGAAAGATCCCTTGCAGAGCCTGGAAAGTAGTTTCCCGGACTTGTTGCCAAACTTGTGAAAGGTGGCGTCTAGGTGGGCTTTTTTTGTAAGTTCAAGGGTAGTTGCCCAAGCGTCAAAGGAAGCTTTAGCTGCCGCCCATTCATCCCTGTCGGTGGGGGTGTTGGAGGTGGCAAGTTTGAGTTGCGCACTGTGTAGTCTAGTGCTGGCCAACTTGAATTTCGATAGCGCTGTCTTTTTGAATGTGGTGGCATATGATATGATCCTGCCTCTCAGGAAAGCTTTACCAGCATCCCAGAGGAGGTTTGGGTCGCTGGAGTGTAAGGCATTGGCTGAGGAGAATTCTTCCCAGGAGCGCATCAAGTAGTTTTGAAAGTCAGAGTTGTTGTGTAGGAATGAGGGGAAGAGCCAGAGGTTGGGATGGGGTGGGAGATCTAGTTGATCAAGGGTGAGTGATATCGGGGCATGGTCGGAAATGGCAATGTCTTCTATTCCGGCGTCGGAAATATAGGGGATAAGGTTGTCGGAGCCGAAGAAGTAATCGATTCTGGTCAAGGTCTTGTGAGGGTTGGAGTAAAAGGTAAAGGCCCTGTCTGTTGGATGAGATAGTCGCCACAAGTCTGAGAGACGTA
Source organism: Lithobates sylvaticus (assembly GCA_028564925.1). Lineage (NCBI taxonomy): Eukaryota > Metazoa > Chordata > Amphibia > Anura > Ranidae > Lithobates > Lithobates sylvaticus. The sequence continues at coordinate 44,594,615 of CM053033.1, forward strand.
GGGAGTCTATGGTTGATGCGAACAAGGTAGGTGTGGAAGGAGAGGGAGTTACTACTGAGGGCTTTAATGCTGACCTGTCATCTGTTAGATGCATGATGTCATTGAAGTCTCCTCCAATCAGGTGGGGTAGATGTGATGGGGTAAGGAGTAGTGAGGACAATAGGCTATAAAAGGACTTCGTTGGATTATTAGGGGCATAGACGTTTGAAATTATCAGCTCCTTCGAGCCGATTCTGATTCGGGATGAGATAAAACGTCCCTGGTCATCTGTGTCAGTGGAGAGAACGGAGCATGATAGGTTTCTATGAATCAGTAGGAGGACACCAGCTTTGCGCCCTACTGCTTCTGATCCCAAGACTGATCCCACCCACAGTTTCTGCATTCGATGGAAGTCAGATGCGTGAAGGTGAGTTTCCTGGAGTAGCGCTATGTCGGTTTTTAGCCGCTTAAGATGGCGAAGGATCTTCATTCTCTTGTGAGGAGAACGGAGACCCTTCACATTCCAAGAAATTACCCTAAGAGGCAGTGTCAAAGACAGGATTTTTAGGGGGATCCAAGATCATTGTGTTAAATAATGAGTATAGAAGACTCGTATGAAATACGGAGTGAGAGCTGTCAGCTATTGTGAATACGATGCATGTGGAGGTGCAACAAAGGAGGAGTGGGAAGGAGGGGGAGGGTGGAGGGAACCGAACATGGAACCATAACAAGAGTAGAGCAAACATAGTCATGGACTTCACTTTTTTCCGCATGAGTTCACTGTGCAAGCGGCTCCCCTGACAGGACCCTAAATAAAGGAGGGATATAGCATGGGTGCCTGAGAGCGCCGGAGCCAGTGAACATGGGGCTCGAGAGGTCTGAGTCATACTGGAAAAGGGAGTGAGTGAAGCACAGCAAATTCAAATGGGAAATATAGTTAGTATATAAAGCCATTAAAGCGTCAGTGCATTTCTGATCCTTAAAACCAAGACTTTTGAACCCAACATCCGAGCAAACAGAAAAGAGAAAAAAAAATATATATATATATATCGTTATGAACAATAGCCGATGACCCTAGGATCGCGGACCTAACAGTGGCCTCGACTGGAGTGAAACCGAATCCAGATTCAAGCCCGAGACGGATTTGAATGTAGGTTCAAGTCAAACCCCAATTGGAAGATCCCAGGGCCATGGGGGCTGCGGACATCTAAACGAGGAAGATGAGACCAAACTAGGAACAAAAGAATACATGAGAGATGATAATCATATATGCATGTGCCCAGTGAAATTGCAGGAGCATTGGGAGCTGTATTGGAAAGTCTGGGTAGGAGCAGGATAGCGTCCACAGGGAACAGTATGGGCCAGTTCTAGGCGGCTGAGGGGTATACCCTACAGCAGAGTAAGCCAGGTCGTCTGGAGGATGAGGGGGGGCGGGTGACCAAGAGGATTGTGTGTAGATAGCGATAAAAGGGAAGGAAGTGATATGATATAGAATATACGACCTGGAGTAGAGGAGGGCAGGATTACAGTCAGATCCAAGAGTTCAGGAGTTCAGCGGAGAGTGCTTCTGTTGCGATGGTCTGGAGCAGAAGATCTAAAGCGCTTGGGTGAATCTTTGCGGGGGCTTCTTTGTTCCAGAGAACGGAGGCCTGTGGCGGACTTGGAAGGCGTCTGGTGAAAGGAGTCCGGACGGAGAGATCGGATGAAGGATTCTGCTTCTGAAGGATCTTGAAAGGAGAGTTGTTCCCCGTTTGGCGATTTGAGGCGTAGGGTCGCAGGGAAGGCCAAGGTGAATTTTATTTGTTGCTTGAAGAGTTCGGAACAAACCGGTTGGAAGGCCTTCCTTTTTTTTGAAACTTCGATCGAGTAATCAGCAAAAATAAGGATTTTCACTCCATCAATTTGAAGAGCTGGAGATTGCCGGAACGCCTGGAGAAGAGCTGATTTGTCTGCGTAATTTAGGTATTTGGCAATGATGGGTCGCGGGGATTTGCGATCGGGTTTGAGGGAGCCCATCCGGTGTGCGCGCTCCACAGTGAAAGGACCCACGAGGCCCATAGCTTCAGGGATGCGTTTGGAGCAGAAATCCGTGAGGGCCGCATTGGGTAGCGACTCAGGGACGCCTACGAATCGCAAGTTGCTCCTTCTGGATCTGTTCTCCAAATCTTCCAGCTTCTGGATGATGTATTGGTTGGTTTTGTCTTGGGAATGTTCGGTGGCTTGTGCCTGATAGAGCTCATCCTCTACCTCAGACAGGCGATGTTCAACTTCATTTAGTCTGGCGGAGTGTTCAGACAGCTGGGCTTTAATTTGTGTCATGCCTGCATTGACTGCCTTTTCCACAGAGGCTGCAATCATAGGGGTCAGGAGAGCAGCCACTGCCTGTGCTATCCGCTGCGTTTGGCCATCTTCCATGATGGGGACATCTGTGGTTGTGGTCCCTGGAGGAGATATTTCTGATGGTGGTAAAGCTGTGGCCTGGGGTGCTGGGGGATATGAGGCTGGGATTGCCTGACTTGTGCATCCACTAACCTCCATGTCTGCAGGCTGAGCGTCCGCTGCAGTGGATGAGAGGGCCTGTGCTGCGGGGGAGTAGGCCGGAGCCGGGGGCTCGATTTGCGGCCTGTCCGGCGGGGCCGTGACGGCCGCGTACGATCGGGTGCCGGATCGTTCCACAAATCGATCCATCCGAGCCTTATGGGTGGTGGGGGGCCTTCGGTGGTGGCTGGTGAGCCGTGTGTGCCCTCAGGCTGGGTTTGTAAGCTGATTTTCGGGTGCCTGGAGCGGGAGCTAGAAGGAGGCGCAGTTACCTCATGCGGCGCCGGAACCGGAAGTCGAACCTGTCATATTGATGGACTGCAGACATTGTGTCAGTGATAGTGGACACTAAAGTAGGATATGCATATGTTTCATTTCCATTTTCTGTTTGAAGACCATCTGTTTTTTTTTTCTTCTTTCTTAAATTTAAGAGACATTTTTTTGTATTCTCAGGTCCTAAATCTTGTCCTGGCATAGATGTGCTTTGCTCAAGGTTTTGAATTTTCACTTCCCTCTTCAAAAGTGGTAAAAGATGAAAACAGGTATTTTCAACAACTGCAATACAAGAACACATTTTACTATTTTACAATGTACTGGATAAAGGTGCATGTGTTTTTGTCAGTGTGTGTTAACAAATCCCAATCCCAAAAAACAACAAAAAAATACCCTTGCAGTGGGGCCCCCTTAATACAAGAGTTAAATGTGTGTTATGTCTAAGGGTGCCAGTGCTTACTCCCTTCGTCCCTTCGTCCCTTCGTCCCTTCGTCGCATCATAGCTGACCAGAGTGGGGGATACATTATGTTTGGTAATAATGCCTGTTCCTCTACCCTAATTTATCTATGCAGTGAGGATATTGGGGGGGAGCAGTGAGGGAGCCCCAATATTGGGGGGCCAGTGAGGAGAAGGGGGGCCCCACTGCAATGGTAGATTATTTTTCTGATTCCAGGAGTTGGGCTTTAAAAAAGAATGCGCATTGCAGATGATGAAAGTCTTAAAGGGGGGGTTAAGTTCGATGGGCAAGTTGGAGTTTCACTGTAAGTCACTAGTAATAATATTTTAGCACAACAAATAGTTTCCCCTTTCTAAATAGGGCAGAATTTATTAAATCCCTTGCATTACGCTGTTGTGGCTTAGCACGATTTTACTGGGACCTCTAATATGGTGTTGTGGTGTGATATGCTGTAGCTAGATATAATTTGTATAATGCATACATTGTTATGCAGCTTGTCGCTCAAGAAAGAGGGCATAAAGAGATTAATTTGTCTAGGGCCCTCTATAATGTTAAACCAGCTCTGTGCCTATGCACATTTTGGGGGGGGGGGGGGTGGTTCTTAAGGCTTTAACATGAGGATAAGGGACTTTTTTAAGCCATCTGACTGTAATTTGCAAATCCTATTGGATTGGCTAAAAATAACTGTCATTTAAAAAAAGCTAATACGGATGCTCATCAATATGACTTAGCTTTGTGAATTGAGCCTAGGCTGTGCAGTCAAAGTTGACAGAGGAGCAACTGCTAACCCTTACCTCCCTTTTCTCAGAGAGTAATAAGGGACACATTTTAGTTGAAAGTGGGTAGACAAAGAATACTAGACATGTGCAATTCGTTCCGAATTAGTTGTTTAACGAATTTTAACAAATTCATTAATTCGGAAATATCCGAATTAACGAAAACCCGTTTAACGAATTCTTCCGAATATTCATAAATTCGAATATTAAAAAAATTAGCAAATTCGTACATTCATAAATTCGTACATTATCACATTCGTAAATACATACATTTGCACATTCGTACATATTACAATCGTAAATTCGTACATTTGTACATTCGTAAATTCGTACATTTGTACATTCGTAAATTTGTACATTCATTAATTCGGAAATTCGGAAATCTGAAATAATAATTACTTAATAATAACTTAACTATTAAATTATAGGTATTGTAATTTCCTTTCAAATTTGTCTGTTAGTGAATGTAACAAATAAAAATTTATCCCAAGTTACGAATTATCTGAAATAACGAATGCTGTATCTAAACGAATTGAACGTAATTAATTAATAATAATAAATAACAATAATAATAATAAAAATGTTTTATTATTATTATTATTTGTTATTAATTTTTTCCCTTCCATTTGTTTAGATGCGGCATTCTTTATTTCGGATAAGTCATAACTTTGGATAAATTTGTATTTGTTACGTTCACTAACAGCCAAATTTGAAAGGAAATTACAATACCTATACCTAATTTAGTAGTTATTTACTTTTTCAGATTTTCTAATTTTCGGATTTTCTAATTTCCATATTTATGAATTTTCTAATTTACGAATGTACGAATTTATAAATATGAATTTTCTAATTTACAAATGTATGGATTTACGAATATGAATTTTCAAATTTACGAATGTACGAATTTATGAACGTACGAATGTACGAAATTACAAATGTACGAATTTACGAATTGCGATCATAACAAATGACCCGAAAAAACAAAAAAAACAAAAAACGAATGAAACGAAAATGAAAATGAACAAATTTTTTGGCAGTGCACATGTCTAAAGAATATACCTCCTGCCATGCCGACAGTTACATTGACCATGAAGAATTAATAAGCAAAATATGATCGACTAAATTCACAATGCTCTTTCATCACTATGTTTTCCTTATAAAAAAAATAATGTGGTTAATAATAAACATGTGCAGAACAAAACAATTAGCTTTGTTTAGTTTCGGATGGATTCATTCATTTAAAAATTTTGTTTAGTTACATTTATGTTAGAATGATTTGTTTTCATAATTTGCTTTGTTTTTCCGTTTTCAATTCGATTGGAATTTTTTGTCCAATTAGATTAGATTCTAATTAGATTTGTATTGATGTCAATTCAAATCGAATATTTTGAAAATTAGTTAGGTACTGTACTACTTGTTCATAGACTGTTTAAATATTTGTGGGACTGCATTCATAGTCACCTTGGGCCCCAATGCGGACTGTGGGCCACAGGTTGGATAACCCTGGTTTATAGTTTTCATTGGGAAGTATCACTGTGTTTGCACTTTGCAGATTCTCTGTCAGACCATGTTTTGAAGGTTTATGTGACAACACTTCCTTGCTGAGTGCAGGAACTATAATTGGTTTGTGTTGCAGCAAATTAAGAGAGAGGAGGCCTAGTTCAAACTTCTTCCAGTATAGAACGATACCATCTATAATAGTTTCAGGTCAATTTTATTATATTTTATCATTTTTGTTAATATTTATTATTTCTGTGGCAAAAAGTTACATGACATTTAGGGGTTTATTTACCAAAGGAAAATAGGTTGTCCACTTTGCAAGGAAAGATGTACTTTGCAAGGTAATTTGTGCCAGAGCTTAGTGAATACGGTGAAATATCACTTTGCAAAGAACACTTAATTACATGCTAGGAAAATGAAAACAGCTTTTTTGCTTGCAAATGATTTGGTAATGCAAGTCAGCAGAGCTTCACTTCATTCCCTAAGCTTTTGGAAAAATGTACTTGCAAAGTGCATCTTCCCTTGTATAGAGAATAGCCCAATTGCCCATAGTAAATCAGCCAATTATAGTCTTGAACATAGAAAACAAATACGTATGAAATTACTATTCATCCTTCTGAATTATTTTATTACAGTCTGCTGCATAAACTGGAAATGTAACAGCAAGTATCACAGCAAAACAGTGGGAGTTAGTGAACAATCACCTGTTAGAGTTACAATCTCCCAGCTGTTCAATATCTGCTGCCAACTCTGCATCAACATGTGAAGAACTTCTCCTGGTCATGTGCATACATCGCAGCTGTGTGGGAAATTCTTACATATAACCATGTTCCATGGATAGATTTGCTAAGGCTATAAAGCTTGCAGCATATTATTCTTGAAGCTCATATTGATATTACCAAGATTACCTCAAGTGCAAGAAATACAAATCAGTATTAGTAATTGAATCCTTAACAGACTCAATTGTGTCCTTTATTAGATTTAGCACAGCACTTTAATCCAGCTGCTATCAAGAATTTTTTTTTTAAAATGGATATGAACTGCCTGAACATTTATTCCTTAAGGGTCTGCTTGAATTATTTTAGGTTCTAATTTCCCAGATAACTCTGAGAAATGCAACTTAACGGAAGAAGCCATTAAGTGTAACATTTTATTAAATATGTAATTCATTTAATTAAAAAAACTGATCATGTTTGGAGCTGTAGTTTTCAAATGGGAAAAAAAGAGAAATGTAAATGCTCCATATAACCAGCCAAAGACAATATATGGATATATAACCAGACATTACCAGTGGCTGTTCTTCAAAACTTAGGACTGTCCCTTAAAATCAGGGTCAAGTCACAAGTTTGCTAAGTTATCCTCATTGACCAATGGCCACTGCCTCAGATGCCCACTGTTACATAGATAATTTTATAAGTTATTTTAAGGAACACATCATGCTAAGTTAAGGTCACACATATTGCAGTTACCAGGATCTAAAAATTAGGTATCCTTTGAATACATAAAGTGGTACTGTCACGTAACTGGTCGGAGGCCGAAGTGCTGAGAGGCTTCCCCTTGCAGCTTAAACCAATGTAAGTGTGTATATGTCTTACATTCATGATCCCTGTGGTAAGCTGGAAATAACTGTAATAGAGACCGCTACAACAGTGATTTCCACTAGCTTCCGGGTCCTGTGCCGAACAGCTGCGCTGCTGATTAGTGAACACAGGGGGTCAACCATTTGGCACGGGCACCATTCAGAGAACACATTGCATTTTTTCAATAAATGCAATGTATTCTATGATTGGAAGAGGTGGAGATTGTTACGTCACCAACCCACCTCTCCAACTCGTCCAATCATAGAATGCTTTTCTGAGTTCACTGAATAAATACAGCATTTTCTTTGAATGGCACCCATGCTGAGTGAGCTTAGAGTGTGTTCACTAAGCAACAGGGCAACCACTCAGCATGGTACCTGGGAGACAGCCTAGATTGCTGTAGTAACAGTGACTACTGCAGTGATTTCCAGCTTGCACAGGGAACGGTCAGGCATGGCACATGCATAATTACATTTACCCAAACTGAACCAATGTAACTATGTAAAAATATTCATACCTGGCAGTCATCTTTAAATACAAATATTAAAAGCGATATTTGAAATTACATTAACATACTTTAACCACTTGACCACTGGGCACTTAAACGCCCTTAATAACCAGACCAATTTTCAGCTTTCGGTGCTCTCACATTTTAAATGACAGTTACTCAGTCATGCAACACTGTACCCATATGAAATTTCCGTCCTTTTTTTCACACAAATAGAGCTTTCTTTTGGTGGTATTTGATCACCTCTGGGTTTTTTATTTTTTGCGCTATACATGAAAAAAGGCGAAATTTTTTGGAAAAAAAAACGCATTTTTCTTAGTTTATGTGATAAAATTTTGCAAATTATAAATTTTTCTTCATAAATTTTGGCCACAATTTATATTGCTACAAATCTTTGGTAAAAATAACCCAAATTAGTGGATATTATTTGGTCTTTGTGAAAGTTATAGAGTCTACAAACTGTGGTGCGAATCATAAAAAATTTAGCACACCTGATGTACTGGTGGCCTATCTCATTTCTTGCGACCCAAACAAGCCAGGAAAGTACAAATACCCCCCAAATCACCCCTTTTTTGAAAGTAGACATTCCAAGGTATTTAGTAAGAGGCATCGTGAGGTTTTTGATGTTGTCATTTTTTTCCCACAATTCTTTGCAAAATGACAATTTTTTTTTTTTTTTCATAACATTTTCATTATAATAGGTTACTTCTCTCACATGGCATGTGTATACCACAAATGACGCCCCAAAATACATTCTGCTACTCCTCCCGAGTATTACGATACCACATGTGTGAAACTTTTACACAGCCTGGCCACATACAGAGGCCCAATATTGAAATAGCACCATCAGGCATTCTACAAGCATAAATGACACATCTCATTTCTCAACCACCTATTACACTGTTGAAGGCCCTGGAGCACCAGGACAATGGAAACGCCCACAAAGTGACCCCATTTTGGAAAGCTAACACCCCAACGTATAATCTATGAGGCATAATGAGTCTTTTGAACGGTTCATTTTTTTCCAGAAGTTTTGGGAAAATGTGGAAAAAATGAAAACGCATTTTTTTTTTACACAAAGTTGTGCATTTACAAGATATTTTCAACACATAGCATGTACATAGCAAAAATGACACCCCAATATATATTCTGCTACTCCTTCTGAGTACGGCGATACCACATGTGTGAGACTTTTACACAGCCTGGCCACATACACAGGCCCAACATTGAAGTAGCAACTTCAGGCGTTTTAGTAGCATAAATTACACATCTAATCTCTCAACCACCTATTACACTTTTGAAGGCCCTGGAGCACCAGGACAATGGAAACGCCCACAAAGTGACCCCATTTTGGAAAGCTAACACCCCAGCGTATAATCCAGGAGGCATAATGAGTCTTTTGAACGGTTCATTTTTTTCCAGAAGTTTTGGGAAAATGTGGAAAAAATGAAAACGCATTTTTTTTTTACACAAAGTTGTGCATTTACAAGATATTTTCAACACATAGCATGTACATAGCAAAAATGACACCCCAATATATATTCTGCTACTCCTTCTGAGTACGGCGATACCACATGTGTGAGACTTTTACACAGCCTGGCCACATACACAGGCCCAACATTGAAGTAGCAACTTCAGGCGTTTTAGTAGCATAAATTACACATCTAATCTCTCAACCACCTATTACACTTTTGATGGCCCTGGAGCACCAGGACAATGGAAACGCCCACAAAGTGACCCCATTTTGGAAAGCTAACACCCCAAGGTATAATCTATGAGGCATAATGAGTCTTTTGAACGGTTGATTTTTTTCCAGAAGTTTTGGGAAAATGTGGAAAAAAATGAAAACGCATTTTTTTTTACACAAAGTTGTGCATTTACAAAATATTTCCAACACATAGCATGTACATAGCAAAAATGACACCCCAAAATATATTCTGCTACTCCTCCTGAGTACGGCTATACCACATGTGTGAGACTTTTACACAGCCTGGCCACATACACAGGCCCAACATTGAAGTAGCAACTTCAGGCGTTTTAGGAGCAAAAATTACACATCTAATCTCTCAACCACCTATTACACTTTTGAAGGCCCTGGAGCACCAGGACAATGGAAACGCCCACAAAGTTACCCCATTTTGGAAAGCTAACACCCCAGCGTATAATCTAGGAGGCATAATGAGTCTTTTGAACGGTTCATTTTTTTCCAGAAGTTTGGGGAAAATGTGGGAAAAAAATGAAAACGCATTTTTTTTACACAAAGTTGTGCATTTACAAGATATTTCCAACACATAGCATGTACATAGCAAAAATGACACCCCAAAATATATTCTGCTACTCCTCCTGAGTACGGCGATACCACATGTGTGAGACTTTTACACAGCCTCGCCACATAGAGGCCCAACATCCAAGAAGCACTATCAGGTGTTCTAGGGACATAAATTACGCATCCAATTTCCTTACAATCACATTTTTGAAGGCCCTTTATATTTCTAACACAGCATGTACATACCAAGAATTACACCCTAAAATACATTCTGCTGAGTAAAGGGTAAACAAAAGATTACAGTACCTGTGGTTTTTGTAGTGCAATTGTCCACAGGAGGAGAGCCCTGATCCAGGCAGCAGGCAGGGACGTGGTCAGCGACAGTGAATGGAATTGTCCAGGCAGCAGGCAGGAATATTGTCCATAGTCAGTACAGGCAGGGATACTGTCCATATACAGCCCAGGGTCAGTGCAAGTAGAGACGTTGCCAGCAGTGCCAAAATATTGGTCCTGGTAGTAAGCAGGAACACGGCCAGGAAAGAATGGGGACAGGGGTAGAGGCTTCTCCCACCCAAATCTCTTTGAAGCCTCCGAGCCTCCAGACCCTAATCCGGAAATGAGAAAACTAAAAAATTAGTTTTCTTTATCCAGAAAAACTATTCTGGAGCCCCTCACATATGTGAGACCCCTGTGTTCCCACTAGCATAGCAGGGTAAAAGATCAATCCAAGAGGCAGGCAAAAAACGTGGTCAAACAGTCCAGGGTCAGTTCCAGAGCAGGCAGAGGTAGGTACAGTTTAGCGTTAGGCAGAAGCGTTGTCGTATAACAGGCCAGGGTCAGTTCCAGAGCAGGCAAAGGTAGGTACAGTTTAGCGTTAGGCAGAAGCGTGGTCGTATAACAGGCCAGGGTCAGTTCTGGAGAAGGCAGAGGTATGTTTAGGGTTAGGCAGAAGCTTGGTCAAATAACAGGCCAGGGTCGGTTACGGAGAAGGCAGAGGTATGTACAGTTCAGTGCAGTGGCATAAGGGGTGTGGAGGAAAATGATAGGAAATGAGAACTACGTTTACCATACTTCCCTAATAATGTAGAGAAGTATGGTAACGGCGGAAACATTGACCTATACAGAGGCCTGGTTGGGAAGGACAATCGGGACAATAAATAGATGTGTCTCTTCTAATTCCTTCTCTGGAGCACACCCGGCATTTCTTCTGACGTCTTTGGCCTGTTACTCCGAGGGGGATTTTCTCAGGAAAGTGGCGCTCGTGGAGTCTGCTCACGGAATCAGAGCGAATAGGTGCTGGTGGGGTGCTTTCAGGGTACAAAAGGGCAGAAATAACTTCTTCATGGTAGTTCAGATAGGGTAAGGGGTTCTCTGTCGATTTTTCGTAAATAACATAAGTGTTATACATGGCCAAACTGAACAAATAAATGGACACTTTTTTATACCAGTGGCGGGATTTTCTTGTGGGAAGGTAGGGTTCAATCATTTGATCATTTAAGTCCACTCCCCCCATAAACAAGTTGTAATCGTATATGCACGCTGGTTTCTGGGTTGGGCCGCTTCTTCTGGAGACTTCCACGTAGGTATCATTATGGATGGTAGTAAGCATGTGGACGTTTCGTTTGTCCCTCCACTTTACAGCCAATAGCTCCTGGTTCCGCAAAGATGCTGTCTCCCCTCGTCGTAGCCTTTCATTAACGAGTTTTTGTGGGAAGCCCTTTCTATTCGCTCTGACTGTTCCACATGCTGGGGTGTCTCTCCGATGAAGATTGCGGAAGAGGGGCAAGCTAGTGTAGAAATTATCCACATAAAGATGGTACCCCTTTCCAAGGAGTGGATAGATAAGCTCCCAGACCACTTTTCCGCTGGCTCCGATGTACTCTGGGCATTCAGGGGGATGCAGTTGGGAGTCCTTCCCTTCGTACACCCGGAAGGAGTAGATGTACCCCGTGGCTCGGTCACACAGTTTGTACAGTTTAACCCCATATCGGGCCCTTTTGCTGGGGATAAACTGTTTGATGCCAAGCCTGCCTGAGAATTTCACAAGGGACTCATCCACGCAAATATTCTGTTCGGGGGTATATAATTGGGGAAATATTTCAGAGAAATAATTTAGGAGTGGCCGAATTTTAAATAGTTTGTCATAAGCTGGGTCATTTCGGGGAGGGCACTGGGTGTTATCATTGTAGTGGAGGAACCGCATAATTATTAGATATCTGGATCTTGGCATAAGGGATGAGAAGACTGGCATGTGGTGGTAGGGTTTGGTAGACCAATAGGAGTACAATTGGTTTTTTTTTGAGAGTCCCATTGTAAAAGTTAGGCCTAAGAAAAATTTTAACTCCTCTACAGTTAGTTCTCTCCACTGAAAGGGACGGGCGTAACTAGAGCCAGGGTTACTTGCTATGTGCTGCTGTGCGTAGAGGTTGCACTGGGCCACAATGGACGATAAGAAGTCATCGGTGAAAACTAAGTAAAAAAAATCAATTATTGCAAAATCGTCGGTGTTCACCTGGACACCTGGCTGGGCGGTGAAAGGGGGGATATTTGCTGCTCCGGTATTAGGGGGAAGCCACAGGGGGTTTTGAAGGGCATAGGGAAGGCTGGCATGGCCCCTATCCCTTTGGGGCTGAGATGACACCCTACTGGTGACTGACCTTTGTTGGCGTGGCTGTGCTCTCGAGGTGGACGGCTGTGCTCTTGAGGTGGACGGCTGTGCTCTCGAGGTGGACGGCTGTGCTCTCGAGGTGGACGGCTGTGCTCTCGAGGTGGACGGCTGTGCTCTCGAGGTGGACGGCTGTGCTCTCGAGGTGGACGGCTGTGCTCTCGAGGTGGACGGCTCTGGTCTCGAGGTGGACGGCTCTGGTCTCGAGGTAGTAGGCTGCTGCTCCACTCCACAACGCCTTTTCACGGGCACACATTCCTCTTCTGATTCGGTATCAGACCCGCTACTTGTAACGGGTTCATAGGCCGAATCCGTATCGGACTGAGACTCGGAGAGCTCCCCGCTGCTCTCATCGGTCATACATAGAAGCTGGTAGGCCTCCTCACTGGTAAATATTTTTTTTGCCATACTGGTGGCTGGTGAGGCTGCACTGGTGGGCACAGGCGGCACTGGTGTGGCACTGATGGGCACAGGTGGCACTGGTGTGCACTGTAGTGGCTCTGGTGTGGCTATGGTGGCACTGATTAGCCCAGACAGACGGACTGGTGGGCACAGGCGGCACTGGCGGCACAGGTGGGCACAGGCGGCACTGGTCTGGCACTGCAGTGGTGCAGATGAGCACTGATGGGCACAGGTGGCACTGATGGGCACAGGTGGCACTGATGTGGCACTGGTGGCACTGATTAGCACAGACTGACAGGACTGGTGGGCACAGGCGGCACTGGTGGGCACAGGCGGCACTGGTGGGCACAGGTGGCACTGGTGGGCACCGGCGGCACTGGTGGGCACAGGCGGCACTGGTGGGCACAGGTGGTACTGGTCTGGCACTGCAGTGGCGCAGATGAGCACTGATGGGCACAGGTGGCACTGATGGGCACTGGTGGGCACTGGTGTGGCACTGGTGGGCACTGGTGGGCACTGGTGGGGCACTGGTGTGGCACTGGTGGGCACTGGTGGCACTGGTGTGGCTCTGGTGGCACTGGTGTGGCACTGGTGGCACTGGTGTGGCACAGGTGGCACTGGTGTGGCACAGAGGTGGCACAGGTGGCACAGAGGTGGCACAGGTGGCACAGGTGACAGATGGCACTGTTGTGGCACTGTGGGGGCACTGCTGGGCACTGCTGGCACTGCTAAATTATATCTAGCTTACTGCTAATGCTCCTAATGACACGATCGCTCTCCTCTCCTCTCACGCTGCATCGGTGTGAGGAGAGGAGAGCAGATGAACTTCCCCTGACCTTTTTTGTTGACAGTTGTGATCGCTCCGTCATTGGACGGAGCGATCACGTGGTAAAGGGCCGCTGTCATTGGCCCTTTACCGCGATCCGTGTTGCGACAGGTCCCGTGGACCCGGCGAGCACGGATGTTCCCGCGTGCGCGCCCCAGGGGGCGCGCAGGAACGATTCTCTGGGAGGACGTCATATGACGCCCTCCCAGAGTTAAGAAACCGCCCCGTAGCCGTCATTCGGCTATGGGCCGGTTATGAAGTGGTTAATGACTGGGTTTACATATACATTAAACAGTAAAAAAAAAACAATCTTTTAATTCCCTTTTTTTGCTTGGCCTTATTTAGGGCATTTCATGCATATATTTTAGTTATTCATGATGCTCCGTGAAATGATACTTTGTAGTATTAATATAGGAAGAATACAGTTATTCAAAACCTGACCTTCAAAATATAATTTGCATGATTAACTGCACACCACTGCTAACATGAACACAATTATACTATGTTTAGTGCATTTAAGAAGCACCATTACGTTAACAGATAAATAAACATGTATGATTAATAAATTGTACCCAGTTATTGGAGCAATACCAAAATAAAATACATTTGTTTAAAAATAACAATGAGCATTGCTTCCAATTAATCAAAGCTTCAAAACAACTAACATTAAATTTGGATTTTGAAAAATGTAACGAGTTGAGAAGGAGCTCATTAGCTTTTTAAATGAAGTTGTATACTAAAATCCCACCCACTGATACATCAGACATGAATGTTTCTAGGCATTTTGAGTCTTAGAAGAAAGAAAGTTTTGGAAAAAATGCATATTAGGCTAGGTTCAGACATATGTGAGCCATAGTTTGCACGGACACGGCAGCCCATTCTCCCAGTAAAGGGGGAATCTTCGAGTCTGAATATAAATATGCTCATACAACATATGACGCATAACTGTAAATATCACCTAAAAACTGTAATAAAAAAAAATTTGGAGGCTGTCAGTTCTGATAGCTCCTTAATACATTGAGTATCTGATCCAGAACAAATATGCATAAGGACTGACATTTCTTTGACTTTTTCCAGATTAGCAGCTCAAAACATATTGAAACCAGGTAACTAGCATGTTCAGAAGAGGATTAACCACCCCAACGTGTCTCTCAAAATGGAAACATAAAGTCTGCCATAATTGATCCTTCCTTAAAAAAAATGTGGGTTGTGTGGCTGTCATGTTGACCATTTTGATGGAATATGGTGAATACAATTATGCAGATAAGAACTTCTGACTTTCATGACCTGTTCTGGATTGAATATTCAAAGACTGTTAAAGGGAACTATGGCAAATCAAAAATAATACATTATGTGGTCAACCAACAGTATTAAAACAGCCATGTTTGTTTCTCTGTAACATTCATTTTATTTGAATGTATTGTATTGCTGAATGCTGATCCTAGGGTAAAATACACAGGGTAGTCTTATGCCGCGTACACACAAAGGGACAATCCCGCGGGATTATCCTCTGGACTCAAGTCCAGCGGACAATCCCCTCGTGTGTGGGCGTCGGCGGACTTTTTGGCGCCAAAGTCCGGTGGACCAAAGTTTTAAGTTTGGTTTTTAAAATTATCCGCTGGACTTGGCAGTCCGGCGGACAATCCTGCCGTTAGTAGGCTAGTCCGCAGGACTTTTTAAATGAACGGACTTGCCGCTCATCGGCAAGTCCGTTCATTTAGCACGTGACTTCAGGTTACGTAGCTAGCGTAGGCAGTAAATGCCGGCGCGCTAGCTCCGTCACCTGGCATGGATTTAAAGGGACTCCCCACGCCGAAAAACGGCGTGGGGGTTCCCCCCAAATCCATCTCAGACCCTTATCTGAGCACGCAGCCCGGCCGGCCAGGAAAGGGGTGGGGACAAACGAGCGCCCCCCCTCCTGAGCCGTACCAGACCGCGTGCCCTCAACATGGGGTGTGCCCTGGGGAAAGGGGGGCCGTGCGGCCCCCCCACCCCAAAGCACCTTTTATAAGGGGGCCCTCAGATCCCGGCCCCCCACCCTATGTGAATGAGTATGGGGTACGATGTACCCCTACCCATTCACCTAAGGTGTAAAATGTAAAGTAAAAAAACACACACACTTTTGAAAAAATATTTTATTGCACTGCTCCGGGGGTCTTCTTCCGTCTTGGGGGTCTTCTCGCCGGACTCCTCCGCCATTTACCAAGCTCTTTTACCGAGCGGAGAAGTCCGGCTACCTTCTTCGTCGTCGCCGCCGTCGTCTGGGGGTCTTGATCCGCCTTCGGGGTCTTCCGGGGTCTTCCGGTGTCTTCCAGGGTCTCTTCTGTTCTTGCCGCTGTCGTCGCTTTCTGCGCCGCCTTCTTCTTCCGCCTTCTTCTTCTTATTCTTGTTCTTCTTCTTCCGATGTTGACACGTCGCTCTCTCTGGCCGGAATGCCAGAGCCGCGCTGTGCTGGGACTTATATAGGGACAAGGGGACAGGGTCACATGCTCATGTCACATGGTGACCCCGCCCCCTTGTGATGTCACAGTCCCGGAGGATGCTGGGACTGTGACATCACAAGGGGGCGGGGTCACCATGTGACATGAGCATGTGACCCTGTCCCCTTGTCCCTATATAAATCCCAGCACAGCGCGGCTCTGGCATTCCGGCCAGAGAGAGCGACGTGTCAACATCGGAAGAAGAAGAAGAAGAAGAAGAAGAGGAGGAAGAAGAAGAAGAAGGCGGCACAGAAAGCGACGACAGCAGCAAGAACAGAAGAGACCCCGGAAGACACCGGAAGACCCCGGAAGACCCCCGAAGGCGGATTGAGACCCCCAGACGGCGGCGACGACGAAGAAGGTAGCCGGACTTCTCAGCTCGGTAAAAGAGCTTGGTAAATGGCAGAGGAGTCCGGCGAGAAGACCCCCAAGACGGAAGAAGACCCCCGGAGCAGAGCAATAAAATATTTTTTCAAAAGTGTGTGTGTTTTTTTACTTTACATTTTACACCTTAGGTGAATGGGTAGGGGTACATCTTACCCCATACTCATTCAAATAGGGTGGGGGGGCGGGATCTGAGGGCCCCCTTATAAAAGGGGGCTCTCAGATTCCGATAAGCCCCCCACCCGCAGACCCCGACAACCAACGGCCAGGGTTGTCGGGAAGAGGCCCTTGTCCTCATCAACATGGGGACAAGGTGCTTTGGGGTGGGGGGGGTCGCACGGCCCCCCTTTCCCCAGGGCACCCCCCATGTTGAGGGCACGCGGTCTGGTACGGCTCAGGAGGGGGGGCGCTCGTTCGTCCCCACCCCTTTCCTGGCCGGCCGGGCTGCGTGCTCAGATAAGGGTCTGAGATGGATTTGGGGGGAACCCCCACGCCGTTTTTCGGCGTGGGGAGTCCCTTTAAATCCATGCCAGGTGACGGAGCTAGCGCTCCGGCATTTACTGCTTACGCTAGCTACGTAACCTGAAGTTACGTTCTAAATGAACGGACTGCTCCGTGTGTGGGCAAGTCCGTTCATTTTTAAAAGTCCCGCGGACTTTGGCCAGCGGATTGTCCGCCGGAGAAGTCCGGGCGTGTGTGGGCAAGTCCACACGCTCGGAAAGTCCGGCGAAGCCAGCTGGAAAGTCCGGCGGATTGTCCGCTGGACTAGGTCTGCCGGGAAAAGTCCGCACGTGTGTACGCGGCATTAGGTGGACATGTACATATAAATACACTTTAGGAGTATATTTTGGGTAAAGGGTTTTTTAGCAGATGACTTAAGCACCCAGGAATGAAAAAGGCCATGGCGCATGGGCACACTGTGAAACTGGGCTGGGAAGCACAGTGAATATTGCTGGAACAGGAAACAAGGTCAATATTTTTCATTGCAGCCTGCAGTAAGAGGGAAGAAAGATAGGGGTGACTTTGACATTCAATGAAAGTGCGACCCTGAGAAGAAAAAATAGACACAGGGTCGGCATGACTAAGGGAGGAACAGGTCTGGGGATACGTAGTTAGTGGGGGTAGGGGTGTAGCTTACCTGATTGGTGTATTAGGGGTCAGATGGTCAGGGTGGAGCTGCAGGGGTTTTGTCCGTGCAAGGGCTGATGAGTAATCACTCTGGAAAGTTCTGTTAATTGAAGAGTTCACTCCCTCCTGCCCTGTATTCTGGTTTAGGGGGTAGTCTGGGTGGGGGGGGGACAATTCTGAGAATTGGAGGCCCATCTAGGGTATGGCGCTCCCACCTGGTTGGTTGTTGGTGGTTCTCCCAGGTGCTAGGTCCCATGGGGGAAAGTCAAAATGTGGAAGTCGCAACGTCTTCAAGCTGGATGCAGTAAAGAGGGACTGTGCATAAACACAGGTGGGACTTTAGATGAGGCACACAACTGTTAATTCCTTTTTTTCTCAAGCCGGATGGGGCGCGGCTGAGGTCATGGTCGGTAGTAATCAAAATGTGATTTAAGGACACCCAAAGACCCCCTCCTGGTGTTAAAATTGTTTTGTTTGTTGTTTATTAATTTGTTAAATAAAAGGGCTGTTGTGGCCGTTTTAACCCATGTCACGCAGTGTTGTGTTTTTAGTATAAGTTCAAGGACCGTAAGTTGACGAATCCTATAGTCATGTAAAACGCATTAAAACTGTTCAACCTCAGCTAAAACTATGTCAGCAGTTACAGCAGCAGTTTTTTTTTCTTTTTGATATACAAAAGCTGGCTATTGGTCTTCCTAGTCAGTGCTATAATTTGTCCCAACCCCTGTAAATATCACTTTTAGTGACAGCTTGGTCTGCATGCAAATGTGGAGGAAAATATAAATAAAGGCAAGTTGAATTAAAAATGCAATTCATTTAATGATTATTATCATTAGAGGTATTAAGCATATATAGTTAGCAGAGTACAATATTTTTTGCTATAGTGGGCCAAATTTATGGATTAGTAAAATTGCCAGTTAACTAGCATTTTCAGAAGCAGGTCAGCAATGACAGCCCATATATCTCTCTTATGACAGGTTTACTTTTTACATACACCTGACCGTGGGGTACTCTAAATAAATACTCATTAAAGAGGAAGTAAACCCTCTTTTACAACTTTAGCTTACAGGTAAGCCTATATTAAGGCTTACCTGTAGCTAACAAGGATATCTCCTAAACCTGCACGGTTTAGGAGATATACCTGTATTTGCATGTGCCGACGTCATGCGGCACATGCGCACTTGGGACAACTGAAGCAACGGTGCTATATGCCGATGCTTCAGTCGTTACTATGCCGCTCTTGTGCGCATGCGCGTGACGTCATCGCGGCTCCGGCAAATCACAGCGCCAGAGCCGCGATACCCGGAACTCACTCCTGGAGAAGATGTCGGAGGGGGAGAAGAGTACCGATGCCGGGGCTTCGATCACAGATAAGTGATACATAATTAGCTAGTATGCTATGCATACTAGCTAATTATGCCTTTGTCTTGCAGGTTTTTTTTTTTTTTTCGTTCTACTTAAGAGGGTTTACTTCCTCTTTAAATACACACAATAGTTTCCCTTTCAACGTTTAAGAAATGGAATATTCATTCAGGTGGATGCAAGAAACAGGTCTTTGATGTCTTATTCTGTTAATGCTTTAAAGCTTTTCAATCCTCCATATCAGCGTGCCATCACTGGGTGTTTTTATATTGTTACGGCAGGCAGCTGTTCTATTCTATTGTGCTCATTCCCTCTTTGTAAAGACTACGGTGTGTAATGACACAAGGATTGTTGTGCAGTAAAGGTACAGTGAAAAGGTCAGAGCGGCTCCATGACTGCAAGACTTCACATCATTAAGTATCTTCCTCATGGTAGCTAATTTATAATGAATATGTAATGACAGAACATTAGCTCAGTATTCCCGTGACCTGTGCTGCATGGAAAAAGAACAATGTTTATAGTCACTTAAAAGTGTTATTACTGATGCTGACAGCAGTGAAAAATACCGATATAGTACATAGATTTAAAGTGGTTGTAAAGGCAGAAGTTTTTTTTTTATCTTAATGCATTCTATGCATTAAGATAAAAAGCCTTCTATGTGCAGCAGTCCCCCTCAGCCCCTCTAATACTTACCTGAGCCCCATCTCAATCCAGCAATGTCCACAAGTGCCTCGGCCATCCGGGGCTCTCCCTCCTGATTGGCTGAGACACAGCAGGGGCGCCATTGGCTCCCGCGGCTGTCAATCAAAGTCAGTTAACCAATGAAGAGAGAGAGGGGGTGGGGCCAAACCACAGCTTTGTGTCTGAATGTACACAGGGAGCTGCGGCTCGGCTCAGGTGCCCCAATAGCAAGCTGCTTGCTGTGGGGGCACTCAACAGGAGGGAGGGGCCAGGAGCGCCAAAGAGAGACTCGAGAAGAGGAGGATCTGGGCTGCTCTGTGCAAAACCACTGCAAAGAGTAGGTAAGTATAACATGTTTGTTATTTTTATAGAACTATCACAATCATACAATCACTTTATGAGAACTTGCCACAACTAACCTAGGGTAAAAATATTAGTATTCAGTCTTGGATAATCAGTTATTCAGGTCTAGTAATGAAAGACTTAAATTAAGGTGATTGTAATTTTTTTAATCTCAAAATAACAAACATACTATACTTACGTGCTTTGTGCAATGATTTTGCATAGAGCAGGCTCCATCTTCCTCTTCTGGGGTCCCCTGCTGGTGCTCCTGGCTCCTCCTCTTCTCGATGGTTTCTTATGGTGGCACATCTGCGGCTCGATCCCAAGCTGCGCTGTTTGCATCCATTGATACAGACAGCTTGGCTTTACCCGTCCCCTTTTTCTGTTCACAGGATTTGACTGACAGCAGCAGGAGCAGAGAGCTCTCGTTGCTGCCCGGGTCCCTGTGAGAAGAGAAAGAGAAGGGAGAGAAGACTGCAGCTGGAAACATCACTGGACCACTGACAAACTCAGGTAAATGTTTAGAAGGGGGGGTAGTTAGTGGGGTGTTTTTTACCTTAATGCAGGGAATGCATTAGGATAAAACAATAAGGCTTTAGAACCATTTTCAGACCTTTTTTAGCTTTTCTTATTTTGAATCTTGCTCTTCAACTTGTCAGTGCCATGCAGCGTACACACGACCAGACTTTTCGACAGCAAAGATTCGAAGGAACGAATCCGCTGGACAATTCGATCGTGTGTGGGCTTCATCGAACCTTTGCTGTTCAAAAATCAGACGGACTTTAGAAATAGAACATGTTTCAAATTTTTCCGCCGGAACTCCGCCGGACCCAGCTCCTATGGAGAAATCCGCTCGTCTGTATGTTAGTACGACGGACGAAAACCAACGCTAGGGCAGCTATTAGCTACTGGCTATGAACTTCCTTATTCTAGTCTGGTCGTATGTCATCACGTTTGATTCCGTTGGACTTTGGTGTGATTGTGTGTGTCCAAGTTCGTTCGTTCGGAAAGTCCGTCGGAAGTCCGTCGGAAAAAACGTTGGACCTAGTCTGCCGGAATGTCCGGTCGTGTGTACGTGGCATCAGAGTTAGAGGACACAGGTCTTCCCTGTCAACTGTCTGTCTTTAAACTCCTAGAAGTGCAATACAATGACAAATAGTGCTTAGTTTAAGAGGAATGATGAAAACAACCTAGCTCTGTTGTTTGACACTCTCATGCATACTCAGGGATTGGGAGACAGTGTGTGAGGTCAGGCAATTATCAGAAAAGCATCGGTCAGACTTCAGGTTTTCTCTGACCCCAAAATATAAAACTGGATAAAACCAAGTAAACAAAACTAAGTGAGGGGTAAAAAAAAATTGCTTAACCACTTTAATACTGGGCACTGCCACTCTCTCCCTGCCCAGGCCAATTTCAGCTTTCAGTGCTGTTGCACTTTAAATGACAATTGCACATGTAACACTATACCCATATGACATTTTTATCATTTTTTGAGACAGATAGAGCTTTCTTTTGGTGGTATTTATTCACCACTGGGATTTTTGTTTTTGAAATTTGAAAAAAAATGTTTTTCTTAGTTTCTGTTAAAATAACGTTTTGCAAGTAAGGACATTTTCTCCTTCACTGATGTGCACTGATGAGGTTGCACTGATGGGCACTGATATGCTACACTGGTGGGCGCTGATGAGGCAGCACTGATGGGTACAGGTGAGGTGGCACTCGTGAGAAGGCACTGATGAGGCTGTACTGATGGGCACTGATAGGTGGCACTAATGGACACTGATAGGCAGCACTGATGGGCACTGCTAGGTGGCACTAATGGACACTGATAGGTGGCACTGATGGGCACTGCTAGGTGGCACTGATGAGGAGGCGCTGACAGGTGTCACTGTTGAGGAGGCGTTGATAGGTGGCACTGATGAGGAGGTGCTGCTGGGAATTGATAGGTGGCACTGATAGGCAGCACTGATGGCCACTGATAGGCGGCACTAATGGGCACTGATGGGGCTGCACTGATGATCAGTGCCCTGATTATCTGTGTAAATGTCCCCTGTCACACTTGCTGGTTACCTGCTCTCCTCTCCTCACACTGTGACAGCGCATGAACAAAACAATGCCGGTAACCGGCTAGTTTGTTTCTATGTGATCAGCTGTGATTGGACACTGCTGATTACAAGGTAAAGAGCTGCTGTTATTGGTGGCCCTTTATCGCAATCCTAGAGTGAGGGATTCATGCTTCGGGGGGGGGGGGGTGGGGGTGTGTGGTTCTGGGAGGACATCCATTGACATCCTCTCAGAACAAGAGAGCTGCGCTGTAGCTGTCTTTCGGCTACAACGTGGGTCAGAGGTAGTTAAACAATCCTACCTGGAAATAACTACTAAATACTGAATATTAAGATTCTTACATAGGCCTAGTTGTCATCGGTTGCAGTGAGTGGCTGTAGTTTTTATCCTAGCATTCATCTTCTGCACCTGGCTAACCTGCAAGATCTCTTTAATTGCTACTCTGACTTTCTTCAGAACAGAACTAAATCTGAGCCTGCAAAAAGAGAGTTTTTTTCATGTTGAATTATCATTCTTTTTTCTAATATGATGCAGTCTTGCTGACATATACCGGAGCATTAGGCTAGGTTCACACATAGGTGGGCACAGGATGCATGTAAAGCACAATCGTGACCCTGAAAACAAACTTCCCTCCACTACAGAAATATTTCTCTTTTTTTTTGGTCGTTTGTTTACCGGAAGAGGCAGCCACCTCCTGATGATGTCACACAAGAACATGGCATGACCGTGGCGGGACCTGAGCGTTGGCAGCAGAGAGGTGGATCTCAGCAGTACAACACTGAATCTTCCAGTTTGATGAGCTTCTGAACTGTTCATAACCCACAATCTGGTGAGCGGAGGAACAAAAAAAATGGGTTGGAGGATGAAGTTTTTCTTTAATAAAAAGGGTGTAGTCCTACCAATAAGCCTTGGACTTTAAAACCTAAACATTTTGCCAATATTTCCTATATTGCTTCAGCATACCTGGCAATTTTGTTCTAGTTGCTGGCTCATTGCTGAAATCATGTAAAAAACTTTGCTCTGCATTCACTGACTGCCAGGATAGAGGGAGAGAGAGGAAGAGCTGCTATGTGGACCAGGGATATGAGCTGCCAACAGCATATTTTAGGTAGCATGTATTTTTGTGCTGCCTCTAGGATGTCCTGCTGGCATAAGTAAGACATGGGGAACTGAAAACACAAGAGACCTGCCATGTCATTAGAGAGGTAGGTGTTTGTTTGTATGTTTTTGCTGGTATATAGTATGTGTAGCGCCAACACTATTCTAAAGTGTGCGCTATAATGCAAATTTAGTTTTTCCAGAACTGTAACGCAAGCCGAACCCTGAACACGTGACTTCAGCATCTTAAATACCCCTTCCTAGACTACACAGCGGTGCCAGACGCGCCCACTGGCTCTGAGAAAGATTGGTACCTAACATGTCCAACCAGGCTTAGTTCTCAGCCTGTCACAGGTGCCTCACTGCACCTATGACAAGGCAGAACTCCAGTACAGCCCAGCCAAACTGATGCCAAAGTAAAAGACCTATAGAATTAACCCCCAGAACTCTGTTACAGTTCTGGAAAAACTAAATTTGCATTATAGCGCACACTTTAGAAAAGTGTCGGCGCTACATACTCCCCATAGTTGTTTAGACGATGTTGTTATCGTCTATCTAAAAAAAGAAATAAGAAAAACTCCTAACATTTTTTACAAAAATACGTTGTGCCGGAGTTTTTGTTTGGGTGTTGGGACAGGGAAAGGAAAGGGAAAACAGTTTAAATGTTTTTTTTTAACATTCTTCACAATAGAACAATTCACATACTGTACACACACAGTATGTACAGTATGGAGGGAAACATAAGTTTCCCTTGCAGGTATATTCATCCATCAAAAAAACTGATGACATTAAGCCTCCACCTTTAGCACTACTAGTTAGGTCTCTCCTAAAAGCCCAGCACACACCTGCCCATTATTGCTGGTGATTCTCAAAATATGGACCCAGGATTGGAGATTTCATCCTACCCAGATCCTTAAGAAATCTTCGGGCTCCAGGTCTCAAGCTAGGTTTTACCAACTGACAGGGAAACTGAAAAGACCGTTTCCTTTGAATGATACAAGTTCCCTGGAGAGTCTCAACCTGTCTGGATGAGAATCCTGGGTCATTAACATTACTGCCACAGCTTACTGTATTATATATAAACTCTTGGTTAATATAAAATGCAAATGAACAGGGCATGGAAGGGGTAAAGTACACGATGGTTGATTTACGTAAAGTTATATCAAGGGTTATTTTTAGACATGTGCAATTCGTTTTGTTTTTCGTTTTTTTTTTTCGTTATATTCGTTCATTCGTTATCGTACGAATGAACGAACGATTCGCTAAAAATTTTAACGAATCGTTCGAATCGAACGAATACGAAAAACAACGAAAATCCGAAATAACCAAATTAGAAACAACGAAACTACGAAAGAAGAAAATCCGAAAAAACAAAAACAGGAACAACGAAAATCAAAATGAACGAAAAAATTCCGTGTCTCTTACAATGGCGCTGCTTAACGTGCTTCGAATGGATTGAACGAAAAAATTCGTACATTCGTAACTTTTTTTTTTTTTTTGCGATTCGTAATTTTCCATGTCTCTTACAATGGCGCTGCTTAACGTGCTTCGAATGGATTGAATGAAAAAATTCGTACATTCATAACTTTTTTTTCGATTCGTAATTTTCCGTGTCTCTTAAAATGTAATAATAGCATACACATTACATAAAATTATGAATTATGCTCCGATTACGAATCTACGAAAACAATGTTACGAAAGTACGGATAAATCAATCTAACGAAAGTACGAATGTAACTAAATACGAATGCGTCCGAATTTCGAATCAACGAAAAAATAACTCTTACGAAAATACGAATCGTTACGAATACGAACACCGACGACTTACGAATTTACGAATCGTTACGAATCAACGGAAAACGAAAGAAACGAAACGAAAATAAACACATTTTTCTGTTGTGCACATGTCTAGTTATTTTTTTTTGTTTTAAAATGTTTTTTTATACTTACCTGTTCTGTGCAACAATTTTGGACAGAATGGTTCTTTACCTCCTCTTTAGCGGTTCCCCGCCAGTGCTCTCCGCTCCTTCTTCCTCCGAGTGTCCCCTTAGGAAGATGTGTGCTAAGGGGGCGCTTCTGATCTGGACTGTGTACATCTGTAGACACACATAGCGCAGTTAAGTCATGCCCCTGCTACCCCTTTACAGGAATTTAAATGACAGCAGCAAGAGTCTATGGCTCCCACTTCTCTCAGTGTCTCCTGTGAGACCAGAAAGAGAGGAGAGTGGTTCTGCAGTTGGGACAGCACTGGATCTTTGAGAGGAGTCAGGGAAGAGTCTAGCCCTGAAGAAGAGGAAGCATCCTTGAAATGCAAAAGCACCTGCAGAACTCAGGGACATAATTCTGGTCTCTCAAGAGGGGTGTTACCAGTTCTGGCTGAGTTGTTGGACATTTGCGTTGGGCTTGAAGCTCCATTTGTTTTGTAAGTATATTACTTTTTATTATTAAATAAAAAGTGTCATGGTTAATGCACAAGGCTGATGCTCCCTCTTTTGTTTTTTTTTTATGTATAGTGGTTATAGATCCCCGGGCAGAGATGGACAGCAAGGTTAAGTGGTTGCTAGAAGACCATGACTTGGGTTGTGCATTGGAGATGCCTGGAATTTGTAGAGTCCCTCTCCATTAGTCTTATCTCCTGCTGGAAAGATTTGCCGTCAACCCGGTCCGATCACACCAAATCCGAGCGTGTGTACGCTTGTCCGACGGACAAAGTGCTACGCATGCTCAGAAGAAATTCTGTGACGGAAGCTCGGTCAGGTAAAACTACCTTTCCTAATCGACACAGCACATTCGTCACGCTGCAATGTTAAAATGTCTTTAATGAGCGCATTCTCTTTTTCTTTACAATGCAACAAGAATGATATCTTTTAGCTGCTCCTATTCACCCGCACTTCTCACAAACTTACTTCTTTATTACTTTGCACCATTTATACACTACATGTTTATTTTTACTCAGAACGGAAAAGAATCTTTGTTATTTTTTTACCATGATTTGTCTTTTTTTTTTTTTTTGGGGAATACATATTTGAATGTTTTTTTTTTTTTTTTTTTGGGGGGACGCAGCCATGGTGAAACTTGGGGAATTTGCAAAGCCTTGGCCCCCCACGGCAACCATCATTGTTCAAGCGTAGAAAATTGGGGGCCTGAGGAGTACGTATATTAAGGGGAGTGCAATCTGGTCGTGAAGTCCAAAGTATCCGGAACTGCAGCAGATGCCATCTAGGTCCCCAGGCTCTGGTACTACGAGAGGCTCCATCTTCTCTCAGACCAGACTGATTCCAGGTCGTCACTCTCAGGTCTTCCTTCCACGCTTCCTTCCACGCTGTGGCTGTCGTGCTGGTGGGGTGGCAGAAGGAGGAGGAGGAGGAGGAGGAGGTGGAGCATGGTAGCTATGGCAAACATGTGTGAGTGGGGTCATCTCCCCAGCCCTACCCTTATTTAGGACATGGAGGATGAGCCCCTCACACATGTTGCGTTGCCTCACCTCCATACCCATCATTTTTGTGACAACCACCGAGCCAAAGGTCTCCTCGTCGGCGGGTGTGGCATGTAGGGAGTCTGAAGCCTCTCTTATCATCCGGAGCGCTGACTGTGCCGCATAACCCCCCCTTCTCGCCCTTTGTACGGAGGGCGGAGGGGAGGGGTTTGGGTGTCAGTCAGGCTCCGAGGCCTAGCCCCCTCTTGGCTGCCACTACCCAGCTGGTGGCTGCCACTAACCCCTGCCTCCTCCTGACTGCCACCTTCCACAGCCACCTCCTGACTGCCACCTTCCACAGCCACCTCCTGGCTGAGGTCTTCCTGTGTAGGAAAAAGGGACATAGTTTCAGTTATTTGTTCATCAAACACACACAATTCTCATCTAGTGACTGGTGCAAAATGTTTACAAATAGAAAACCATACAATTCTCAGCCCAGCAGTTTAGATTCTGGCCCCAAATGTCTCCCACACCACTGTCTGTTGATATGTCAAACACGTTAGGAACTAAGCAATTGGCGATCCTGAATTAAGTGAACATCATTCATTATTCCCCTAAATGGTAGCAAAACTACTATACCTGGAACAAGCTGGGCTCCTCCACCTCTTCCAGACTGGAAGGCCCAGGTTGCTCCTCGGAAGCCTCATCAGGGGTGGGCTGTGCGCAAGGAAGCGTGGAAGGAGGAGTTGAGGTTGGCTCCGTGACATCAGCCTGGTCCTTCAGAAAATGGAGACTCTGATAGTACCAGAGCTTGGGGACATAGACCTCATCTGCTGAAGTTGCAGTTTCCTCAGACTTCACGACCTTCTTCCTCTCCCTGATATACGCACTCCTCAGGCTGCCAATTTTCTTTCTAATATCATCAACAGTTGCCGTGGGGAACCTTGGCTTGACAAATTCCACAAGTTCCTCCAGGGCTGCGTGCCTCTTTGGTTTGTTGGTGTAATGTGGGTGTATACCCTGCCACAATATGGGAAAATCCCTGTATTTGGCAATGAAGAGGGGGAGAAAACTCATGTCGTTGAATCCCTTCATATCAATCTCTGCAAGACACAACAACACACAAAACCCTCAAAATTATGTCAGGCTAAACTCTCCTAATCTTCTCCATAAAGAAGCCTCAAGTTCAAATCAGTCTAGGCTAGTTATGTACCAACGTTAAATTGTACCTTCGTTTGTAGCGATCGTCTCGTGTGAGTTTTCTCTCCCCTCGTCTCCCAGATCGTGGCTACGACACAGGCGTGTGACGTTTTATATACACTGCGCATGCTTCAAACTCCGCCCGCCCCTGACGATCTTTCTCGTCTATTCCCCACCCCTTCTCTTTACGGCGTAGTGGGGAGAGCACATGGCGGGGACACAGCAGGTGCGCCACAAATATCCCACCAACGAGGAGGAGGACGAGGAAAGTCCGGAGGCAGAAACGTCCCGATCCCGGAACCTGAAATTCAAGGCCTCCAATATGTCATTTGGAGAAATGTTGGAGATGGTGGACATATTAAAGAGGAGCGACTATGATGGGAAGTATGGGCCTTACCTCAACCCCAATGTCCGCAAGGCCAAGATCATGTCTAAAGTTGTGAGAAGGCTGTACAATAATTTTGGGGTACAACGATCCAAGGAGCAACTCAGGAAACGCTGGTCAGACCTGAAACTGAGGGAGGCCGATCAGTACAGAAAGATCAAGAGAATTCTTCAAAAAAGTAAGTAGTTGTGTTTTGTGTTTGATTTCTTGCTTGCATACTGCTCCATTGTGTTTTGATTTTTACCAAGTTGTACATTCCAAAATGGCCACTTTCAGGTTCGTCTGTGCATTCGATCGTACTCAGCCTCGATCTTTCTGCCACTGTCATGGTCGTGTGTGTGTGCATTCGATCGTACGCAACCTCGATCGTTCGGCCACTTATAATACGATGTTTGGTGTTTTTTTGGGGAAAGGAAGTTTGTTCTCACTAGAAATGTCATCAAGAATGTAAAGCCAATTTATTCAATGTAAAGGAGAGGTCACTCAGTAGCTGTTTACCCATCTGGACTCTAGAGCACTAGTGCTGGGACACCCAAACCCCCTTTTTATTATGCTTTTCCACACATGTGCTCCAGTGGATACTAGAGGGGGGTCTCCATCACACAAACTTCTACCAAAAAGCTAGTCAGTTTAGCACCTTTACAAAGTGACTTCATTCATGTAGTTGACATTTGTAACTGGCCAAACTAAAATAGTGTCCGTCACTTTCAAGCAATGTTTGTCATTTCCTATTTCTGCCCTCAATAGCTTGTGTTGCTAAATCTTCCTTTTGGACATTCTCATAGGGGAGCGAAAACTTGGGCCGTCTGAGGAAACCCCCAAACCAACACCTACCAAAAAAGGGGAAAGAGCAGAAGCAGAGGAGGAGGAGGAAGGAGAGATCATCGAACTTGGAGAAATTGTCACCACAACAGGTGAGTGTGGGAGAACACAGCTACTGGTAAGCTAATCCATGTATGGCTGCCTCATTTCCAACACCCCATTTTTTTTTGTTTGTGGTTTTTAGGTGACGTGGATGTTGTGGAAGAAAAATCGCACTTTACCACAGAGAGTGCCCACGTACTCATCGGAGAGATAATGGTCTGCAATCGAGATCTAGATTACATAAAGCAAAACATCAATGATGTTCAACAAAAATTGAAGAACATCATTGATGTTTTAGGAAAAATATGAAAAAGCACCAAGTAATTTACACACATTTGTGCCAGCTTCTGGACACATTTGCAACTTAAAAACTGTGTGAAATTTGGAACATGCACACATTGTGTCCACATGTGCTAGCTCCCATCATGGTGGATGAATGGCAACGTTTTTTTGGGGGTGCAAACACTTTACGAACTACGAAAGTGGTTGTGGTGAAGGGGTTGCACCCCCAAAAAACGTCCATTCATCCCCATGATGGAAAATGGCACTTTTGAAGCTTCTAGGCATGTGTTTTACCATCTAATGACCATTTTCAGAACCAAATTGTGTGCATGTTCCAAATTTCCACTTTTCGGGGGTGCCCCCCCCATGTGATGAAGGCAAGATCAAACACACTTTGAACATATAGTCATGTCTGATCTTGTCTTCACTTTACAAAGTTGAACTTTCCTACTTCATAGGTTCTGCTTAGCTCCATGCCTGGTTTTACAAATTGCGTAATCTTTGTAAATAATGTTGTAAATAACCAAGATGTTGTCAGTTTTGGCGTGAAGATTGTAAACGCACTTGTGAATGTTTTCCAAGTAAACTTTTTTATTTTTCAAAATGTGTGGCTTCCTTATTTAAATAAAACAATGCATTATGTATGTAAAATGTAAAGGATATGGGGGGCAATGGGTGTTATTTACTAAAGGCAAATCCACTTTGCACTGCAATTTCCTTTCCCAGGGAACTTTTTCAATGCACTTGTAGAGCATAGCGGATTTGACTTATGTAAATGACACCCACAGTGCTTTGTACGAAAACACGGAGCACAGCATTTTGGAGAATACACACATGTCACACCTGGTGCTGAAAAGGAGTATTTTGGGTGTCAGTTATGCAGGACAAACCTTCTCTAGACCAAAGATTAGGTAGCAAACACACATGAGAATAATCTTTTTGGGAAGAAGAGACTGTTACCTCCTTTTGCCCAGAAAGTGCATTACCACTGTCGAAGGCAAAGGGAAAAAATGTCAAAGTAAAATAAGCTAAAAAGAAGACTGAAATGACAAGAAATCAGAGGTTGGTTAAAATATCAGATTTATTAAAAAATGCCTCTCACACATCGTCAGGCAGAGCAATGGCCCCCCTACCCACAAAGTATTCCATATATTGGTCCCGGACCACGCGGGCATTGAGAGGGGGCAAGCCTGGACGTGCCACTCGAAGGGCTGTGAGGTCCGCATTTGGAGGGCCCTCCACATCTGGGCCAACGGGCACCACATAGTTCCTGTTATGTCTTTTGAGGAAGTTGTGCAATATGCAACAGGCAAGAACTATGTGGTTCAGTTTGTATTCCGCCAAGTTAAATGCCGTCAGGAACAGGCGGAAGCGGCTGGCCAGGATGCCAAAAGCGTTCTCCACCACTCTTCTGGCTCTGGACAGCCTGTAGTTGAAGACCCTCTGGTCCGGGGTGAGGGTCCTCATCGGGAACGGCCTCATCACATGGGGAGTCAGCGCAAACGCTTCATCTGCGACAAAGACGAAGGGGAGTCCTTCGGCATTCTCCTCTGGAGGTGGCAAGCACAGACTGCCACTTTGGAGACGCCAGTAGAACTCCGTGTGCGTAATGGCCCCACCATCCGATATCCGGCCGTTCATCCCCACGTCCACATACATAAACTCGTATGTTGCCGACACCACCGCCAACATCACTACACTATTAAACCCTTTATAATTATAATAGTAGGACCCCGAGTTGGGCGGTGGGACGATGCGGACGTGTTTCCCATCAATTGCCCCTCCGCAGTTAGGAAAGTCCCAACGGCTGGCAAAGTGGGAGGCCACAGTCTGCCATTCCTGTGGCGTGGAAGGGAACTGTGGAGTGAAACAAGAAAAAAAAATTAGTCACTTTGCACCTAAACATTGCAAGCAGATTAGACAATCAACATCTTGGAACAAGAGCATTGTATAAAATTGGAGGCTGGAAAGTATTTACACAGAAAAGTAGAGGCTCCCCTTCACAGATTACTCACCCCCCCATCAATCCCCCCACTTCTGATGGGACATTGGCAATAACTATGGTTTTGGGGGGGGGGGGTGGTGGACAGGTAACCTCTGCACTTCATTGATTGGCAAATTGCTCAATAATGTGGCCTTGTTTGGCCAGACCCTCTGTACTTAACACTTTTGGCAGGCCACAGGAAAGATCAAATAACATTTTCCCCCCCCCCCAAAAAAGGCAGGCACAGTGTGACATTATTAAATTACCAAGCAAGCTAATAGGAGGGAAAGAAGACAAAAAAATAGGAAATGGAATGTATGGAGGCAGTCCCTTGCACTACATGCTTTGCTGAATTCATCCCTAAAGATGCGCACTATAAAGAGGTAGGTATATAGTGTGTATGGACCTTGGGAAAGTCAGCAGATAAAGGATTGGTACCATCTGACAGAGCTGTTGGGGGAGGGGGTTCCTAATGAGTTTGCCCCCCCCCCCCCCACCAAAAGAACAAAAAAAGGGGGCTCTACATGAAGTAAACCACACAGCAAACATTTGTGCATATTTTAGGGGGTGTTTTGGGGCAAACAATACTATGCAGCAGACAAAAGACATTGCTTAAGTGAGTAGGCCATAGGTGTCTATTGGGGCAGAAGAGCATGCTGGTGAGGTAAGTGAAGGGAAAAATGCATGAAGGAGAAAAGGGGCACAGCATATTAGAACATATTGCAATCATGGTAATTAGGGAAGGAGGTCAAAAATACAAGTCATTAGCAAACAGAGCATACATAGAAGGGAATAGTAAAGTAGAAATGTTACCTTAATATAGTCCTCCTGCAGGACCTGAATGATGGCAGAACAGGTCTCTGGAATAATGATTCCCAGGGCCTGGGGAGAGATACCTGAAGAGAACTTCAAATCCTGAAGACTTCTCCCTGTCGCCAAGTACCTCAACGTAGCAACAAGCCTCTGCTCCGGAGTGATGGCTTGTCTCATGCAGGTATCCTGCCGGCTGATAAAGGGGTCAGCAAAGCCAAAAGACGGTGAAAATCGGGGTCCGTCATCCTGAGAAAGTTCCTGAAATCATCAGGATTATTCTCCCGGATCTCACGAAGCAAAGGCATGTGCGAGAACTGGTCACGCTGAAGCAACCAATTCTTGGTCCACATACTCCTCATCACTCTGTTCATGGACGGGTCTTGGGTCAAAGCTAAAAGCCCGACACCAATTCCGCGTACAGCACGAACTCGGCGACGAGTACGCACGGGAAACATCGC
Organism: Lithobates sylvaticus; assembly: GCA_028564925.1. Taxonomy (NCBI): domain Eukaryota; kingdom Metazoa; phylum Chordata; class Amphibia; order Anura; family Ranidae; genus Lithobates; species Lithobates sylvaticus. The sequence continues at coordinate 44,627,326 of CM053033.1, forward strand.
TCAGAAGGTCACAAAAGGTCGGCTGGTCAGAACGGACAAACAGAAAGCACCGATAAACAGCAAGGCCTGAAAGAACGAAGTGAATACCAGCAACGAGCAGACAATAAGCAGTGCAAATCAAAGCGTCCTATATCAAGATATAGGCCGCAATGACCAACAAATGCGAACTGAGCGTGTGTATGGGGCTTTAGTGCCATACCTTAGCACAGAAGTGATATTATGATTTATTCTATTTCCCTTGCATGTAACTAAGTAATTTTTGCAAAGTGAATTTTCACCACATTCTCTAAGTAAGTGCATATTTCCTTCCAAAGTAAAAATTCACTTTGTTAAGTGAACATACTCTACTCTTGGCCTCTTTCTAAAAATGCTATTTGTCTTTCTTTGGGCCCCTTCACACTGATCAGTTTTTAAAGCACTTTTGATGCACTTTTCATGTGCTTTTGATGCACCTTTCATGCTTTTCTATTGACTAAGGCCCCTTTTACACTGAATCGTTTTTCAGGCGCTACATCGCAAAAAATCGCATTGCAAAATAGCGCCTGTATAGCGCCTGAAAAAAGCGGGTCCTTTCACTCCAGTGTGAAAGCTGGAGGGCTTTCACACTGGAGCGCTGCGCTAACAGGACGGTAAAAAAAGTCCTGCTAGCAGCATCTTTGCAGCGGTGAAGGAATGGTGTATTCACCGCTCCTATACTGCTCCTACCCATTGAAATCAATGGGGCAGCGCGGCAATACCGCGGGCAAAGTGGCGCTTTGCGGGGGTTTTAACCCTTTTTCGAATACTGCTGCTAAAACGACGGTAAAGCAGCGCTAAATATAGCGCTGCTTTACCGCCGACGCCCACACCGCCCCAGTGTGAAAGGGGCCTTACAGTGGAAGGTGCTTTTGAAAAATGGCACAATAGATGCAGCATGTAGGACTTTTCAAAGCCCAGCGTACTTGCAGTGTGAAGAGTTCCATAGAATTAAAAGGAATACATTTCTATTGCATTTTTTTTCTGCTTTTTAAACTCCAAAAGTGCATTAAAAACTGATTTGTGTGAAAGGACCCTTAATCTAACATCAATATATTTGAGTCATAGATCCAAAACAAGCAAACAGCAAATAAGTGTCAGTGTAAATTGTTTCTCTGTACTCATGCAGGAACAGAAATTTAGAAACTGTTGAAGGCAAATGATCCGCAGGCAGCTAGGGAGCTAGCATTCTATAACTGAGAGGCAAGCAGTGGCAGCCTATATAATTTTATCTTGAAAATATTATGACAGAAATTGCCACAAATAAAGGGACAATCAATAATGTGACAATACAGAAAGTAGAGTGTAAATCTGTAAACGCTTGTATATAAGACGTGTGTCATCCTCTGATAGTCCAGAGCTAGAGGACTTTGGATAAGACAGATTTTCTATTTAATTGGTAATGATTTTGAAAAGCATATTAGAGTATTTTTACTACAGCTTAACAGAATTCATTACTTTTTCTCATTTTTATCATGGGAAATGATTATTTCCATTCACTAAAGGCTTTATTCATTGAATTTACTGCATGTTATGTTATTGATTTTTTCCATATTTTATATGTGAAAGTCAATTTACTAAAATTATCACAGGTTAGCACTTTTAATATATATTGCTAGTTTTTGGCTGAATTTGAATGTGAGTTTCTACGTGGTGTCTATTGCTGATAGAAAATGGAGCCATTTCATAATCAAATAAAATTCATAATAAATATCTACTTTTTATAGTTAAATAGTGGACTTTAGTGGACTCACACTTAAGCCTCGTACACACGATCGGATTGTTGGCCAACAAAGTTTTAGACTCTTGTCCGAAGGGCGTGTGTCGTGAACTTGTCTTGCATACAAATGGTACACAATTGTTGGCCAGCAAGCACGAACGTATTGACGTACTACGTGGAATTTCAGCTCTTGAGCACCACCCTTTGGGCACCTTCTGTTAATGTCGTGTTTGGTGAGCATTGATTCCGAGCATGCGTGTTTGTACTTTGGACTTTCGTGTGATGGACTTGTGTACACACGATAGGAAAATCTGACAACAGACCGTTGTCCGCCGAACATTTACTAGCCTGCCATCCAACATTTGTTGGCAGAAAGTTGGACAACAATTGTCTGATGGAGCGTACTAACGGTCAGATTTTAGGCAAACAGTCTGGCATCACACAATTCCGTGCCGAAAATCGGATCGTGTGTATGAGGCTTTAGTCAGCTTTGATGGTCTCCCTCATCTTCCCTGACAAGCCAACACTTTCCTTTCTCTACTCTGTCAAAATGTAAGTGAAGACATTATGAAGATATACAATGCTGAGCAGGTTGCATATCAAATATTTTTGTGGAGCAGGGACAGAAAAGTAGATAACTTGTCAAGGCAGAAAAGGGCCACTGGGAGTTTGCTAACAGTAGGTCCACTAAGTGGACTTACACCTTAAAATGGTTGTAAACCCTCTTATAGTACTTTTCTACATTCAAAGCATACTGCAATAACTTACATATAGCTTGGTTTTATTTTCCCCACAGCTGCACCGTTCCTGAGAAATCGACCTCTGTCCCCTGCAGTGACCTCTTTCGCCCATGTACCTTTCTGCTCCAATTAATGGCACACTTAGAGGCTATCGGGCCCTTCACAAACGTGCCGTGCCGGCGTCATCAGCACTCAGTGACATTTCTATTTTAATCCCATGAGAGCTCCGGCGGGCCGTGTAAACATTGGGTCTATGGCCAGCAAGATAGGAAGACCTGCACATGCATGGGATTATGGCAGGAAGGGCGGAAATACACTCCGCTGTTGAACAGGATTCCAGGAGTTAAAATGGCGCAGCCTGCAGCCAGGAGATCGATCTAGAAAGTAAGGAAAATGTATATAAAACCAGACATTAGTAGAAGAATTGACATGGCAGTGTACTTTGTGATATTTAAAAGTATTGATTCAAAGATGAATGTGGATTCTGTGGACTGAGTTTACTTCCTCTTTAATGCAAAAAACATAAAATAATAATAATTGCACACCATTGCATAATAATATGAGTAAACTGACCAATGTCAACAAAACTTTCAAATTTTCTCAATGAGTACAATTTATTGTCTTTTTAATTTGTTTTTAGATTTTTTCCTAAAGAGTGTGTTTTTTTTTTCTTTTAGGAGGGAGTAGATTTAAGATACTTTATTTAATTTAGGGGCATATTTATAAAACAGTAAATGTGACAAAATATTCATTGCAGGTGAATCTTCCTGGTGCATATGTTTTTGACAGTGACTGATTCACCACCAGTGAAAAGTAGTTTCTAAATATGCCCTAGTGTTCTTTGCATTTGTAATTTTTGAGTAATTGGCCTTTATTTGTGTTCAATCTCTTAAAATGTTTTATTTTACTTTTTTTAGCTGTTTGAGTTTTTAGGTGAAAAAATAAATAAAATAAGACTCATGAGGAATTTCTTTTGCACAACAATTCTACGATAATTAAAAGGAGCTTCTGAAATCCTCAAGAGTCATTGAAAGCCACATTTGAAAGCATAACCTGTGAACCATTGTTTCATAGTGAGCCTTACTGTACTTCATTTGCAAGCTGAAAAAAAATTAAAAATAAAAAATAAATTGCTGCAATGTTTAGGAATAAAAACTTTTATGAAACAATTGCTTAAAATATGAGGCTTTGTTCTTAAGCATTTTAATTATGTAGTATCTTCAGAATGTTAGTATATTAACTGTACACTGTGCAGATTGCTTTCTTTGCTGCTTATTCAAGGGTGCCACTTAAGTCTTTCTTGCAGTATTTTATAACATACACTACTACTACCTGGCAGTGTTGCCAACCTACCAGATTGAAATTTACTGACACAACACCATACATTTACTAGCACAGCCTAGTTTTTACTGGCATTTCCAAAAGTTACAAAATTACAGTTGTGAAAATTGTGCAACGTGCAAATTTCAGTATTTAGGCTACAAATAAGTACAATATATAATTAGCAATGTGATTTAAGGTAGATATTAAAGCAAAAAACATGTTTCTTATTTTATTTTCAATAGAGTAAGTAAGTGGCTCAGGGACAGGACTGTACAGCAGCACAAATCACTGACACGTCCCATTCTCACAGTGACAGTCTCTCTCCATGCCAGGTGGTCCTCTCAGTCCCCTCCAGTCCAAACAGCACTGACTCCTGGCTTGTCTTGCTCCCATGACATCACATGACATGCTCAAGCACAGTTTCCGCCAGACCTGCCCCCCGCCAGTACCAACCGAACACACTGTAGCAGGCACTTGGATGGTCCTGGCCGGCTCCGGACCCGAGCTGCACATGCCCAGTTCCGAGCCAAGCGTCACAGCTATATTTTTACTGGTGACCTTTTTCTATTACTGGCATTTACTGGCAGGAGAAAATTGCCCATTTTTTACTGGCTGCCAGTAAAAATACTGACGGTTGGCAACACTGCTACCTGGTACCTTTTATTAGTATAAATAATGCTGGTCCAAATGTTTGTTGTGGTTTCAAAAGGCACATGGAGATGTGTATTGTTATGTTTACATCTCAATGTGTGTAAGAATATACATTTTGGAACATACCTAGTGCACGACTTTTATTTATTTAGCACATTGCTACATGCTGTACTACATATAAAAATGCTCAGTGATGCCACCCTTCTCAATGTGAACTGGTAAAGAGATTCTTTGGACATTGCCAAAATGAGGAAAAACCTGCAGATTACATTTATAGGGCATTGTGCATATTTTGAAACCCGAATTAGGAAAAGTTACATCTTCACTAATAATAAAAACAATTGTGGTGTGCATAGAATACATGAAGATACAAAAAAAAAACTTCTGCCTTTAGAAATACTTTAGTTTTTTTTACCTTAATACATTCTCTGCATTAGCCGGTTCCCGACCGGCACGCGGCGATGTACGTCGGAAGAATGGTACGGACAGGCATAAGGGCGTACAGGTACGTCCCTTTAAGAATGCCGCCATGCCATCGCGTGCGTGCTGCCGGCGGCACGTGCCCGCACCGGTCGGGACCTACGTGAGTCCGGTCGCGGGTCCCGCGGACTCGATCACCGCGGGGATACCCGCAATCGTCTCACGGGAAGGCTGAACGGGGAGATGTGGAAGTAAACAACATCTCCCCGTTCTGCCTATCAACAAGTGACACTGATCTCTGCTCCCTGTGATTGGAGCAGAGATCAGTGTTCACTAACACACAGACACGCCCCCCCACAGTTAGGAACACGCCCCTAGGAACACTTAACCCCTACACTGCCACCCCTGGTTAACCCCTTCACTGCCAGTGTCATTTACACAGGAGACACACAGAGAACCCGGGACACATGTTTTCACACAGTTTCCAGTTCTCTGAGGGGAGAACTGACAGATTGTCTGTTCATACAGAGTATGAACAGACGATCTGTTAGTTTCCCTGCACAGTTCACATCCCCCTTCAGTTAGAACACTTACTAGGACACACATTAACCCCTTCACTGCCTCCTAGTGTTAACCCCTTCACTGCAGTGACATTTTTACAGTAATCAATGCATTTAAATAGCACTGATTGCTGTATTAATGACAATGGTCCCAAAAATGTGTCAAAAATGTCCGATGTGTCCGCCATAATGTCGCAGTCACAATAAAAATCACTGATCGCCGCCATTACTAGTAAAAAAAAATATTAATAAAAATGCTATAAAACGTTCCCCTATTTTGTAAATGCTATAACTTTTGCACAAACCAATCAATAATCGCTTATCGTGATTTTTTTACCAAAAATATGTAGAAGAATACGTATCGGCCTAAACTGAGGAAAAAAATGTTTTTTTTATATATTTTTGGGGGATATTTATTATAGCAAAAAGTTAAAAATAATGTGTTTTTTTCAAAATTGTTGCTATTTTTTTGTTTATAGCGCAAAAAATAAAAACCGCAGAGGCGATCAAATATCACCAAAAGAAATCTCTATTTGTGGGAAAAAAAGGACGTCAATTTTGTTTGGGAGCCCCGTCGCGCGACTGTGCAATTGTCAGTTAAAGCGATGCAGTGCCGAATCGCAAAAAGTGGTCTGGTCTTAAGCCAGCAAAATGGTCCGGTCTGAAATTGGTTAAGGTAAAAATCCTTCTGTGTACAGGATCAACTCCCCCCCAGCCCCCCCCTCATACTTACCTGAGCCAGATCTTGATCCAGTGCTGTGAATGAGAGCAGCAGCTCTCTCCCTCCTCACAGGTCAGATTAATAGCAGCGGGAGCCATTGGCTCCTGCTACTGTCAGTTAATGATGAGGGAGTGGGGGGTTGGGCAAAGCCCCGCTGTCTGTCTAGGAACGCAACCAGCAGGGCTCAGGACCACATTAGTACCCCCGAAGGGGGCGGCTTGTTAGAGGGGTACTTGGAAGACAGGGATCCAGGAGCATTGGCAGGGGGACCCAAGAAGAGAAGGATAATGGCTGCTCTGTGCAATGGTAAGTATGACATGTTTGTTATTTAAAAAAAAAAATAAAGGTTTAAAATCACTTTCAATTATGGAGTAAAGTGAGTAGGAAATGCCCAGAGGTGATTTTAAATGTGTACATGATAGTCATTAAAAGATCTTGACATATCTTCAGAGCATAAAGTCAATCCTATAGTGGAATATGAGTGATTCTTCAAGATCTCAGTAGATCATTTCTCATACTACTATACTCTATTTTCCTTTGATTCAATCTTGACAGATATGCACTTGGGTGTCATTCACTAATGAGAATACTTGTAATATCAGCTCATATATCATGTAATTTGCTTAAAGTAAACATAAATTAGCATTCTACATGCCTATGATGACTAATACTATATTTATACAGATTTTTATGCATCATTTCCTGCTGCCTTATTCTACTCATTGAAAGGTCAACTAACTACTGAATGCAATTATGGCAGAAATATAACAAAAGCTACTGTGCTAAAAGGGTAGATTTACACAATACAGTTTATGAATAACTGCTCGTTTATTATGTGAGTAATTAGGTTCATTTGACATGTTTTCTGACACTAGTTTATGACTTGGTTTACAATGATAAATACATGAATGGCCCCAGGCATAATCAAATATTTCATCTGTAACATCTTATCTTGTACCTAACATTTTAAAATGTATAGCATATATTTAAAATATTGCATATGAATATTATGTAGTCCTATGTCCAGCCAGTAGGTGGAGCATTAGATTTTTTTTTCACGTTTCCTTGGTCTCTTTTGCTCCTTTGTAGTAAAAGGCCTTTTGCTTAGGGAGCTTAAACGATAATTTCACTTTTTTTTCTAAATTCCAGCTCCCCTATGAACCAATGTACTTATTTTGCAGAAATAAAAAAGCTCTCTATTTATCTTACACACTCCTTACCATGTAGCATGATGCAAACATGACAAATGTACCTGTATTCCAACACAATGGGCTTCATTCACTGAACCAGATTGCATGCAGTATAATTGCAATTAAATAATTGTGAATTGCAAAAAATGTCTTGAAAAATGCTATGAGCTATTTTACAGCTAATTTTAAAAAGGAAGATACCGCTTTGTGAATGGAGCTCAACTTGTTCTCAGAAAGGAGATGCATAGGTGTAAGAATAGTATGTAACTTGTGGTACTATGGCTGAGTGTTGCTCACCAAAGCACTGCCAGGGGCGGATCCAGGGGGGGGGCAACAGGGCAATTGTGAGCAGGCTGTCGGTGACTTAGTGGGCAGGCTGCTGAGCAGGTCGCCGCCGCAGGTGAGTGAGCAGGCTGGCAGGTGACTCGGTGGGTGAGTGAGCAGAGAGATGTAATCTCTCACCAGTGGCCACATTATACTGTGTCCCCCAATTAAAGTGCCAAAGGACAGAAAATGGAAAAAGGACAGCCACACTCACACTCTTATTGAATAAAGCTTAATCCATACATTAATCAGAGACACAGGTCCAGATGATAGCTGACACATTTCGCACCAGTAAAAGCGCTTAATCATAGCTGTAGGACTACCAATCGCAATCTGTCCTTTATACACAACAAAATAATATATGGTGGTCACCTGACCAATTGTATCTAATCCAGATAGCGATCAGCTGTGGTCCTGCAGAAACCTTTCACACATGTGGGGGAGGAGTAATCAAGGAGGCGATCAAGGCAACCAATATATTAGATCATTTCAACCCATAAAAGAAAAGGGAACTAAATAATAAACATGTATTGGAGTGACCTTATAAATTCAGAGTTAGATTAGTGGGCTGCAACAGATTGCTCTCCTTGGCACTCCATGCATATAATATATTTCTAAATCAAGTACATAACATACGATATTCGTGTGTCTGCCAAATACCCAATAAAACCATTAAGTGAAGTATAAACATCAATGAATGTGTCAGAATCTGCTGCAGCCATGCATGGTAACCGATCTACTTCAAACTCCACCTCACTCAATTAGGGCTCTTTCACATGGGGGGATCAGTGCTGATCCGCCCCGTGGATATCCGCTTGCTCAGCGGGGATCGCCGGAGCGATCTTCGCTGAGCAGGAAGATAACAGATCCGTCTCTGCACTCCGTGCAGGGACAGACCTGTCAGAGCGCCGCTCTCCCCTAGGGGAGATCGGGTGACAATGGACCGTAGAGTCCGTCGTCATCTGATCCGCTCTGCAGATGGATGGAAAAATAGGGTTTTCCTCCGTCTGCAGAAACGGACCATAGTGGCCACGGACGAGATCGGGTGTCAGCAGATGCTCATCCGCTGACACCCGCTATCCCATAGGGATACACGTGTGTCCGTTTTTCATCAGAAACCGGAAGGATGAAAAATGGACATACGGACCGTCTGTGTGAAAGAACCCTAAAGCTTTGAAAAAAAAAAAATGGAAGCTGATTGGTTTCTATGCAGAGCTGCACCAGATTTTGCACTCTCCAGTTTTAGTAAATAAACCTCACTGACCTTAGTTTATGAGTAATATGGGAGGTGCCCTCTACCAATAGCATTAGTATGACTTTTTTTTTTCAGTGTTGTTCCAACCTTTGTTGGCTTTCATTAGTATGCATATGTATCAAATGCATATTTGTAGATATGAAATACATATTTAGTCCTCTTAGGGAGTCAAGCAATAGCACTGCTTTTTTTTTTTTTACTTCCTGCATAATATTTTACTCTGTGCTGTGCACTGTAGATGTATGTCATATTTGCATGTGTAAATTGTTTGCATATTAGCTACATCTCTTAGCAATTATGCAAATTGTTCTGTAAAACTAGGGCATACAACTAAATAAAACTTTTATTCATAATAGATGTCTATTGATGGTAAAGGTTTGCAGACATGGCACTAATTTGGGACCCCCCCCCCCCCCCAAGAAAAAAGAAAGAACAGAAAAATAATCACCATGTTGCAACATGATAATGCATGGCACCATGTTGAAAGGATCTGTACACCATTTCCAGAAGCTGAAAACAACCCAGTTTTTGCATGGCCAGCATACTCACCAGACCCCCCCCCCCCCCCCCAATACAATAAAACTGCACACTTTAGAGTGGTCTTTTATTGTGGCCAGCCTAAGGCACACCTGTACAATAATCATGCTGTCTAATAAGCATCTTGATATGCCACACCTGCGAGGTGGATGGATTATCTCGGCAAAGGAGAAGTGCTCACTAACACAGATTTAGACAGATTAGTGAACAATTTTTGAGAGAAATAGGCCCTTTGTGTACATAGAAAAAGTTGTAGATCTTTCAGTTCAGCTCATGATATATAGGGCCAAACACAAAAGTGTTATGTTTATAATTTTGCTCGGTGTATGTTCCTGCTATCCTCGACCCCTTTGCTTATGTGGCAGGGATTCTAAGGATGCAGCTGGTGCAAGCACCCACTGATTCATTAGGAACCAGTGACAGTGGGAAGCTGTCATATATAGAAGTGATAGAAATCAGTGGTGGCTGGTGCTCAAAATTTTTTTGCGGGGGCGCAAACAAACTGAAAAATGCTGAAAAAAACCCCATCAATTACAGCCCTACTGTGCCCATCTAATGCAGCCACTGTGCCATCAATTGCAGCCATTGTGCCCATCAAATACAGCCACTGTGCCCATCAAATGCAGCCACTTGTGCCCCATCAAATGCAGCAACTTGTGCCCCATCACATGCAGCCACTTGTGCCCCATCAAATGCAGCCACTGTGCAATCAGTTGCAGCCACTGTGCCCATCAAATGCAGCCACTGTGCCTCATCAAAATTCAGCCACTGTGCCCATCAAATGCAGCCAATGTGCCTCATCAAAATGCAGCCACTGTGCCCCATCAAATGTAGCCACTGTGCCCATCACATGCAGCCATTTGTGCCCATCATGTGCAGCCACTGTGCCTCATCAAAATTCAGCCACTGTGCCCATCAAATGCAGCCAATGTGCCTCATCAAAATGCAGCCACTGTGCCCCATCAAATGTAGCCACTGTGCCCATCACATGCAGCCATTTGTGCCCATCATGTGCAGCCACTTGTGCCCCATCATATGCAGCCACTTGTGCCCATAATATGCAGCCACTTGTGCCCCATCAAATGCAGCCACTTGTGCCCATCGTATGCAGCCGCTTGTGCCCCATCATATGCAGCTGCTTGTGCCACATCATATGCAACCACTTGTGCCAATGATATGCAGCCACTTGTGTCCCATCAAATGCAGCCACTGTGACCCCCACCCACCCGCTGTCTGCCCAGCACTTACCCCATCTTGGTGGCAGGTCAGGCATCGGGTGACGGCGGCGAGCTGTGTGTGGGACGAGCAGTGGGTCCTCTATGCTGTCTTCCATGCTTCCCTGCATCTCTCCTTCCTTCCACTAGGTGTCATACAGGATTGCCTCTGCCTTCAGCCATCAGATGACGGGTATTAGACCCATGCTACCTGATTGGCAGAGAGGCTATTCAGTGTTAGAATATCAAATATTCATTTACTTTTCTAACACCTTGGTGGGCTCTTTGTTCCGAGTTCACCTTTTCTGAAGCCTATTAGAGCCTATGGCTCTAATCAGGTGCTTCAAAAAAAAAAACACCCCCTGCCGCTGTAATTCAGGTGCCCGGCGCCCAAAAAGAGGCCGGACGCCTGAATAGGGGTGGCAGCGGCGGCCTATTGATAGATTCATGCAATGCATGAATCTACCCAGTAATCATATGGGGGGGGGGTGTGACAGAGGGGGCGGCACCCGTGTGCCCTTATGGAAACACCGCCACTGGTAGAAATACCACTTTTATACATGATGCAAGGCTCCTGCCAAACAGGGGGCCAGACAGGCAAGAGTTGGGGCATTCATCTGAATACCAAAATGGCCAAAATTTGGCCAAACCATCAGCTCATACATAATAGTGCACTACATTGCAGAAAATACAATGTATATTAACCAGACATGGTTAAATTTCTCTAGTTCAGCACAAACTCCTCTTTCAGGGCAGTTGAGCTAGGCAGTGCCATGGGGCACATGTACAGTTGTGTAATAAGTTTACATAAGTTTACATACCCTGGCAGAATTTATGATTTCTTGGCCATTTTTCAGAGAATATGAATGATAACACAAGAATTTTTCTTTCACTCGTGGTTAGTGTTTGGCTGAAGCCATTTATTATCAATCAACTGTGTTTACTCTTTTTAAATCATAATGACAACAGAAACTACCCAAATGACCCTGATCAAAAGTTTACATATCCCAGTTCTTAATATCGTGTATTGCCCCTTTTAACATCAATGGCAGTTTGAAGTCTTTTGTGGTATTTGTGGATGAGGCACTTTATCTTCTTAGATGGTAAAGCTGCCCATTCCGCTTGGCAAAAAGCCTCCAGTTCCTGTAAATTTTTGGGCTGTCTTGCATGAACTGCATGTTTGAGATCTCCCCAGAGTGGCTCAATGATATTGAGGTCAGGGGACTGAGATGGCCACTCTAGAACCTTCACTTTATTCTGCTGTAGCCAATGACAGGTCGACTTGGCCTTGTGTTTTGGATCATTGTCATGTTGGAATGTCCAAACACGTCCCATGCGCAGCTTCCTGACTGATGAATGCAAATGTTCCTCCAGTATTTTTTGATAACATACTGCATTCATCTTGCCATCAATTTTGACCAAATTTCCTGTGTCTTTGTAGCTCACACATCCCCAAAACATCAGTAATCCTGTTTCACAGAAGGAATGGTGGACCTTTCATCATAGGCCTTGTTGACTCCTCTCCAAATGAAGCGTTTATGGTTGTGGTCAAAAAGCTAAATTTTGGTCTCATCACTCCAAATGACTTTGTGCCAGAAGGTTTGAGTCTTGTCTTTGTGCTGTTTGGCATATTGTAAGCGCAATACTTTGTGGCATTTGCATAGTAATGGCTTTCTTCTGGTGACTCGACCATGTAGCCCATCTTTCTTCAAGTGCCTCCTTATTGTGCATCTTGAAACAGCCGCACCACATATTTTCAGAGAGCCCTGTATTTCACCTGAAGTTATTTGTGGGTTTTTCTTTGCATCCCGAACAACATTCCTGGCAGTTGTGGCTGAAATTGAATTGGTCTACCTGACTGTGGTTTGGTTTCAACAGAACCCCTCATTTTCCACTTCTTGATTAGAGTTTGAACACTGCTGATTGGCATTCTCAATTCCTTGGATATCTTTTTATATCCCTTTCCTGTTTTATACAGTTCAACTACCTTTTGCCGCATATCCTTTGAGAATTCTTTTGCTTTCCCCATGACTCAGAATCCAGAAACGTCAGTGCAGCACTGGATGAAAGATGCAAGGGTCTGTCAGGAGTCCACAAACTCATTGACCTTTTATGCACACACATTAATTACAAGAAAACAGATCACAGGTGAGGATGGTTACCTTTAATAGCCATTCAAACCCCTTTGTGTCAAATTGTGTGCATGTTATCAGGCCAAAATCACCAGGGTATGTAAACTTTTGATCAGGGCCATTTGGGTAGTTTCTGTTGTGATTATGATTTAAAGTAAACACGGTTGATTGATAATAAATGACTTCAGACAAACACTAACCATGAGTGAAAGAAAAGTTTTTGTGTTAACATTCATATTCTCTGAAAAATGGCCAAGAAATCATAAATTCTGCCAGGGTATGTAAACTTATGATTTTGGCCATAAAACCAAAATTGTTAACAAAGAACATTCATCGATGAAGGGGTCCTTTTATGCAAGTTTACAGTTCCATGGTTGAAAGAACACTAATCATTTAAATTACATACTTTTGAGAGGCAATATAAATAGATCTGCTGCAACAAAGCAGGATGCTAACATTCTCTAAAAAATTAATTTTACTTAACAACATAGTAGAAAACAAAATGAGATTAACACTGCAATTAAAAAATACTCTTATCAATGCATAAAACCTGGATGGGCCGGTAAAGGAGGGCAGTTAGTGTGCACAAAGGTGCGTTGCAGGACTGAATTAACTAAATCTGGAAGCCACCTTTAGAATAGAGGGGGGGCATGAAATCTCCACACAACTATAGAAAAGAGTACAAGGAAAAAGTACCCCTTTTTAATCATTTCAAGAAGCTGTTCAATGTGGAGAAACATATAGACATTCAAAAAGTAATTTATTTAAATGTAATGTTCACATCTTTCGTGACATTCTGCTGCCCTCTAAATTTTATACAACACCTCAGCGATGATAAGTTACACATTTGTACAGAAATCTAAACCCATGAGGCATCCAAACAAATGTAAGGTCATTGAGCATTTTTCAACTGTTTAACATCAATAAGTAGACATATGCACTACTGAAAAATGTGTTTATTTTCGTTTTCGTTTCATTCTGTTTTTTTTTTTTTTCATTTATCGGATCATTCGTTATGATCGGCATTCGTTACTTTGGATTATTCGTAACTTTGGATGCATTCATATTAGTTCCGTTCCATTTGTTTAGATGCGGCATTCGTTACTTCGGATAATTCGTAACTTCGGATACATTTGTATTCATTACATTCTATTCGTTTAGATGTAAAACAATGAATGATTTAAAAAACGCCTGTTAATATGCTCATTTTGTGAGTAGTACCTTTGCTTTTTATATATATTTTATTAAACTACTTTTGGTAATGCACTAGGTCGGTGCACCCTCCTTTTTTCCTTTTTCATTCATTTAGATGTGACATTCGTTACTTTGGATGCATTCATCTTCATTACGTTCCATTCATTTATGTGCAGCATTCCTTACTTCGAATAATTTCATATCCATTCGTATTCGTTACGTTCACTAACAGTAACTTTAGCCAAATTTTAAAAGGAATTTCCAAAAATATAATTTCATTGTTTATAATACTAATTAATAATAATAATAAAAACTATAATAATAGTTAATAATTTCATAATAACAAAAAAATTAAATTATTTGAATGTAATCGATTTGTTAAACTTGTTTTTAATTTTTTCGTATATTCGTTCTTTCAGGTTTTCATTCTTTCGTTTCTTCGGATGCTTCCGAATGAACAGATATGCCGAATTTCGTCCGAAAACTAATTCGGAGCACAATGAATTGCACTTGCCTATCAATAAGGGTAACATTCTGCTAATTGGGATAAACGGAGGTTAATTTCAACACAGATGTGCCAGAGAGAATTTCTAATCACTAGCTAGATTAGTCCAAAACCAATCCCAGAATAGATTTCACCCAACCAATGAGAGAAGAATTGGAAAGTTTTACGGTAAATTTTTATTTGCATTAAACAATGAAAAATGATATGTCATTGTAAGACATTTATTAATGTTTGGTGCAAAATATTCCGCAATAGGCACACAACGTATTTTAATATTTATCACAGGCTTTTAATTTTTTTATGCAACAGGTCATCCCTCACGATACAGAAAATTTCACATGCTACTGGTACTGTGCCACTGGCAAAGTCACGCTATAAGCTGGCAATGTTGCATCAGTCTGGTAGTAAATCAAGTCCCTAGTCTGAGATACTAAATAGGATCCATGTAAATAACGTATTGTGCATGGAACGCCTCTTCATGTTCTAATGTATCAATGGTTAACCACTTAAGCCCCGGACCAATTTTCAGCCAAAGGACCAGGCCCCTTTTTGCGATTCGGCACTGCGTCGCTTTAACTGACAATTGCAAGGTCGTGCGACGTGGCTCCCAAACGAAATTGGCGTCCCTTTTTTCCCACAAATAGAGCTTTCTTTTGGTGGTATTTGATCACCTCTGCAGTTTTTATTTTTTTGCGCTATAAAAAGAAATAGAGCGACAATTTTGAAAAAAATGCATTATTTTTTACTTTTTGCTATAATAAATATCCCCAAAAAATATATTAAAAAAATATGTTTTTCCTCAGTTTAGGCCGATACGTATTCTTCTACATATTTTTGGTAAAAAAAATCGCAATAAGCGATTATTGATTGGTTTGTGCAAAAGTCATAGCGTTTACAAAATAGGGGATCGTTTTATAGCATTTTTATTAAGAATTTTTTATTTTACTAGTAATGATGGTGATCAGTGATTTTTATTATGACTGCGACATTATGGCAGATACATCGGACATTTTTGACACATTTTTGGGACCATTGTCATTTATACAGCAATCAGTGCTATTTAAATGAACTGATTCCTGTGTAAATGACACTGGCAATGAAGGAGTTAACCACTAGGGGACAGTGTAGGGGTTAAGTGTGACCTATGTGTTTTGTTTTACTGTAGGGGGGGCGTGGCTTGGCGTGTGACATCACTGATTGTCTTTCCCTATGACAGGGAACTGACGATCAGTGACAGCCTCACTAGGAAGCACGGGGAGAGGTTTGTTTACACTTACCTCTCCCTGTTCTTCAGCTCTGTGTCCCAATCGCGGGACACCGGTGGCAATCGGGTCTGCGGGTCCCGCAGCTGGGCTCTTAAAGGGCAACGTACCTGTACGTTGATGTGCCCAGCCCTGCCATTCTGCCGACGTAAATGTGCAGGAGGCGGTCCTTAAGTGGTTAAAGAACATGGCAAGTGTTTTGTGTTTATATCATGATAGAATTATCTTATCTTGCCATATCTGACATGGCATCATTATTGTACCAGTGTGCTGCTGGTTGAAGTCAACAGCAGTCTGAAAAATCAAGTTGGTCTTTTAAGTATGTATTGAAATATTAATTTGGACAAGACTGATATGAGTTTACCGTGATGGATTTTAACTGTTATATTTCCTTGTTTTCACTGTGTGCAAAAGTCTAGTTCCTGCAGTTGTGTTCTGCCTCTAAATGAATGCCATTAATCACTAAAGATAGGATATTTTGGGGATTATTTACTAAAGGCAACTCCACTTTGCACTACAAGTGCAAACTACAAATGCTACGTGCACTTGGAACTACAATGGCTGTAGATCCGAGGGGGACATGCAAGGAAAGTAAAAACAGCATTTTAGCTTGCACATGATTGGATGATAAAATCAGCAGAGCTTCCCCTCATTTCAGATCTACCCCTTGGATTTACAGCAAGTGCACTTGTAGTGCAATTTCAAGTGCACTCTGCACTTGTAGTTTGCACTTGTAGTGCAAAGTGGATTTGCCTTTCCTAAATAACTCCCTTTGTTTTGAATTAGACAATTCTGCATGAGAAGGTACCTACACCTGTACTGAAAACTGGGGCTCACCTCTGACCATTTTAGGTGTATTTGTAGAAAGGTCTCAAAAGTTACAGGTTAAGGTGGAAAAATTCCAGGGGAAAGTTGCAAAATTTCAGCCATTAGATTATGGTATCTATTTTTTATCACAAAAGTTTGAAACAATTCAAAAGTAAAAAGCTAACAATTCAATAAATATACTGTATATATTAAGCAAGGAATGTCACCACTCGATGGGTAACACTAGACGAGCAAAGCACTGGCAGACAACACAAATGGCTCAATAGAAGATATCAACATGCAGTAGGTAATGAAGATAATCTCTGTGGTACTGGTAAACCAGAGCAAGTTTAATTGATAATCATCATAAAATTAAAACCAAAAATCCTCGTACACTTGATGTATGAAAAAAGAGGTATAAAGAATAAATGATTACCGTATTTATCGGCGTATAACACGCACCCCAAGTTTAGGAGGGCATTTTAAGGAAAAAAAGTTTTAGGAGGGAAGTTTAGGGGGAAAAAAAACATACATTTAAGCATCATTTGCAGCTTGCCTAGCACCATTTGCAGCTTGCCCAGCGCCATTTGCAGCCTTGCCCAGCGCCATTTGCAGCTTTCCCAGTGTCATTTTCAGCTTGCCCAGTGTCATTTGCAGCTTGCCCAGTGTCATTTGCAGCTTGCCCAGTGTCATTTGCAGCTTGCCAGCGTCATTTGCAGCTTGCCAGCGTTTAAATTTGCCGCCTAGACAGGCCGCGCGAGCGCCGCCGGAAAAGACCGAGCGCCGCCGGAAAAGACCGAGCCGACTGTTTGGGTCCGCTCGCAGTCCCGCCTCCCTGCTGTTTCGGAAGCGAGCGCAGGGGGCGGGACTGCGAGCGGAGCGTTTTTTTGGCATATTTTTTTGGGGGATAGGCGTATAACACGCACCCACATTTTCCCCTGATTTTAAGGGGGAAAAAGTGCATGTTATACGCCGATAAATACGGTAAATAAGCCTACGGTGTCACTGGAGGTTCCCGGAGCAATAAGGAGCTGACGGTATCCAACATGGAGCAGTGCAGCGGAATTATTGACGCCCCATGCTGCACTGCTCCACATTGGATACCGATATGAATTCATATTTGTGTTCACCACACATTGTTATATAGGTTTCTTTTTAAATTCCCCTCTGGATGATCTATGCGCAGCACATGGATTTTAACAAACTTTGGTACAGATTGCTACCTTTTGGTATTCTGAAGAAATAGCTGTTTGTATCTATGTGCAGAGGGATTGAATCTGTATTGGACTGATTTTATAATTATCAATTAGCTGCTGCACCTGCAAGGCTCTAATGAGGAAAGTGGCAAGGTTTGTATCTCTTTAGTCGTGATTTCCCTTTGGGAGTATCTCACCAAAAAAATACTTTTTTGTTGCAGGGGATGCCAAAATCTGACTTGTATCTTAGTGCAGACTTCTGGGAAAATCAGTGAGCCATACAAGCAGGAAATTATGTTTCTGGAGGGCGTTCTGTGCACATTTTGCTTTCTTAACACCTCCAGTTAGCCATATTACAGAAAATTACAGAGCTGCAGATTGAAAACGAAAGATCATTTTGAAAAAAACATTCAATTAGAATGTGACTTACTGTATATAGCAATTGTATACACTATATTATTTTTTTTTTATTTGCTATTTTTCCCACAAAAGTTGAGTTACACTTTAAAAACGAGTTAATTGCATTTGGAATCAATTACCAACATTTTACACAATACCTTATCTCAGATATAAATACCCCGCTGAGGAGTCTGGGGAAGGGTACTTAAGGTGCGGAAGTCACGTGTTCAGCCGTAGCTGCCTGTTCCTGGATCTGGACTGGGGTAGCCCCACGAGGGGTCCCGGGCCAGGGAGCGTTTGCCGTCCTGCAACATGGTCAGTTTGATTAGCCCCATAGACCCGCTTGGTCTGGGGCAAAGAATCCATCTGTTCCCGAGTCTCGGAACCGGCTGCTCCGGGGCGCAGTAACTGAGGGAGGATTCAAGGCGTCCGGGTGTGCTCTCAACCTTGGAGGGGCACCACAGCTCGTGTAAGCGACCGGGGGAGGACTCTTCGGAGGAGGGCCAACAAGCTGGCATCCCAAGAAGTGCCTGGTTGCTGGGTTGTTAAGGACACTAACGAATCCACAGTTTCACAGTACTGCCAAGGAGACAGAGAACGTTCCAGGTACTGAGAAAAGGTTCCTATTCACTTTCAGTTGAGACTTTATTTAATGTCAGAGACTTTACAAGTTTCCGGATCAAAGTGTTGACTGCCATAATCTCTGGCTAGAGATTTGTTCAGCTTTGAAGTGCCCAGCTGCGAGTGGCTACTGCGTGTGTTAGAGACTTTTCAAATTGTCAGCAGTTCAAGGTGCCGTGAATTTCTTCACCCCTTGCACTCTGTTCCCATACGAGACTGTGTTTGTTGGATGTTACCCCTGCAAATAAAAACCTTCTAAAAGGACTTCTATGGTGTAAGCGTTCAGAGTTGTTGGGTACTAACCCTGGGAATCCCTGGACATGGAAGAACAAGCCAAGCGGAGGTAACCGGTAAGCCCAAAAGTCAAGGCTGCCCCATCGAGGGTTATGGCCGCTACATTTACTTTAGATTTACTTTAGTTTATTTTACAAACTCACGGTGCCCCATGTCCTTGGCACCCACCAATCATCAGGCAGAGAGACAGAACTGCGTAAACGAGGCAGATTGCTGTTCTGTTTGGAGGGAAGGGATGGAATTTGTGTCCCTGCAAACCAGGGAACAAAATTCCACCTCCTCCTCTAGTAAAAGCACCTCACACAGAATAGTAAAACACTGGCTAGGCATACAGTTAACCCCCTGATGTTAACCCCTTCCCAGCCAGTGTCATTCGTACAGTGACGGTGCATATTTTTAGCACAGTATTAGTGTCACTGGTCCCAAAAAAGTGTCAAAAGTGTCAGTTAGACCCCTTTCACACTGGGGCGTTTTTCAGGCATTTTTCAGGCGCTTTAGCGTTAAAAAAAGCGCCTGTAAATCGCTTGAAAGAAGCCTCATCTGCAATTTCAATGTGAAAACCCAAGTGCTTTAAGAGCCCTTTCACACTGCCAGCGCCTGAAAAACGCTCGTAAAGCGCTGCTTAATCTAGGGGCGCTTTACCAGCGTTTTTCGAGTGCTAGTGGGTGCTTTTAACCCCTGCTAGTGGCCAAAAAAGGGTTAAAAGCGCCCACAAAGCGCTGCTGCTACAAGCGCTTTTCAATGGGAAGAGGCGCTTTAGGAGCGGTGTATTCACTGCTCCAAAAGCACTGCAAAGCAGCTGCTTGTAGGACTTTTTTTGACGCCCTGCCAGCGCAGAGCCTCGGTGTGAAAGCACTCGGGCTTTCACATTGGGATTGCAGTTGCGGCTTCTTTCAGGCGCTTTACAGGCGCTTATTTTATTGCTAAAGCGCCTGAAAAACGCCATAGTGTGAAAGGGGTCTCAGTGGGAAAGCACTCGGGCTTTCACATTGGGATTGCAGTTGCGGCTTCTTTCAGGCGCTTTACAGGCGCTTTTTTTAACTCTAAAGCGCCTGAAAAACGCCTGAAATACGCCCCAGTGTGAAAGGGGTCTTAGTGTTAGAATGTCTGATGCAATATTGCAGTCCTGCTATAAGTCAAAGATTGACGCCATTACTAGTAAAAAGAAAAAAAAAAATATTCCATAGTTTGTAGACACTATAACTTTTGCGCAAACCAATCAGTATACACTTATTGGATATTTTTTTTACCAAAAAAGTGTAGCAGAATACATATTGGTCTAAATAGATGTAGAAATTTGTTTGTTTTTTTTCAATTTGTTATTGGATTTTATAGCAGTAAGTAAAAAACATTATTTCAATTGTCGGTCTTTTCTTGTTTATAGCGCAAAAAATTAAAAAAGCAGAGATGATCAAATACCACCAAAATAAATCTCTATTTGTGGGGAAAAAATAGACCTATATTTTTTTGTGTACAGTATTGCATGACCCTATGCAGCTATAACAGCTTCAACCCTTCTTACAGAAGCTATAACAGCTTCAACACTGATGTTGGATGAGAAGGCTGTCCACAAGGTTTAATAGTGTGGTGTGGGGGGGGGCTCAGTGCAGTAGTGGTGGTGTGGGAATGTTTTTATCCTTCTTACAGAAGCCATTCGTGAGGTCAGGCACTGATGTTGGATGAGAAGGCCTGGCTCACAGTCTTCGCTCCAATTCATTCTACCTTGCTTTGTGCACTGGTGCGCAATCATGTTGGAACAGGAAGGGGCCACCCCCCAAACTGGTTCCACAAAATTGGGTACCTGAAATTGTCTGGTATGGTATAGTAACGCCTTAAGGGGCCAAGCCCCACCCCTGAAAAACAACCCCACACCATAATCCCCCCTCCACCAAATTATTTAGACCAGTGCACAATGCAAGGTTCATAAAAACATGGCTGAGTGAGTTTGGGGTGGAGAAACTTGACTGGTCTGCACAGAGTCCTGACCTCAACCCAATAGAACACCTCTGGGATGAATTAGAGCAGAGACTGCAAGGCAGGACTTCTCGTCCATATCAGCGCCTAACTTCACAAAGGCGCTTCTGGAAGAATGGTCAAACATTTCCATAGAAACACTACTAAACCTTGTGGACAGCCTTCCCAGAAGAGTTGAAGCTGTTAAGGGTGGGCCATTTTAATAATGAACCCTACGGACTAATGCCCCGTACACACGATCGGAAATTCCGACCACAAAATCCGTCTGATTTTTTCCAACGGATTTTGTCCAAAACTGGTGTTGCATACACACGGTCGGACAAAGTTGTCGGAAAATCCGATCGTTCGGAACGTGGTGACGTTCGTTGCGTACGACGGGACTACGTAGAGGCTAGTAGCCAATAGCTTTGGTCTCGTAATTTGATCTGAGCATGCGTGGCACTTTGTCCGTCGGAATTCTCTACAAACGGTCGGAAAAAGTCTGATCGGATTTTTTGGACGGAAAATTTTAGATCCTGCTCTCAAATGTTTTCCGTTGGAAACTCCGACCATCTGTACAGGGCATTAGACTGGGATGCCATTAAAGTTTGTGTGCTTGTAAAGGCAGGTGTTCCAATACTTTTGGCAATACAGTGTATATATATATATATATATATATATATATATATATATATAGATTCAGATATATATATATATATATATATATATATATATCTATAGATAGATAGATAGATGGATAGATAATAAAATAGGTATAGATAAAATGTTTTTTAAACTTTAATAAAAAAGGGGGGGGGGGGGTGAGGAGAATGGGAGGGGACTCGGTAAAGCACATTTACCATCATGACCATAGTATGGCATAAAATAGGTATAAAGCATGAGTTTTAAAACAAATAAGCATGAAAAAACAACGTAAACTTCAAACAATTGTACTTTCAAGTATGCTTATAGATAACACGTAGCCGCTTTGTGTAGTAATTGTTCAGAGATTGTAGAGACCCTATACACTGCAGCTATCTCACCGGTAACCCTGACCAATATAACCCATATTTTCATAGATTTACTGTAAAGCTTTTCAGAAGAGCGAAAGTCATAGATGTGACTTTTCTACAGAAATATAAAGCTGCTAAACCATTTTTAGTTGAAAAATTAGCATACTTTTTTCCCATAAGAATCACTTACTATGTAAATAAACCTGGTACTATAAATAAAAACTTGATTTATTATGGGACCAGCATGCCATATATTAAATATAACCAACTCTCTGTTGCTAAAATTTTGCATTTATCAAATAAGTTAATGTTAATGGCTCAGGATAAGAATTAAAAATGGATGGCAAAGAGAATGCACTCCCTCACATCTACTAGATCTCAAGAAGGTTTAGGATTTCCAGACATTATAAAATATTACTATGCATGTCAACTAAGACCAGTACTGCTCTGGTCAACTCACTTCTTCTAATAAATGCTTGGAGATTGAAATATTTTTCAAATCCACTGCAATTCCATTGGGACCTGCAACTGAAATGTAGGGAAATGTAATCATAATGGGGGACTTAAATTATCCTGATATCGGGGGGCGTGGCCGAGATGCTGAACTGAGCGGCGGTGTCTCAGAGCTCTGCTGGACGAGAACCCGATAAATTATCCGAAAACTGCGATTTATTGCTGCAATCTACCTCCCAGTCACCTTGTATGCCGTCTAGGAGCTCCAGTGGCCCGCAAAAGGCCAAGAAACTCAAGTTTCCCCCGCAAGTAGAAGCAGAAGCCTCTCCGGCCCTGTCTCCGGGGCCTTCACTCCCGCGCCTCAGCAATATGGCGTCCCAAACAGATCAAGAAGACGCCGCTCCCCCTGGTATCCCTGAGGTGATGGCTGCCATTACCCTCTGTCAATCGACTCTCACCAACAAGATCGAAGCTGTCCAACTTGATGTGGGCCGGATGAGACAGGACCTCGAAAAGATCCGCTCCCGGATCACCTCAGTGGAGCAGAGAGTCAGTGGCGCAGAAGACGCGGTAACAGACCACGAGGCGGCCATCCGAACCTTACAGATGAAAGTTAAGGCCCTGGAATATCGTGCGGAGGACGCCGAAAATAGGAGCAGGAGGAACAACCTCCGAATCGTGGGTCTGCCGGAGGGTGCCGAGGGGAGGAATCCCTCGTTATTCGCGGAAGACCTGCTGAGAATGGTCCTCCCTGCGGCGCAGCTATCACCACATTTCACGGTGGAGAGGGCCCACCGGGTCCCGCCGAGACCAGGGCCGGAGGGGGCCCCACCGCGCACCTTCATCCTAAGGCTGCTCAATTTTAGGGATAGAGACGAGCTGCTGCGGGCATCCCGGGCGGCTGGAGAAATCCCCTATCGCAATACTAGACTGATGCTGTTCCCGGATTACACTATGGAAACCCAAAAACAACGTCGGTCGTTCGACACAGTGAAGGCTGCACTCCGCACCAAGGGAATCCGGTACAGCATCTTGTTTCCTGCCAAGCTCCGCGTGGTGGATGGAGAAACAGTCCGGATCTTCACCAACCCGAAGGACGCTAAAGCCTGGATGGAGACCCTGCCACCGTAAGACGTACTCTGCTTCCCCGACGGCCCGGCTGGGCTTCGGATCAGGGAGAACTTGTGTTGTTTTCCTACGGATAGAGGTACGGGGTATGGTCGCTGCTGGGGCATGGACATATGCCCTGAGTTGCACTTGACATGTTGCTCCCTGTTTAGGCCTTGCCAGGCCCTGCTGACATGGCGACCCCTGCGTATGTATGCCCCATACTCTCGCCCACACCTATGTGACAGTTGCCACTGGAACAGACACCCTAAGTGTCGGCACCTTTATTTGGTTTATTACTTTTTCCGTGCTGGGTATCTGCCCTCCTTTGACTGTTGATTTTTGATTTTTGCGGGCCCCAAGTGGGCTCTACCCGGATAGATGTCGCACAGCACTGGTCCAGCATCTCTGTAAAATGGACCGTTACTTCAATAAGAAGTTTAGATCGGGCGCACGCCCCTTGATCATTTGATCACTTGATTGAACTGGGTTCAATGGTTCTGGGACTCATGTGCCCTCCACGGTTGGGGGTGGCACGGGGTGGGGGGGGGGGGGGTTGGATGGCCGTTGCTGTCCTCAGTGTTTTTTTGATGTTTAGTTTTCCTTTTTTCTGTTCAGAGGTTGGTTTTTCTCTAAATATAATGTCAATATGCAACAAGTGGCTGATTAACGGTGTGCCACCCCCCGAATTCCCTATGCTGCTGGTGACCTTGACTCGGCGGAGATTGGGGGATGGTGCTCATAGATGGCTCTGGGAGGTATCTGGGGGAGCTGGAACTGGTAATTTATGGCTGCACATGGAATATGGCTAACTTTACAGTACTGTCATGGAATGTCAGGGGTCTTAATTCACCTATAAAACGCTCACTTGTTTTTAAATTTTTGCAACAACATCGCCCTAAAATCTGCATCCTTCAGGAAACACACCTGCTCGGATCCAAGATTCTAGCATTAAAAAGGGCCTGGGTGG
This sequence comes from Lithobates sylvaticus, assembly GCA_028564925.1. Taxonomy (NCBI): domain Eukaryota; kingdom Metazoa; phylum Chordata; class Amphibia; order Anura; family Ranidae; genus Lithobates; species Lithobates sylvaticus. Next base: position 44,651,902 of record CM053033.1, read on the forward strand.
GTGCGCACTATCATGCCACCTACTCTAACTATGCCAGGGGAGTAAGTGTGTTGGTCCACAAGTCTCTAGACTTTACTATATTAACCCTTAAGATTGACCCAGATGGGAGATACGTCCTCATGCATGCCCTGATGGAGGGGTTCCCCTATGTAATAATTGGTCTGTATTTACCCCCCCCAGCGGACCCTGCACTTCTACATTCGCTTATGTCCACGTCTGCACAGTATAATGTGGATAGGGTTCTGCTGGTGGGGGATTTTAATCTGGTCATGGATAACGACAGGGATAGGTTGCGCGCGCCGGCCACCCAGTGTACTGGGTTGTCGCGGTGGGCGGCCTCCTTTGGTATGACTGATCTTTGGAGGCACTTTCACCCCTCCGACACCCAGTTTACGTGCCTGTCGACCACTTACCGTTCACTGTCCAGATTGGACATGGCCTTTGCTTCTCCGGGACTGCTACGGGAGACGGTCTCTGCGGAGATCCTCCCCCGTGGTATTTCGGATCACGCTCCTATCCTAGTCACGGTGTGTGCGGCGGCAGGTGGGGGTCGGGGATTGTGGAGGCTCTCCAAATATTGGATAATGGAGCCAGACATTCAAGAGGAAATTCCCGAGGGACTATACAATTTCTGGGTACACAACTCGGACTCCACTAGTCCATTGGTCACCTGGGATGCTTTTAAGGCCTGGGTAAGAGGGGAATATATTAGACGCATACGTGACAAAAAGAGGAGTTCTGTGCAGTCTCTCCAGCTACTCGAGTCGCAGGCCCAGGAGGGGGAGCGTACATATGTCGGGGATCCCAGCCCAAGCAACTATGCCTCATGGCAATTCACTTTAAGCAGGCTATCATTGCTCAGGGTTGATCTCACCAAGAAGTCTATGCTAGTCAGTGCCCAGAGGGTGTTTGAGTTTGGGGACAAGAATGGGAGGCTTCTTGCCTGGTTAGCCAAGGGGCAATTTGCAACCACGCATATTGGCCGGCTGCGGGAACCAGACGGGTCCCTCCTGACCACCCAAGAAGCAATTGGGAACAAATTTTTAAATTTCTTCCAGGAGTTGTACTCCTCTAAGGCGGAGTATTCTTCGGGGGAATTGTCTAGATATCTTGACCTGGTACGATTTCCTACTCTAGACCCGGCTAAGTGCGTGGCTCTGGAGGGGGAGATCACATTGGAGGAGGTACAGAAGGCCCTGAGTTGTATGCAGGCAGGCAAGTCCCCGGGACCCGATGGACTCCCGATAGAATTTTACTCAGTACACCAGGAACTACTGGCCCCCAAGATGGTCGCACTATTTAAACAATTTTCATCTATGGAGTCACTACCTGACTCCATGGCAGAGGCGGTAGTGGTGCTGGTGCCCAAACCCGGTAAGGACCCGGAAAACTGCGCCTCATACAGGCCCATCTCCTTAATAAATGCTGACGCCAAGCTGCTAGCCAAGATCCTGGCCCTGCGAATGGCGACTGTTATGGAGGATTTGATTCACCAAGATCAAACGGGCTTCATGCCGGGGAAGGGCACCGACATCAATATTAGGAGGCTGTTTCTTAACTTGACCACTGCCCATGATAATGGAGGCCACAGGGTCATCGCCTCTCTGGACGCAGAGAAGGCGTTTGACTCTGTGGAATGGACCTTTCTCTGGGAGGTACTAAAGAGATTTGGGTTCGGTCCCAACTTTCTGCGATGGTTGGGCCTGTTGTACAGGTCTCCTAGGGCCAGGGTACGTGTCAATAGTACTCTCTCAGACTATTTTCTCCTCCGGAGGGGCACGAGGCAGGGGTGCCCCTTGTCACCCAGCCTCTTTGCCTTGGCGCTCGAGCCTCTGGCCATTCTCATTCGGGGGGATGAGGAGATTAGGGGGTTGAGGATTGGCCCTCTGGAGGAGAAAATCTCACTATATGCAGACGATGCGCTGCTGTATTTACAGGACGCAGGTGCCTCCCTACAGGAGGCGCTGAGGGTTTTTGATGTATTTGGCAGGTTCTCGGGGATCCGGATCAACTGGTCCAAGTCTGTACTCTTCCCGCTGGATCCGCATCCCCGAGTGCTTCGGCCAAACTCCCCTTTGCTCTGGGTAGAGGAGTTCAAATACCTAGGCATTGTAGTGACCAGGGACCTTCGGGACTTTGGTCGCTTGAATCTCCACCCCATAGTTACACGACTAAAAGAGCATTGCTCTAAATGGAGAGACTTACCACTCAACCTAATGGGCCGGATTAATGTCCTTAAAATGCTTTACCTACCCCGCTTTACTTATGTGTTCCGTAACTCCCCCGTGTGGATCCCTGTATCCTTTTTCAAGGACCTGGAGACACATATTGGGTCGTTCCTCTGGAGAGGTGCCACTCCTCGACTGGCTAGATCAACGCTGCAGCTGCCAGCCCGCTGTGGAGGTCTCTCATTGCCCAACCTGCAGGTGTACTACTGGGCGGCGGTGCTGGTCACGGTGCAGTGGTGGTTTACCCAACCTAAATCAAATGCGGCCGTCTGCTTAGAGGCGGCTATACTGGGCTCCCTTCAGGGGCTGGGTAACGTAGTGCACAGAGGCTCGGGGGGGCACCCTCCCCTACCTGACCCTACTAAGACAACCCTAAGAGTCTGGACGATGGCGAGGAAACGGTTCCTCCGTCCCCAACAATACTCACCCAATATGCCACTCTGGGAGAACTCATTGTTGCCCCACTTTAGAATGATACCAGACTCGCAGATATGGGCTGGATATGGGGTCATGACCCTCCGAGATATCGTTAGAGATGGGGCTGTGTTAACATTCCAGGACATGGTGACCGAGCGTGGCATCCCGTGTAATATGCTGTTCCGATATTACCAATTAAGACACGCGGCTAGGGCACAATTTCAGGGGAGAATCACCCTGGCAGTGGACCCCGTTGAGGAAGTATTGTCACAGGAGATGCTTAAGAAAACCTTATCTTCCTTGTATTTCGTTCTGCTGGGGGTTGACTCGCCCAAGATGGAAGCCCTATGGGTTAGGTGGCGGAATGATATTCCCAGCCTAGATAGGGAAACCTGGGAAGAATGCTTTGAGGAAGGGGCTAAAGTTCTTATTTCCTCTAAGGATAAACTAATTCACACTAAATTCCTGCATCGGGTATACTACACGCCACAGAGACTGCACAGAATTTTCCCCCTCAGATCCCCGGACTGCCCTAAGTGTCAATCCAGTGATGGGTCATTTCTACATATGTTCTGGACCTGTCCCCGCCTCCAAAGATACTGGTCCAGAGTTTTTGATTGTATTAATACGAGACTGCAGCTCACCTTACCTGCTTCGCCTGAGCTGGCGCTGCTGGGCATCCATGAGGACGACCAAAGACCCAGGTATACCAGGATACTGATTTCCCTACTAGTATTTTATGCTAAGAAGGCGATTCTAGTGAAGTGGACATCGCCTTCCCCTCCCTCAGTGGCCTCCTGGGATACCATGGTCAATGCAGTCCTTCCCATGTATAGATTGACGTATGCCAGCAGGGGATGCCCACTGAAGTTTGACCGTGTGTGGCTACCCTGGATAGAACAAGTTTAAACCGCCCCCGCGGGGAGGCTCTCCTCCCCCTTGGACCTGGGAGCTGGGTATGGGCGGCTGGGGCCACCCCTTCCCCCCCCCCCCCCCCCTCGTCCCGGTTGTAACACACCCGAATGTCATGTTGTAAGGGAAATGTGGAAATGGTTACCTACCCACTGTTCTACTGTTAATCCTCTGCTCTGTACTATGCACTTGTATGTATTTATGACAAACTGTTCTACTGCTTGTTGTATTTTACTTGTATCATTCCTTTTTCAACTATAATAAAAAACCAACCTGGTTGTTAAAAAAAAAAAATTATCCTGATATCGACTGGGCAAAGGGAACAGCTCACTCACTACTGTAAAGGCACGTCATTTCATGGATGTTTTACAAGACAACTTCATGTCCCAAATGATGGATTCACCAACTAGAAAGAATGCACTGTTAGATCTATTAATTACGAACGATCCAAGTCTGATCTCTGACAACTTGGGATCTAGCGATTATAGGATGATCGCGTTTACCATAAATCACAGAAAAAGGAGGCATATGGGTGGTACAAAAACACCAAATTTCAAACGAGCAAATTTTCCTGAACTATGGTCATTGCTACATGACATTAATTGGGACCAAATTCTGGGGTCATTGAACACAGAAAAGAAATGGGAATGCTTTAGGATCATATTAAATAAGCAGTGCATTACAATGGACAATAAATATAGAAGAGCAAAAATTAAACCTGGGTGGTTAAACCGAAATGTGAGTAGCCTCATCAAGGAGAAAAGTCTGGCCTTTAAAAAATATAAAGGGAATGGGGTCAACACCAGCATTCCTGCACTACAAGGAATGCAACAAGAAACGTAAAATCGAAATCAAGGCGGCTAAAAAAGATTATAAGAGACACATAGCGGAAGAAAGTAAAAATAACCCAACAAAAGCTTTTTAGATATATTAACAGTAAAAAAATACAAAAACGGAGCACATTGCACACTTAAAAGATGTGGATGGGAGGATGGTTACAGATGACACAAAGAAGGCAACTGTACTAAATGCCTTCTTCTCCACAGTTTTTACGCAGGAAAAAGAAGGGGGACTGTAGTGTTAGTGGCACAACACAAGACATACCCACGTGGCTAACAGAGGCCGGAGTCAAAGATAGACTTGGTAAGCTCAACACAAATAAATCACCGGGACACAGAGGGGTCCCGTCAGATTAGGTGACCTGTAATCTGATGGTACACCTAATCTGACGGGACACAGAGGGGTCCTGTCAGATTAGGTGACCCGTCAGATTAGGTGACCCGTAATCTGACGGGACACCTAATCTGACGGAACACATAATCTGATGGGACACAGAGGGGTCCCGTCAGATCAGGTGACCCGTAATCTGACGGGACACCTAATCTGACGGGACACCTAATCTGATGGGACACAGAGGGGTCCCGTCATATTAGGTGACCCATCAGATTAGGTGACCGGGACCAGACGGCTTACACCCACGAGTCCTAAGAGAACTCAGTCAAGTTATAGCCAGACCATTGTTCCTGATCTTTGTGGACATAATAATGACAGGATTGGTACCAGCTGATTGGTGAAAAGCCAATGTGGTTAGGCCAGTCAGCCTAACATCAATAGCGGGTAAATTATTGGAAGAGATGATTAGGCACTACATCCAAAGTTTTACTGAGGAGAAGAATATCATTAGTGGTAATCAGCATGAGTTTATGTGGGGACGTCCCCCACAAAAACTGGTTACAGGGACGGGTCCAAAGGGTAGTGGTAAATAAAATGTACTAAAAGGGTACTAATAAATAAATTAAAATGTAATAAATAAAATAAAATGTAAGTTCTCCTTTTACCATCCAAGCAGGAACATCTGCCAAGTTTGAGAACCGATTGATCTTATCGATCGAACTCTGATCAATCCTCGGACATTAATTGCAAGTATTCTTCCTTCCCAATTCTACCTTATTTCATTGTGGCTGTATATTGTCTTTATCTTTTGAAACATCCTTTTTTTGTAAATGTTTTATTTGCATCAACTTTGACCTTTTCATAATAAACCCTTATGTTGAAAAGTGTTAGCCTTGTCTCTAAAGCTCTTAATGCAAGCTATAAACGAACCTGCCTCTTAAAAGGGCGCTACTGTTGTAGAGTAATGCTTCTGAGCAGACCTGTCTGTGGTGGCAGTTTGTGTTGTAGACTCTTATTCTAAAATTATAATTGGTATTGCTAAAATTACGAGTCCCCCCGGCTCGGTCTTTTAAATCGGGGGTGGTGGCAGTTAAAGGGTTAATTTTGTAATTAGCCCAGTGACAATTGCTCTTAGGGTGCTCGCAAATAGATTGTGGTCCCGCAAGCTGGAAAATCTTTGTGCTGGGCGCTACTGAGAGTGGCATTGTTACGTAAGTGACAGCGTGGTGAAAGGTTGGCCGGTCCTTCGTCGCAAGTTACCTAATCTGGGTGACCTAATGTGACGGGTCATCTAATCTGACGGGACACAGAGGGGTCCCGTCAGATTAGGTGACCCGTCAGATTAGAAGATTTTCTTTGGAATCCTTGTGCAGTGAACCCTCTGTGCAGGTGTCCCATCAGATTAGGTGTCCCGTAATCTGATGGGACACCTAATCTGATGGGACACCTAATCTGACAGGACACAGAGGTGTCCCGTCAGATTAGGTGACCTGTCAGATTAGGTGACCAGTAATTTTCCGATCGTGTGTATGCAATTCCGACATGCAAAGTTCTGACGCATGCTCGGAAACAATTTGACGCATGCTCAGAAGCATTAAACTTCCCTTTTATAGTGCAGCCGGACGTTTTTTAAGGCGTGGTGCTATTGACCGTCAGAATTTGGTGTGACCGTGTGTAGGCAAGACAGTTTGAGCGAAATTCCATCGGAATTCCGATGGGAAAACCATCAGAGCTTTTTCCGACGAGAATTCCGACCGTGTGTACGCAACATTACTTGCCACAATCGAGTTTACTGAAGGGAAATGTTCCAGAAAAAGTTTACACTAACATCATCTACCTTGCCCATGATATCCATTTTTTTACATACCGGCTATCCCAGACAGTCACATTGTATTATTATAGAAAATGGCATTTTCTATCCTGGCAGCTTGAAGTAGAACGTTTTTTTACCCTTTGCAACCTTACAAGATCCATATCAGGGCCTTTATCAGCTGCCTTCAAATTAAACACTTTGCATAATCCATCACTACCTAATTGGCTTTTACCTTCCCTACACCCTTTGAAAAGCTTTGCATTGCAGGTGTGACTTGCAGTGGACTAATCTCATTGACAGTCCCACACTGAAACATAACTGTCACTTAATAGGAACTTTTCAATAAAAATACATAAAAAAAAAGAATGCAATGCACTGCTGATGTCTGCTGTTAAGCCACTCTCTTAGACCCCTTTCACACTGGGGTGCTTTGCAGGCGCTACAGCGCCCTGAAAGAGCCGCTGCTGTCTCTCCAATGTGAAAGCCCTGAGGGCTTTCACACTGGAGTGGTGCGCTGGCAGGATGCTAAAATAAAGTCCTGCTAGCAGCATCTTTGGAGCGGTGAAGGAGTGGTGTATACACCGCTCCTAAACCGCTCCTGCCAATTGAAATCAATGAGGCATCGCGGCTATACCGCCGGCATATCGCCCTTTCACGGCTGTTTTTTAACCCTTTCTTGGCTGCTAGCGGGGGGTAAAAGCGCCCTGCTAGTGGCCGAATAGCGCCACAAATTTGATGGTAAAGCGCCGCTAAAAACAGCAGTGCTTTACAGCCGACGCACCCACAGCCCCAGTGTGAAAGGGGCCTTAGATACATTTCTACATTTAGTAGGAGGCTACAAAAAAAGTAGTCACAGGAAATGGGTAAAAATTCTGTCGTTGTAATGCTGCAGAAGCAGCAGTGATACCGTTGAAGAAATATATGGAAAAAAAATGTGTACTTTAGCTTACAGTAACAACAAAAGCAAACCTTATAAAAATTAAGAAAAAAGTTTTAGAAAGAAATAAATCTTTTCCTGTAATATTTCCATCTCTATAGCTGGTTTTATGTACAATGACATTTAAAAATTAGGGAGTAAACAAGCAGATTAAAAGAGTAAGTGAGGGAGTCAATAACAAACAACAGGTCTAGAAGATCATAGTATAATCCATAGCAAGTCAGGGTGAATCAGAAAAAAAAAAAACAAGGAAAATTGCTTGCCAGCATGAGAAAGAATTAATACCCCACCACCGTGTCTACTTGAAAGGGGAGAAGTTGATGAACTAAACCCTGAGAATTTCTTAAGTGCCACTGTAACTAGGATCCATTTAGTAATCCCCATTTCACACAGTGACAAAATATCATCAAATTCACAGCAAGTTTTTTTCTGTATCCATAAAGACGCCCCATAAAACAATTTACCACTGAACAATAGGTTATAGTGTGCATTTGGACATTAGAAAATCACTACACACAGCTGATTTCTGCGCAAAGAGAAAAGGAAACATTAGGTCACTGAAAGAAAAACATAAAACTCTTTTCAAGGGAAAGTTTAAAATTGGTATACTGTTTGTTTATTCCTTTGGACCTAGTTTTATGATCCTGATTGATATAGTTTTATGTAGCATATAAATTTGAGTTTCACATCCGAAAATTTAAAAAATAAGCCATACGTTGAGGTCACTAGACCACCTGTGAGGCTGCTAAAGGTTAATGGTGCTTTAACTATGTATGAGTTCAATTGCAGGTGGTTGAGGTGTGTTGTAATGCAAATGGCAGGTCTCTGATTTTCCTTGAAGCTGAGAAGAGATCTTGTGTAGGAACATTTGGATTGGACAAAACATGTTAAGTAGCAAGTAGCAAGTTTTTATATGACAATAAATGATTCTACACAGTCCAATTTTATTTTGTGAACTGCTACACACTCACCATTGTGGAGTTGGATGGAAGTAGAGTTCAGGTAAAGGCATATCTGCAGTTGTAAGGCTGGCATTGGTGAATCTTGAAGGTAGCCCTAGGTAGGTTTTGATGTAAATGAGAGCAGAGTGGTAGCATGTGTGGCCAAGCAGGTAAAGAAGTCCTAAATTAGTTATATGTGTTTGCTGTCCTTCAGTGAACATAAAACACAGCTTAATTGGATTAAAAGTGATTGTAAAGTCTAATTTTGTTTTCTATACAAATAACAAACATGTTGTACTTACCTGCCCTGTGTAGTGGATTTGCACAGAGCAGCTCAGATCCTCCTCTTCTCGGGTCCCTCTTCGGTGCTCCTGGCCACTACCACCTGTTGAGTGCCCCCACAGCAAACATCTTGCTATGGGAGCACCGAGCTGAGTCACAGCTCCCTGTGTCCATTCAGACATGGAGCTGTGGCCCGGGCCCGCCCCCTCTCTCTCCTGATTGGCTAACTGACTTTGATTGAGAACAGCAGGAGCCGAGACACTCGTGGACATTGCTGGACAGAGATGGGGCTCAGGTATTAGGGGGCTGAGGGGGTTGCTACACACAGAAGGCTTTTTATCTTAATGCATAGAATGCATTAAGATAAAAAAAAACCTTCGAACTTTACAACCCCTTTATTATTCAATTGAAAGTTTGAGCAGAGATCATTCACAAGCTGCGTCCATGTAGTTCTGGATTGATCCCTCACTTTTCTCATGATCATCCTTACCCCATGAGGTGAAATCTTGCTTGGAGCTCCAGATGAATTTCTTTCATTTGGGAATAATCGCTCCAACAGTTGTCTTCTTCTCACCGAGCTTCTTGCTGATGGTCTTGTAACCCATTCCAGCCTTGTGCAGGTCTACAATCTTGTCCCTGGTGTCCTTTGACAGCTCTTTGGTCTTGCCCATGATGGTGAGGTTTGAATGGAAGATAGAGATTCTGTGGACAGGTTTCTTTTATACATGTAACAAGTTGTCGTTAGGAGCACCTTCTTACATTGACAGGACTAATCTGTGTACCACAAGAGCACATACTGGGGGAGCCATACTGTGGGAGCCAGTCTGTGGGAGCGAGACTTATTTTTGGTTAGTAGGGGATCAAATACTTATTTTACTCACTAAACTGCAACTCAATTTATAACATTTGTATCATGTGTTTGTTTCTGGATTTTTGGTTGATATTCTGTCTCTATCATTTAAAATACACCTATGATAAAAATTATAAACCCTTAATTTCTTTGTACGTGGTCAAACTTATAAAATCTGCAGAGATCAAATAATTATTTTCCCCACTGTATATCATAAGCAACTGTATTTTTTTTTTCTGCAAAAGACTGTTTTCACCTTATTTTATTCTGTTTTGTATCTCAGTGATACTGATCTCCTCCAACATTTTTCACCTACTTCCTGTTCCTATTTATTTACTCAAGTTCCAATTTCACATCATTGCTCAGTACCTGCTCTCTAATAGTGACATCTGTGAACTATGCATGTGCATTTAAAGTCAGAACGGCTGCCTGTAGTCTTTCTATTGAAGGTCAATGGGACAGGGTAACCTTGCAGGAGCACAACTGGGAGGCATTTGTCACCCCTTAATGAAAAGTGAAAGTGATCGGAGCTTTCCTCCAGTGCTATGTACATGCTTAATGTTTTCTGGAAACGTGTAAGTACAATAATTTTAAATAAATATATGATTGGTTAAACGGGGCTTCACTGTGGTTAGCGTTTTGTTCCACTTCCATGTCTAATGACTGATGAGACTGATTAGCCTCCCAGGGAACTTCTGCCCTTGCTTGAACAAGCAGCAGTCCAGGAGATGCATCTTAAGGCTGTATGACTGAGGTTTGGAATATATGGCGAAGGGTCTGGAGAATTTTATTATCTATCAAAAGCATTTGTTGACCCTTATTTATTAGCTGTCATATATTTCTGGTAAGTCCCCTGCTTGCTACACCCAGGTGGTGTGATCCGTTCTTGGGTTCTTGGATAGTTTTGAGCTTCTTCTGTAGGCACCCCTGCACTGAGCTTTAGAAGGACTTCTTTTCTGTCACTGTGAATCATTTCCACTCTTTATTTGGAACTGACATCCATTTTATCCTACTCAGAGGATTTTATTCCTAATAGATCCCCATGTTTTTTTTTAAATTCAACTGATCCTTGAATTTAATTTTGCAATCAACCTTGGTTTCAAGTTTTTTTTATACACTACAATTTAATAACTCATATGTATATATTTTTGGGGTTTATTGCACATGATTTGATGCTCTTTGTATAAGGTTTATTTTGTTTATATATGCCTATTTTTAGGAATAATGTTTATTTTCACTGTGATTTAATCTGTAGCACTGCACATTTTGATTTTCCATAATGAAAAGTGCCTGTACTAGGACCATCCTGGCAGGATCACCAGGTATTATTTAAAGATAAAAATAACTTTTGAAATGACATTAATACATTAAAGCTAAAATTAGATTTTAGTAACTGGGGTTAGATCTAATAATGCCTCATTGGCAATACATACATGCATTTATTAGCATTTTATGGGCATTTCTAAATGCAAATAAATGCATGCAATGATTTTAATTGGAATATTGCATACAGTGTTTTTAACTACATTTATGTGCATTTAGTTTTGCTACGTTTACAGCAAGTCAAATTTGGTACGTTGAGGGGAAGTTTAAATACTCTGTTCTAAATGCATGTAAACACACTTAAATACATGGAAACGTGTAAATGCATGCAAATGCAAGTACATTTAAATGCTGGAGAACATAAAGTTTGCTTATACTTTCCAGATAAATTCTCATTCATTTAAATAACCAAACACAAGAGACTAGTATGATTGTAGCCTTAAGCAGCGTAAATAACACAAATTCATGAAAAATATTTATTTAGGTTTATACAATGTTCTCAGACAAGACATTAAGAAATACTTCAGAAAACATATTCTATGTTGAAAACAAAATATCAAATACTACCAGCTATATTTGTTTATTACCTTGACTTTTGTATCCATAAATGTAATTTCTTTTTGGTTTATTCAATTTCTCAGAAATTCCAGACATGTTCACCTGAAATTCCATGTAGGATGCTAACTGTAATTTATGGTGACTTTTGTTTATTGTGGTAATATCAGACTTGATTTGTTGTTACTAAATTTCAAATAATAAGCATTCTTTTCTTATTTTGAACCAATTTGGCTTAGTAGCAGTTCAAACACATATAACAGCTTTCCATTATGAAATGGAAATGGAGTAATGTATTTCATTTAGCAAGGAATCATTCGTGTTTAACATATGGACATACTTTGCTGCTTGCATAGACAATGCCTACTTCTTATTCTTGAATTTATAAATATGACTAGGAACAGCCCCACAGATATCAAAATGATCGTGATGATCACCCAACAATAACAAAACAACAAGCTGCTTAGAATAGGCAGAAAATATAACAGTGCAGATCACAGTACAGGGACAAAGTTTGGAGTGAATAAATACTGTTGTGTTTAAAAGTTTGCATACCCTGGCAGAAATTGTGACATTTTGGCATTCATATTAAAAATATGACTGATCATGCCAAAAGACTGTTTTTTATTTAAGGATAGCAATCACATGAAGCCATTTGTTATCACATAGTTTTTTGGATCCTTTTAAAATCATAATGATAACAGAAATAACCCAAATGGCCCTGATTAAAAGTTTACATACCCTGGAATGTTTGGCCTTGGTACAGACACAGAAGTTGGCAGACACTGGTTAAAATAACAATTAAAGGTTCGTTTCCCACATTTGTGACTTTTTAAATCACAATTAGTGTCTGTGTATAAATAGTCAATGAGTGTGTTAGCTCTCACATGGATGCACTAAGCAGGCTAGACACTGAGCCATGAGGCGGTGGAAAAAAACTGTCAAAAGACTTGCGTAACAAGGTAATGAAACTTTACAAATATGGAACAGGATATAAAAAGATATCCAAAGCCTTGAATATGCCAGTCAGTACAGTTCAATCACTTAATAAGAAGTGGGAAATTTGGGGGTCTCTTGATACCAAGCCAAGGTCAGGTAGATCAAGAAAGATTGCAGTCACAACTGCCACTGAAACTGTTCAGGATACACAGAAAAACCCACAGGTAACCTCAGGAGAAATACGGGCTGCTCTGGAAAAAGATGGTGTGGTTGTTTTTAAGGAGCACAATACGATGATACTTGAACAAAAGTTGCCAGAAAGAAGCCTTTACTGTACAAGTTCCACAAAAAAGCCTGGTTACAATATGCCCAACAACACCTTGACATGCCTCATTGGCTTTTTTGTGGCATTGGCGCAGTAAAGGCTTCCTTCTGGCAGCTCGACCATGCAGCTCTTTTTTGTTCAAGTATCGTTGAATTGTGCACCTCAAATAAAACCACACTGTCTTTTTGGAGAGCAGACTGCAGTTACCTGTGGGTTTTTCTTTGTATACTGAGCAATTCTTCCACCAGTTGTGGCTGCAATTTTTCTTGGTCTACCTGACCTTTGCTTAGTATGAAAAGAGCCCCTCATTTTCCACTTCTTAATAAGTGATTAAACAGTACTGACTGGCTTTGATATCTTTTTATATCCTTTTCCATCTTTGTAAAGCTTAATTACCTTGTTACTCAGGTCTTTTGACTGTTCTTTTATACCTCTCCATGGCTTAGTGTCTAGCTTGCTTAGTGCATCTATGTGAGAGCTAACAAACTCATTGACTATTTATACACAGACACTAATTGTGTTTAACCTGTGTATGCCACCTTCGGCATCTGTACCAAGGCCAAACATTCCAGGGTATGTAAACGTGATTTCTGTTATAATTATGATTTAAAAAGGATCCAACAATCTATGTGATAATAAATGGCTTCATGTGATTGCTATCCTTAAATAAAAGACAGTAATGCAAGCTGGAGGGCACAATATTCCACATCTGGTGGACCTGTCCCCAAATCAGGTCTTACTGGAAGAAGGTCTTTTATACGCTGAGGAACTTAACAGGCATTACTATCTCCCAAGATCCCACCATACCCCTCTTAAATCACAAAATTACGATGGTCTCCAAACACATGTAAGCTCTGTATTTTTTTCATCCTCCTGGGAGCTAAGATTATGCTCGCAGGGGCTTGTATGGATCATGTCGTAAGAGCAAATAGTTGTGAAACTACAGGACAAACTAGGAAAATTTGCAGCTATATGGGAACCCTGGGCATCTTACTGCAATATTTCCCTCTGCCAAGGCACCTCAAATAGTGGTGGCATGTAATGCCAAGTTGCTGCTAAAAAAGCAAACAGGCTGCGCAATGCGGGATGGACGTGCCTGAATACAGCTCCACCAGTCCCGGACTGCCAAGCTCAATTCCCAGGGCCATCAACCTCCGAATCCTCCCGCTAAAAATAAGCATCCCTGTGGGACACTCTCGTGCATGTCATCGGGCAAGAAGGCGCGCGGTTGCCGCTCCCAGCACTCACTCACCAACTATCTTCTCAACACAAGGAAATCTCTTTCAAAGATGACCCAAAATGGCGCCAGCAACTCTGCCTGAACACACTCCCTCACAAAGAGACTGTGAGTACGACCCTCCGCTTTGTAATGCCCTGTACACACGGTCAGACATTCCAACGACAAAATCCATCTGTTTTTTTCTGATGGATTTTGGCCCAAACTTGTCTTGCATACACATTGTCCGAAAATCCGAGCGTTCAGAACTAGGTGATATACAACGCGTACAATGGGACTATAAAGAGGCCAGTAGCCAATAGCTTTCGTCTCGTAATTTATTTTGAGCATGCGTGGCACATCCGTCTGAATCGTCTACACACGATCGCAATTTAAACGATTGGATTTTGTTGTCAGAAAATTTTAGATCCAGCTCTCAAACTTTGTGTGTTGGAAATTCCGACGGAAAAAGTCAGATCGAGACCACACACGATCGGATTTTCCGACAACACGATCCGATTTCACATTTTCCGTCGGAAAGTCCGACCGTGTGTACAGGGCATAAGGCTGATGTTTAGAGTAGATGCTAGCCTGATTACTATGTATGACAAACTAGTTGACAAAATAGAGCTGAAACTACATAAATCTACTAGTGCTCTCTCCCAGGAGATTGCAGCCATAGGAGGCTGCACGGACATACTAGAGACTAAGCATAATGAACTTTCTTTAGTACATAATGACCTGAGGAAAGATTATGAAATGCTGGCAAACAACTTCTCATTCGTGCAGGCTCAGGTCGAATATTTATACAATCGTAATCGCAGAAATAATATAAGAATACATGGGATCCCTGAGTCTGTTACAGATCTCACTCCAGCCATATCTAAACTCTTCCATAACCTTTTGCCTGACAAACCTCTCTGCCTTCACTTGTGACAGGATCCATAGGGCTCTTCGCCTAAAACCTACTCCTGATAAAACCCCTCGTGATGTGGTCATGTGCATGAAAGATTTTCATATCAAAGAGAATATCATCCGTGCATCCAGAAATACACCCAACGTAGAATTAGATGGCAACAGGATTCAAATATACCCTGACATCTTTCCTGCTACACTAGACAGGAGACGCAGAATGAAGGCGGTTACTTCTATACTGCAGACAGTAAGAATTAAATACCGCTGGAGCTTCCCATTAAAGCTCTTTGTGATGCACAACGGCTGAACATACACAGTATACAATATAATGGAAGGAAAAGATCTTCTGGTTAAGCTGGGCCTGCTGGAGCCAGAACCACCAAATAGACCTCCCGCCACTCCCAGATCATCACCCATTTGGTCCTCACCTTCCTCACGTCGTAACCAGAGAGACCAAAGAAGATGGCGTCCATCCTTTCAAGATCAAGCAGCGTAATCTCTTTGGTCCTATTTGACATTTCGCAAATTTTTTCTAGTTTTTGGTTTTGTTTTGTTTGAACACATTTTTATAGCCAGATTGCTTGAATTGTTCTTCATAGGTAGACTTTTTGCGCTTTTATGATAAGGCAGTTCTGCTTTATTATTCTACCTGTGACTGAAAGGTCAGAAATAATAAGGGTGCCATGACTCATCTTTGTTAATATACCACATACAGTATCTTGACACAGTTGAATACTATGATAATCAGCCCAGATAATCGCATATGTTGCTACACTGACATTTTTGGGTCATTCTGCAGTTAATATTTGGGGACTGATGCTGTTTTCAAATTATAGATAACTTCACTAACATTTGTGTAGCCCTTATTGAGCACCTCTAAAGTTTCCTATATAGCAAACCTCCTAAGCAAAACACCAATTATTATTTTTTGGGGGGGGGGGGGTCCAAAAATATCAGATTTCTACATCAACCTATCTATAAGTTTAAAACACCTTAGCTCATTGTGTTGATTTTAGATCAGTTATACCAACTTGTACAATCTTAATTCAATATATTTTTTTAGATTGGCACATCTAGCCAAGCTGGTTTGTCCCCCTACTTTCTCTCAGAGCCTGGTACTGCCCCTTTACAACAGGGATAGCGTCCAGGCTCGGATGGTGAGTTTAGGACATTTTTGTCCTCTTGTTCGTTATAAGTGGTCAATTCACATGTTGTCACTTGACCCCCTTATTTTTAATTTTTATTATTTTGCCCTTTTGACTTACACTATATGCAAATGGCTATTTGGAAGAATCAAGCCATCAACATATTTCCTGAGATCTATATGGATTGCTATATCTTTAAAAGACTACAATTTATTGGTATAATGCTGTCTACTGGTACGATATATTTTACAAATATACATTTGGGTTTCTTGTCACGGTGGAACCCTCTGTAAATTCATCCTATACTATACTAATCATTCTAGTAAGGATTTCTATATACTTAGTCTATCCCAGAGTACATTTTCTGACTTTAGTTGGTATTTTTTCATTGATTAATGGATCCTAGGAATTTTTCTCACAATGTTCAAGGATTTAACTTCCCTCATAAATGAAAAAAAGCCTTTAGACATTATAAGAGATTAGGAGCGGACATAATACTATTACAAGAGGCCCATTTTTCAACATCAAACCACCCACAATATTTTAACAAAACTTACAGCCAGTTCCACTATACTACCTTTGCTAACAAATCCCAAGGTGTAGCAATCTTTATTCGCAACTCTATAATTTTCGATATACAAAAGATATATAAAGATGCTGACAGCCGCTTCATAATTTTAAAAGGTACTTTAAATGGTTGATCACTGACAATTGCCTCATTATATGCCCCGAATGATTCACAATTCACTTTTTTACTAGATTCTTTGAAATTCTAGATTGCCACAACTTCACACACATAATATTGAGAGGTGATTTCAACGTGGCTGCTCACTCAGCTCTTGACAGAAACAGAGTGGCCTCTTCTTCAAAAGCTTTTTCTAAATCAATCAATCACTCTCTTAATAAATTTAAATGGATAGATTCTTGGAGAGCTCATAATACTGGGGTGAAGGCATATACCCACTACTCTTAGCCACACGATTGTTATGCTCGCTTTGATTACATATTTATCCACAGTTGCCCATGGTCTGACCACCATATTATCTAATTTGACACCTCACATATAGGTTTAGCCACTACCCATTTAGCTAGTGCCTAAATAACTTGCTGTTAACAGACCCATCCATTATTTAACAGATTTATTTGCATAGTCAAGAATACTTCTCCCATAATACAACAGAAGATTTACTTCCCTCCTCTCTCCCGTTGGCCCATAAAACTTTATTGAGGGGACACTTAATTAACATAGCAGCTACCAAAAACAAAGCCAGACTTTCAGAAATGAAATGCCTTACCAAAGACCTGGATAACCTGTAAATAAAAAATTAACCAATCTACCTCCCAAGACCTTACTCATCAAATCCAATTGCCAAGCTTTAGACTCAATCTTATCAGCTGACACTGAAAAATCCCTAAGATTTTCCAAAGTGAAATTTGTGCTACATATCAAACCCACCTCCGCAATGTTTGTAAAGGGAACTAAACCAAGAACATAAACAACTCCATGTTTACAAATTACAGGATCAGAGGGGTAATTTGGTTACTCACCCTCACGATATTCTTGATATATTTTCAACTTTTTATAAAAAACTCCTCTCAGGACCACACATCTGCCCATTATCACATAACTGGTTGGACGGAATACAACTCCCTACACTATCCAACCAACTAATTGCCTACCTCAATGAACCCTGTACAGATCTTGAAATAAATAACATTATCAAATCTCTAAAAACATCCACTGCCCCAGGCCCTGATGGTTTTACTACCTCCTATTATAAGAAATTTTCTCCCATATTAGTACCCAAACTAACCAAATTATTGAACCATATCTTACAAGGTAATCACTTCACTAAAAAAATCACAATAAGCGCATATTGATTGTTATAGCATCTACAAAATAGGGGATGGATTTATAGCATTTTTATTATTATTTTTTTTTTTACTAGCAATGGCGGTGATCTGCATTTTTATCATGACTGCAACATTATGGCGGACACATCGAACAATTTTGACACATTTTTTAAACCATTGGCATTAATACAGTGATCAGTGTGATTAAAAAAGCATTGATTATGGTTAAAATGTCACTGGCAGTGAATGGGGTTAACACTAGGGGGTGGTGAAGGGGTTAACTGTGTTCCCTGGGAGGTGATTCTAACTGAAGGGGGATGGACTAACCACAGGAAGTGACAGATCGTGGTTCCTAGCTAATAGGAACAGAACAGAACAGGGAAGTGTGTGTTTACATACACTCGTCCCTGTTCTGTGTCTCCACGAGCATCGGCACCCCCGCTGTGCAGCGGGTGCCTGCTATCCAGACCCTGCGAGCCCACGTATAGTTAGGTGGTTACGCGCAGGGGAGCCAACCTGCCGCAGTAAAACTGCGGCGACTGGTCCAGAAGCGGTTAATGAAACAAAAATTTGTAACTGCTCAGTTTTCAGAACTCAAGCAGTATTACCTCATTTTAATATAGAGATGTAACTGAAATCTAGGGTGACCCAACCACATAAAATTGCTTGTGACTTGGGTGGGGTGGGGGGAGGCAGCTCTTCAGCTGCAGTTCTTCTTAGGAAAAGGGGGAATCCCAGTCCAGCAGCCCCTTAAATAGACTGCTCAGATGATGTTGTGGATGACAAAACTCACCAGTGTGGGGCCATATGAAGACCAACATTGACATCAGCATCCCGTTTGGGGATTCCGCTATTGCCATCGCTAGAAAGCTGAGCTCAGTGTGGTAGGAGACACCGCCGCAATCATCTCCATATGTTTTTTTGCTGATTGCATTATTAACACACTTGCTTGAATTTTAAAGTTTGTAAGTGCAAGTCCTAAAAGGGGGAAATACATTTTATGGACTACAATAAATTATTTTAAATGGGATTACGCTATGGAGTTTTTTCTTTTATTTTGGAATGAGCCCATTAGCGTGTGATCCATCCTCCCGGCTGCAACAAGATCTGGGGACAAAATCATCCAGAGAGAGGATCTGGCATTTATGCCTATTATCCATTTTTTCTGGTAAGAGTTTGATTCAAAGGGAGGTCTTGGTGACAGCTTATCATCTCAGTTGAGGAATCAAAACACAATTTGGACTTTCTCACTATATGCACTGTGGAATTAATATAGCATACATTTGCAGCATATTTTGGACATTTGTATATGTATGCACTTTTTATGTTAGCACAACTGGAATTATTGGATTGTGTTTTTGCTATGTAGCGCTGCCTTTGTGTTTGTTTTATTTCATTTTACATTTAACACTTGCTATTGGTAGGTGTGTGTGGTAGCTGCTTCAGCCTTAATTGGCCACGTTATTTAACCATTAAGGGAATTAGATCTGTTTTACCTACCCCATAAGCTCTTGTGTTTGTAGAAAGGGGTTTGATTTTCTATATAATATGTTTTTAGTCCCTTAAATAGGCTTCCCCAGCACTTTCCTTGCAATCCCATTAGTTCTGCCTGAATCCTGCAGTTCCCAAATTTAAAGCAGCAGTACCCGCTTATTGCCTGCTACTTTACTGATGTGAATAGAAATTATTTTAACCAATATTAAAGATGGGGTGGCCACAATTCCAAGTAAGTGAGCTCATATTGTGCCCCCTTTTCAATGAGATTGTAGGCCACACCCATTCACTCAACTACTTACTCTGGATGCAACCAAATAAACACATATACGAAGCATAAACGTTTGTCAATGAATGGCCTGGCACTTTAGTGGTTTAACATATTAAAACAAAACAACAACTTTTTATTGACTGTATAAAACAGCATTACTTTAATAAAACAAAAATGTGTAACTGGCCAGTTTTCAGATCTCAAGCAGCATTACCTCATTTTATATTACAAATATAATGACCCCACTAGCTGGGCTTGAGCATCATGCCTGTCCCAACCCCCCTACCACAGCCATTTCAATCCCATACTGCAGTTTCTAATTTAAAATATTGAGACCCACATCTGAGAAGTGGGCTCCATCTTGCCTGTAAAACCCCAGAATACCACCTTCCAGATCTACGTGTCGGTATGATAGACCACCAATCGTAGGCATGAACTTCTCCATGGCTCTATTTATCCTTTTTTTTCATCTTTTCCATTACTTTCCTCTGCAAAGAGGACAGCCAAGAAAGACGAGGAATAATTTCAGAAAACACTTTAGTCGTACTATGCTACAAAAGCCAAAATAGCCCCCTCTGATGGACTCCCAACACCCAGATTGTCTGTGAATGACATCCAACTCCTCCAAGCAGCTGAATAACTCGCCCAGGTCTTAGGTGCGATCGATCCTTTGCAAACTCTCAAAACTAGATTCAGATCACCTCCCACAAATCCTCCAGACATTGGATACCCTCCATGTCCACTTCTGGAAGCAGCTGACTAAAACGGCCCATCTAAACCCAAGATAACGAGTCGACTATATTATTCGGGGTTCCAGGAGTATATTTAGCTTTAAACCATACATTAAACTTCAAACATAAAAAAAACTATCTGCCTTAAATCCTTAATCACCAACAAGGATCTGGATGAGAGGCAATTTATCACAAAGAAGACTCCTTTATTGTTTGTCTCAACCAGAATCCGCCTGTTCGCAAACTCAGTTCCCTACAGCTCCATTGCAACCAAAATTTGGAATAACTCAAGCAGAGCTACGTTGTTCGTTGCTTGCCTACATATCCAGGACTCAGGCCAAGCTGCACAACACCAATGCGTTTTCTAAATTGCAGCAAAACTCTTTGAGCCTGCAGCATCGGGAACAACCGAAAATCCAGAGCCAAAATAAAATCCATCTGAAAAAAGGACTGTCCATTTTAAGTGCCCAAACCAACAAATCCTCCTATAAGAGAACTAAGCAATCTGATGCGGGCAAAAGGCAACTTCAAGCCAGATATGAAAAGATATAGGTGACATGAAAAAATGCAACCCACTGGTATAATCATGCATGCAAAAGTCAAGATCCTGCATGCAAAAGTCAAGATGCCCAAAAGAGGAGAGGACGTGTCTACCTTCCACTAGACATGTGCAATTCGTTTCGTTTTTTTTCGTTTTTCGTTATTTTCGTTCGTTCGTTTTCGTACGAATGAACGAATCGTTCGAATCGTACGAATCCGAATAACGAATCATTCGAATCGTACGAATCCGATTAACGAATCATTCGAACGAATCCGAAAAACAACGAAAATCCGAAAAAAAATTATTAGAAACAACGAATGTACTAATGAAGAAAATCCAAAAAACGGAACGAACGAAAAAATTTGTACATTCATAACTTATTTTTTTTGTTGAATTGGTAATTTTCCGTGTCCCTTACAATGGTGCTGCTAAACGTGCTTCGAATGGATTGAACAAAAAAATTCGTACGTTCGTACGTAACTTTTTTTTTCGATTCGTAACTTTTTTTTTCGATTCGTAACTTTTTTTTTCAATTCGTAACTTTTTTTTCCGATTCGTAACTTTTTTTTTTTTCGATTTGTCATTTTCTGTGTCTCTATTGAACAAAAAAATGTGTACATTCGTAACTTTTTTTTCGATTCGTAACTTTTTTTTTCGATTCGTAAATTATTAAAATGTAATAATAGCATACACATTACATAAAATTATGAATTATGCTCCGATTACGAATCTACGAATGTTACGAATGTACGAATTAATACGAATGCGTCCGAAAATTTAACTAACGAAAAAACGAATCAACAAAAAAATAACTCATACTCAACTCACACAAAATTTGAGATCTGGTTCTCAAATTTTCCGACAACAAAATCCGTTGTCGGAAATTCCGATTGTGTGTACACAATTCCGACGCACAAAGTGCCACGCATGCTCGGAATCAAGCAGAAGAGCAGCACTGGCACTTTGTGTGACCGTGTGTATGCAAGACAAGTTTGAGCTAACATCCGTTGGAAAAAAAGCCATGGATTACCCAGAAATAACACCAACAAAGATTTTAATTTCAATAATTTTGCCTCCAGCAAATGGAATTCCATTCAAAGGGTATCTATGTGAATGGCCAAGAATTCCAATAACGTGGTAGGTAGACACGTCTTCTCCTCTGCCAATGGAACTCCAAAATGCTTACAAATTTCCCTGAATATCTGCAACAAATATTCGAGTCTGGAGGTCCCACAAATAAAAAATCATTCAGATAGTGGACCACACTTATCCTACCTGAATGAAAACAAATTACCCAGTGAAAGAATGTAGAAAAGGCTTTGAAATATGAGCAAGACATTAGTATGCAACGCATACTAGCAGACTATGAAATACTTACCTTAGAACGAAGTCCTTCCAGCGGAGCCCAGTGACCGCTTACAGGGCTGACATCTTCCCCCCCGGAATATTTTCTGTGTTTGTGGGCTCTGGAGCCGTGAGTGGCCGGAGCCGCAATGATGTCACTCCTGCACCTGCATGTGAGAGCCCTCAGTTCCAGCAAGAAGCCCTAGAGACCGGCACGGTATGCCGGACCTTTAGAGTGCATGCACCTGTGACGTCAGTGGCTGCATGCAGGGTGAATAGCTCCTAAACGGTGCATGTTTAGGAGATATTAATTTTACCACCAAGGTCTGGGCAGTGGTCCAATGTGTTTGGTACACCTATAGTAGGCTGGGCAGATTTGTAGCCATCTTAAAGTGGTAGTAAAGCCCTCTTTGTTATTTTTACCTACAGGTAAGCCTATAATATGGCTTACCTGTAGGTAAAAATAACAAAGCAGGCTTTACTACTGCTTTAAGATGGCTACAAATCTTCCCAGCCGGGTATAATTATACCCAACACATTGGGCCGCTGCCCAGACCTTGGTGTTTGTATTGCACATCTGCTGGCATAATGTGAAAGGTGGAGCTAAGTTGCTGAAATAGAAACAAGAGCAGCAGTGGCAGAAACGGATGGCCATGGTCTTAGAGGAGCAGGCCAGGTTGTGATTCTGAAATGCTTGTTTTCTTTCACATACTGTACCAAAAATATATGTCATACTTATCAGTATATTAGCCAGAAGAGATTTTCACAAGTTTGCTATACTCTCTGGTATAGAAGTGTTATTAATATTGAAGAGATGTTATTGAATTCTAGCTCATACCAAGAGAGTCAAATGCTGATAACTATATGACTGTGAAAATGTAGATATTGAATGTCTGGGATATAGTCAGATTGCCTTAATCTTTATGCCATTGTTGTGTACGATTCTGAAGAATATTTTTCTGGAGTAGCCTCAATGATAATGTCTGGGTTTTATGTAATGTTCTTGTTATATTTTTTTAGTGCAGACTAGTATTTGTGCATAGTAAAACATCTTATATAACTTAAATAGGAGGTAAAGAGAGAAGGAAGCACCAACTCAGGGTAGAGGTTTAACATTCCATTTAAGTAAAAGTTAAAATGCACTTACACAAGTAAGTAAATATCAGGCTCAAATGATTGCAGTGGGAGGGAGAGATTCTGTCCCGGAAGGTCCTTTGTTCTGTCACTGTCCGTTTCATCTTATAGCAGGCTCCATAGGCATCCTGTGACCACCAGGAAGTGAAACCAGCGTGGAACGCAGGTGGAAATGACATCACCGGATGGACTGGCAGATACAGGAAGAGACAGAGAAACAATACAGGCTACGCGCTCTGAGCTCCTGCTCCTTTTACAGGCCTGGGGTAGAAGTGTTCTTAGCAGCAATTTAAGCATATCGAGTGGCTGTGGGACTACAACCTCCAGCCTAACCTGTATTAAACAGTTTAAAATAATTGGATTTATGGGCCAGCAATAGAGTAAATAATTGGTCAAAAAACATCAAGACACTGGTGGAAGAATACAGAGAAAACCAAAATTCTTTTTTTTTTTTTTTTATTGAAAATATGTTTATTGAGATTTTCAACAATATACAGAGAAATGAGGAAAACATAAGATATAAAAACAAAAATAAGGAACAAAAAGAAGCACATAACCAGGCAAATGTACTTATACATCCAGAATTGTGAGAAACCCTACAGTTTATACATATAGATATTTATGCAGTGTTATATCTGTTAGTCCAGATTTCCCACAGTTTGTCAAATTTATCGCATTTAAGTGAGTTGATTGCTAAAAGTCGTTCAAATGTGTAGTTTTGTTGAACTTTTTTGGTTACATCAGTAATGTTAACTGTGGGGAACTGTGGGGATGTTTTTCCAGTTGTGAAGTATCAGGGACCTAGCAACTAATAGGATGTGAAATGTCTCATGGTGTATGGGAAGTAGAAAACCGAAATTCTGAACAATGATCCATATATACATTATTATTATTATTTTTTTTTTACAGGATATATATAGCTCCAACAGTTTACGCAGTGCTTTACAATATAAAACATGTGTCCATAATGATTAAAAACAAGGGATTACAAGATGAACATGAGAAAACAAAAAATGAGAAGGTGTAATTTATTTGAACAGTGAGAATAGATGAATTAATATAAAAATAAAATAAATGAAAATAAAAATTAAGATAAAAATAAAAATGAATAAAGTATAAATAGAAATAGGTAGGGATGGGCCGAACTGACCCCTGTTGGGTTCGCATCAGAACTTTCAAACACTGCGAAAGTTCGGATCCGAATAACGAACCCCATTAAAGTCAATGGAACCCGAAAGTCAAAAATCAAAAGTGCCCATGAAGGCTTAGATGCAAGTAATTGGGCATACAATGGTTATAGGGGTCCGGGTGCTGCTCTGGGCGGACATGTATCAATAAAAAAAAAGTTTGTGAAAATGTAATTTTTTAATGAGCAGTGATTTTTTTTATTTTTAAAGTGAAAGCATAAAAATTAAATATTCCTTCCAATATAGTACCTGGGGTGTCCGCTTAGTCTAACAGTAAAGTGGCAGATCTGTACCATGTCTAGAATTTGCTGCACCAATAATTGCATTTATAAAGCCAAAAAAAATAAAAAATTTCTCTGCAAGCTGCCTTTATTGTAATTTTTTGTAATCTTCATCATTACCGCTGGAGACAACATGGCAAAACGCTGCGGCTTGGGGAACATGAATGCCAATTTGTCTACCAGTGTTCCTCCCTCTCTCTAGGCTCATGTTCCTGTCATCCTCAACCTCGGAACCAACATCTGAATCCAATAATGGCTGGGCATCATCAAGGAGCAAGTGGCTGATGCTGTGGTCAAATAACTCAGCTGAATCCTCAACGGCTGATGTTGGGGCTATGGCAGGAATAGATGTGGACAAGGAGGCAGGTTTATCCACTCTGGCAACTACAGGGGACTGCACACTTGTCTCTGCTTGCGTGACAGAGGATGAGGAGGATGAGGAAGGTTTAGTGAGCCAGTCCACCACCTCCTCTGCATGCTGTGGCTGGATAGCACAGACAAACTCACTAAACAGAGGAAATGATGCCCTGCCGGAGGACTGACCACCACGTCCGCCTTTGCCTGTGGACACATTTGTTGCTGGCCTCTTTACAGTGCCAAGGGAACGTCTGCCTCCCTTGTTGTCCTCCCAGACATTATTTGGATGGAGGGGGCAGTGCTTATAAGCAAATGCATAGAAGAAGATGAAATCTGTACGTAGATGCACTTTAATCAATGTAAAGAGGTGTTTGGTGCACTTTAGTTTGAGTACTCACACTACACTGACACACTACACGCGTACAGTAATGCACAAAACTATATGGCATTAAACTGGCAGTAATGCACACACAACTATATGGCGTTAAACTGGCAGTAACGCAATCAAATAGACTGTGTTTAACTGTCACTACACTGACGCTATCTGAACTGCCCCTACTCAAGCTATACACTAATGTAAAGATTACTGAAACTCACTACTCTACACTACACTGAAACTATCTTTGAAAACTAACTTCACTAATGTATGTATGAATGACACGGTCTCACTACAGTGAAACTATCTGAGCTGTCCCTACTCTAGCTGCACACTATGCAAAACTGAATGATGGTCCCCCTCACTACACTCAAACTATCCCTAGACTGACACTAAACTAATATTCCACACTGACAATTGAAGCAAAATAGCACAGTATAGCACACTAACTAACTAATAGTATCTCTCTCCACGCTGAAATCACACTGAAAATGGCTGCCATTGAAAGAATACTTTTATACTGTGGGGCGGGAATGAGCCATGATTGGATAAAGTCATGATGACAGTGTCCAATCATGACTCTAACCATGCTCTGTGCCCTGATTGGCTGAAGCTTTCACTGCTTCAGCCAATCAGGGCTTGCAATGCAATGTTCAGCGCCGCAATGCATTGTGGTCAGTTGGGGGACCGTTTGTCCGGCTGTTCGCCGAACGACCGTACAACGAAAGTTCGGGCCGAACTTTTGCTCAGGCTGAACCGTTCGCCCATCCCTAGAAATAGGCACCAATAATAGTAATTTAAAGGACACCCATAGTTTCAGTTTCATTATTATGTTGATGGTATCGATTGGGGTGCTAGTAGTACATGCTAAATAAAGGTGTAGACAATTATAAATAAATACCTTAGGCTATGATTAGTGAAATACTTGGAGAGAAAAGGAGGGGGCGGTGGGCTCCCCAACATATGTATTCTGGATCATAAGGGTTCGCTGTAGGGGGAAAATAACAGAAATTAAAATTAAAACTAGAAATCTGTATATACAATGATAGACAATGGGTATGGACATTGTGTCAAAATAGGAGATTAAACCGAGGCTTACTCTTAGGATAGCTGCCGCTTTTAACTTACTTCTATCAACCTCATTCCACAAGAACTTCAACCACTGGACAGTTTATGCATATACTTTATGTATAAACCATATGAATTGTCTGTCTTCATCATGGGACTATCTGCATGCCCATTCAGGTATTGATTTTGAGCCAGAATACTGCCTTTTTTATGTAGCTTAGATGTTAAACATATGGTTTGAACTGTGGTACAGCAAGACTTCAAGAGCAGTAAAAAAAACACCATTCAATTATTCTGCCGAATAATAAGAACAATAAAACAACCTATAAGACTCACTTGTCAGTAGTGTAAGCTTCAGAGATCATCATAGTATTTTTTAAGGTTTGAAATTAGGAAATAGTGTGAGATGTGTTGCCAAGTAACAAAAACAGCACACAGTGCCTGTCAGCCTCCTGGGAAAGCAATTTTCTAATGGCACAGAATTATTTGTTCATAATCCGTGTCTTTCAGTAGTCCAAGTCTAAGATTTTGAAGTGGTTTAAAAAAATAAATGACACTGATAACTTTAAGTGAACCTGTGCTTTGGCCATGGGGAAAGATTAGAAAAAAGAGGGTGCACCAGCCTTGTGCATTATCCTTAGATGAGTTTATTAAATAGCAATATAAGGACTACTCACAAACATGTGAAAGAAACCGCAATGTTGAAAGCCTTTAAGTGATGGCAATCGGTCTGATGGCCACAGTCTCCAAATGATGAAAGAGAGGACACAAAGACCACCATTGGCTGATGTGTTTCGAAGGATAACCTTCTTCCTCAGAGCCTAACAGTCCTCTCTTTCATCATTTGGAGACTGTGGCCATCAGACCGATTGCCATCACTTAAAGGCTTCTTACATTGCAGTTTCTTTCACAGGTTTGTGAATAGTTTTTATATTGTTATTTAATACACTCATCTAAGGATAATGCACAAGGCTGGTGCACCCTCTTTTTTCTATTTCTCTTTTGACTGCTAGAATACGCCCATCATGGAGGGCAGCAAGGCCCGAGACATTATCCATTTTGAACTGTAGATCAACATACTGTACTTGTACTATACTTGTACAAGAGTGTTTGTTTTCTGCTATCAAAAAATGTTGGTCATGGGGGACACTGACCTCACCCACTGTACATACTTACCATCCCTTCATCCACCTGCTGCTCTGTTCAGCCACTAACTTTGATTTAGCCCTGTGTAAGTTCTAAATCAAGACTTAAAGCTTGCACTCTCTGTCCTTCGTGTAATACACTGGGTGCTTGAGCATTCAGTCCAAAAGCATCAGTACTGTCTCATGAGAAGGAGGGTAGATAGTTACGTATGCCCCATTACCACAACTAATGCCGCGTATATACACTCGGAAATTCGGCCAGAAAAAAAACGATGAGAGGTTTTGGTCGAAAAATGTGACCGTGTGTATGCTCCATCGGACTTTTGCTGACTAAATTCCTGCCAGCAAAAGATTGAGAGCAGGTTCTCAATTTTTCGGTCGGAAAAAGTTCTAATCGGAAATTCAGATTGTCTGTAGCAATTCCGACGCGCAAAATTCCTACTCATGCTCGGAAACAATTTGATGCATGCTCGGAAGCATTGAACTTCATTTTCTCTGGTTCGTCGTACTGTTGTACGTCACCGCATTCTTGAAGGTCAAAAGTACAGCAAACTTTTGTGTGACCGTGTGTATGGAAGCCAAGCTTGAGCGGAATTCCGTCGGAAAAACCATTCAAGTTTTTTCCGACGGAAAATCAGCTCGTGTGTACGGGGCATAAAGGGTATTTTTATTTGCTCCCATTGACTGAATGGAGAGGCAGATAGAAAAGAAAAGGTGTGAATGTTCTTCTGGTGTGGCCAACATTATTTTGAACCTGTTGGGCATGGACAAAGCACAGGTTCCATTTTAAGCAGTACAGCAGCAGCCCCCATCTTACAGAAGCCATTACCCTCTCTTACCATTCTTGAATTTGCAGCCTGTTATAGCATTCTAAAGATTTATTCTGGGAGGCTTTCCCATGGATTGCAAAATGCAGAGGACAGGGAAGCAGCTTCCTAGGTCACAGAAGGTGCATTGGATGATGTAAAAGGCCAGCCAATGTTAAAAAAAAAATATCAGCAAAATGGTGTAAAGGGCAGTAGCACTGGTCACTCATTATCACATTCAGTGTATTGGCCTAATCCACCACACACTCCGATTTGCAGTGGTCACTTTGTTCAGCGATATTTACAGTATAAAACAAACAAGCACTGGGATATTCCACAAATTTGTCCCTAAATTGCTTTTGCCAGTCATATGATTTATTGATAGCTATTGTTACATCTGTATAGATGATAAAAACAATGTAAATGATTCACAAAACTAATTTAATTTCATGCTATCAAACTCACAGCCTGTAAAGGATTTACAAAACTAATTAGTTTCAAAGAAATGTAATGTTTGCACACCTTGTGGGGAATGTCACTGCTTTTACCAGGCTTTATAAAGTATGCAAATATCATTAAGTTAACTTGTATAAAAGGGAACCCCAACTAGTGTTTTATCAGTTTTGCCTAATACTTCAGGAAAGCTTCCTAATTTATAAATACAGATTTTAGAGTTGAGATTGAACTAACAGTTGCAAGGTTTCCTGACTTGTTTTGATCAATGTCCAACTTTCATTAGTTGAAGTGTCAAATGCTTTATTATCACTTGTATTGTGTTTTATTGCTTCATGTATGGTATGTTTGGAGGTATCAATATTTTAACTGTATAATTTATAAGGTATAACCCCCTACATTACACTGGAACCCCCAACTATTTGCAATGTCACTTCAGGAAATTTCGTGATTTAGCAGGATGTGTAATTGGCTGAATGATCAGACATAGATTAACTGTAACTTGAAGTTTACTCCTGACCTGATTTTGGATTATGTACAGCACTGCAGCTTAATGATTTTGTCCCTGGCCTTGCGCCAGCTTCTGATTTGTTACTGTATTATCCACTTTTTACTGAACTCGGCCATGCTCTGTGACTTTGCTGCTGATTCTGCTCCACACCACTGCCAAAAGCGTGAGAGTTAGTGCTTAAAGAGTTCCGCCAAAAAAAATAAAAATCAGCAGCTACAAATACTGCAGCTGCTGACTTTTAAAATAAGGACACTTACCTGTCCAGGGTGCCCGAGATGTCCTTACCCGAAGCCAACCTGTCCCTTGGCTCCCAGGTGGAGGCGCCGCCATCTTTAGTAAGGGAATCAGGAAGTGAAGCCTTGCGTGCTGTGTGTCCTGACTGGTCCCTGCTGTCTTCTGGGACCTGTGTGTCTCCCAGAAGACAGCGGGGGGTGGAGGAGGGGCCGGATTCCTGCTGTATGTCTAGTGGTGTGGGTTTTCTGGGGAAGCTGCATGCTATTAGGCTGTGACCTGGCTGCTCACACAACAGTTCTGACAATGAAGGATTATTAGGTGCAACTTCAATGAGCCTGCTGAGGAAGGAAAGCAGAGAAACGTATCTTCCTTGGAGGTGCCCAAAAACTCAGGGAATTGTGGGAACAGGAATTAAAGGGAATTAAAGGGATCTGTGCTTGCCTCTGACCATGGTGAGTAAATGGGCACTCTGCTACAGTATGATCAGTACTGGTGGCACAGGGATTTAGAAGAACCTCAATCAGGAATCTCCTTTTCAGCAGGGATTATTGAAAGGATAGTAACTTCCTAAAGGGCATTTAAATGCAAGAACAGAAATATTACAGCCTGTCAGTCCATAAATATTTTTATTATACAGGATTTATATAGCGCCGACAGTTTGCGCAGCGCTTTACAACATGAGGGCAGACAGTACAATTACAATACAAATCAATACAGGAGGGATCAGAGGGCCCTGCTCGTTGGAGCTTACAATCTAGAAGGGAGGGTCAATTGGAACAAAAGGTAATACTGTGGGGGGATGAACTGATGGAGAAAATGAAAATACGGTTGTTGTTGTTGTTGTTAGGTTGTTGTTAGGTGTGGGTAGGATATGCTTTTCTGAAGAGAAGGGTAATAAAGTGGGAGATAGGCGGACAGATTGGGGTAAGGCATTCCATAGGATTGAAGAGTCCTAGAGGGGAGCATGGGAGGAGGTGATGAGGGAGCTAGAGAGCAGGAGGTCTTGAGAGGAACAAAGAGAACGAGTAGGTAGGTATTTAGAGACTAAGCTAGTGATGTAGCTGGGGGCTAAATTGTGGATGGCTTTGTACGTAGTTGTTAGTATTTTGAATTTAATTCTTTGGCCGAGTGGAAGCCAGTGAAGGGATTGACAGAGAGGAGTGGCAGACACAGAGTGATTGGTAAGGTGGATGAGTCTGGCAGCAGCATTCATAATGGATTGCAGAGGTGATAGACTATGTAGAGGTAAGCCAATGAGAAGGGAGTTGCAGTAGTCGAGGCGAGAGATGACGAGCGAGTGAATTAAGAGCTTTGTTGTATCATTGGTTAGAAAGGGGCGTATTTGGCGATGTTTGGCGATGGTGATATGGTGGCAGCATTAATTTTCATTGCTTAGGCAATTTTTAGCAAGTACAAAAACATTTGGTCATTTTTACAGAAATATATTTGTCATGCCCTGCAATGTTTTTTTTTTTCTTCTGACTAATCCCCCTGTAATGCAGATAGAGAGAAGAAGACGAGTTCAAAGTTCAGTCTAGATGACAATCATGGCTCCCTTTATGAATGCAGTGCAGTGAGTGAGTGAAGCCACCCAGGGACAGAAAGTATGTTATTTGCAAGATCACTAGGGGAAAATCATGGGAAAAAAGCCTGAAAAAAAGAATGTATTAGTTTTGGCTAACTAAAATATATTACATTTTGGTTTTAAGATTTAGATAATCTTTAAATATTCTTCCCTGATTAGTAGGTTTTTTATTCAATTAAAGTGATTAAAATGAAAAATGTAATTATTTAACCACTTCAGCCCCGGAAGATTTGGCTGCTCAATGACCATAGCACTTTTTACAATTTGGCGCTGAGCTGCTTTAACAGGTAATTGCGCGGCCATGCAATGCTGTACCCAAACGAAATTTGTGTCCTTTTTTCCCCCATAAATAGAGCTTTCTTTTTATGGTATTTGATTGCCTCTGTGATTTTTATTTTTTGCGATATAAACGGAAAAAGACTTAAAATTTTGAAAAGAAATGATATTTTCTACTTTTTGTTATTAAAAAAAACAATAAACAAAATTTTAGTTATACATTTAGGCCAAAATGTATTTAGCGACATGTCTTCGGTAAAACATTTCAATAAGTGTATATTTATTGGTTTGCGCAAAAGTTAAAGCGTCTACAAACTAGGGTACATTTTCGGGAATTTACGCAGATTTTAGTTTATGACTCTCAGTTCTTGAGGTGCTAAAATGGCGAGGCAGTACAAACCCCCCTCAAATGACTCCATTTTGGAAAGTAGACACCCCAAGGAAATTTCTGAGAGGCATGTTGAGCCCATTGAATATTTTATTTTTTTCTCAAAGGTGATTGAAAAATGACCAAAAAATAAATAAAAATTACACAAAGTTGTCACTAAATAATATATTGCTCACACATGCCATGGTTATATGTGGCATTACACCCCAAAATACATTCTGCTGCTTCTCCTGAGTATGGGGATACCACATGTGTAAGACTTTTTGGGAGCCTAGCCGTGTACAGGACCCCAAAACCCAAGCACTGCCTTCAGGATTTCTAAGGGCGTAAATTTTTGATTTCACTCCTCACTACCTATCACAGTTTCGAAGGCCATAAAATGCCAAGATAGCACAAAATCCCACCATATGACCCCATTTTGGAAAGTAGACACCACAAGCTATTTTCTGAGAGGCATTTTGAGTCTATGGAATATTTTATATTTTGCCACAAGTTGCGGGAATATTACAAACTTTTTTGTGTTTTTTGCACAAAGTTGTCACTGTCAAATATAAAATATTCCATGGACTCAACATGCCTCATGGAAAGTGTCTACTTTCCAAAATTGGGTCATTTGTGGGGGTATTGTGCTATCTTGACATTTCATGGCCTCCAAAACTCTGATAGGTAGTGAGGAAGGGAAAACACCATTTTATGCCCTTAGAAAGCCTGAAGGCAGTGTTTGGTTTTCGGGGTCCTCTACACGGCTAGGCTCCCAAAAAGTCTCATACATGTGGTATCCCCGTACTCAGGAGAAGCAGCATAATGTATTTTGGGGTTTAATTCCACATATGCCCATGGCATGTTTAAACAATATATCATTTAGTGACAACTTTGTGCAAATAAAGAAAAGTTTGTAATTTTTCCGAAAACGAATATAAAATATTCCATGGATATTCCATATCAGCAAATAGCTTGGGGTGTCTACTTTCCAAAAAGGGGTCATGGGGGGGGGGGGGGGGTTTGAACTGTCCTGGCATTTTATGAACAACATTGGAAGCTTATGTCACACATCACCCACTCTTCTAACCACTTGAAGACAAAGCTCTTTCTGACACTTTTTGTTTACATGAAAAAAAAAATTTGCTAGAAAATGAATTTGAACCCCCCAAACATTATATATATTTTTTTAAAGCAAGGGCCCTACAGATTAAAATGGTGGCTGTTGCAATTTTTTTTTTCACACTGTATTTGCGCAGTGATTTTTCAAACGCAATTTTTATGGGAAAAAAAACACTTTTTTTAATTTTAATGCACTAAAACACACTATATTGCCAAATGCTTGATGAAATAAAAAAGATGATCTTACATGGATACCAAACACAATATGCTTTTAAATTGTGCACAAACGTGCAGCGGCAACAAATTACATACTTTTTTTTAATCCTTTACAGGTTACCACTTTAGCACGGGGGAGACAGTGGTGCTTTTTTTATTATTATTATTTTATTTTGCTTTTATATTTTATTTTTAATCTGTTCCTTTAATTATTATTTTTTTTTTATAATTTTTATTGTTATCTCAGGGAATGTAAATATCCCCTATGGTAGCCAATGTGCCAATGCGCACAGGTGTGTGCACGCGCACGTCTGGGTGCCAAGTAAGTTTTTTTAAAATGAAACACTGACACATGAGCCTTGCTGAGTGGTCTTTCAGTTAGTACCTGTTACCTGTCCGATCTGTTCCAGCGTTCCTGTGTTTGACCCGGCTTGTACCTGAACCTTCCCGTTGACTTCTGCCTGCCTGCCTTCCTGTGACCTCGGCTTGTGTTTGACCTTGTTCCTGCTTCATGCTCCTGTACTGCGCTGCCCGACTGTGTACCGAACCCGGACTGTATCCTGTCTTTGATTCTGTCTCACGTTCTATTACCTGCTCTGCTCGGCTGTTGATGACCTCCTGGCTTATGTTCCGACCATGACTCTGCCTGCTGATCCAGCAACACGGAGTTCCAGTCCTCGGTGCCCATCCGGTGATCTGCAGCTATCGGTTCCTGCCAAGACCCGTCCTGAGCCACCTGCTACATTGGCCCTCGTGCCACTCTGTGTCTTTCACTCCCTGTCATCTCTACCAGGGGTGCTAGACAGGAGGTGCAAGAGAAGCCCTCTCTACAGCTCAGTCTCCACCAGGTACGTGACACCCAGGAAGGTCTTAAATTCGGAGACCATAATAGGTCTCCAATCTTTGGCAAGGGTCAACTGGGAATTAGCGGCAATGAATTGACCAGCAGACACATTGCTTTGGTCCACAATAGATCTATAGAGATCTTCCGTGAAAAACAGTGAATAAAAATCAAGTGACGTAAAATCAACTGTTTCCACCTGAATTCCGGGTTGGCCAGTGAATGGGGGAAGTATGGGTTCTGCAGAAGTGGTGGGCTCCCAATTTGGAATGGTAAATGCAGCAGGAAGGGCACTATGGGCTGGACAGGCCTGTCTTTGTCTTCTTGGTCTGTTTGGACCTTAGAAGAAAGGGGTACACCCTGAAACCTTGTCCTGAAAATCTGAATATTGGAAAAAGTACAAATATACGGCTCGACAGATAGAATGTCTTTAGGTTGTGTCCGCCCGGTATTTGTAGCAGCGCTATATGGTATTTTCACAGTTTAATGTGAATAAATTATTGGAGAAAGTGCATATTCAAAAAATTCATATCTAATAAATAATGTGGAATACTTATTGCAGAATAATAAATATTTAAATAAAAAAATATATTATATTAAAAGTGCACGTGAATAAAATTATATGAAATATTCAATTATATGAATATTAAATTATGTAAAAGAGTTGAATCAATAAATATATGGATAAAACAATAAATAAATATATGGATAAAACAAGCGTGTCTCCAAAACAACAAAGTGCTACAAAGTCCACGTGTTCCACAAGTTCATCCAATCACGTAAGTATAAGCAATAATTTGTGACAGT
This sequence comes from Lithobates sylvaticus, assembly GCA_028564925.1. NCBI lineage: Eukaryota > Metazoa > Chordata > Amphibia > Anura > Ranidae > Lithobates > Lithobates sylvaticus. The sequence continues at coordinate 44,686,874 of CM053033.1, forward strand.
TCTAAAGTTATAAATTCTTGTGCTGAGATTCCGTGACTTCCACCATAGATTTCACCGTGTGGGAAGACTGTCCCCTTTTTGGGGTACACTCACCAGAAGTATACTTTATATGCGCCTGTAGTCAAAATTTGTGTGGACCTTCTCCTCCAACATCAGCAAATAAAACCTTGCGGGTGAATATAACCAGAGACCAGCCTTTTCCTCCAGTATCAGTCAGTCATATCCTCCTCAGCGTGGTTTATTTATATGTACATGTGTGGAGACAAATATTGGGCCACATAGCGTAATATTGCTTAAAATATTTATTGAAATAATTTCCCTTTAATGTGTAAAAATTATATGGTATCTATACAAATCCCCCCTAGTGGGTTCTGCGTACCGAAAACAAGACAAAAAACAGCATTCAAGAATAAGTGTAGCGGTGTACTGTGCCTGCTCTGGCCGGATGTGGAGTTTTTCTGTGCCTTCAGCGAGGCAAACAGCGTCCTTCCTGTCCGGATAGCCGTGGAGCGCACCGTGGACCGCAAATACGTCTGACGTCACTTCCTGTTGACCTACGCCCTGACGCGTTTCGTCATTTCCGACTTCTTCTCGAGGGCGTAGGTCACCAGGCAGGAAGTGAGGTTTATATACACTGACGGACAGCGCTGACGCCCAATCAGGGGGCTTAGTTGTCCTCCCTTAGGTGCCGATAATGCATAATCCCATAGTCTAATGTTAGAGGTCCACTGCGGACTATACTGGCAGAGCGCAGCGTCATCCCAGTGAAATAAACAACAGGGCATGCACATCCTATGTAAAAATTATATGTACCGATCGTGTGTATATCATTATAATACATCATGTAGCACATAACATTGTGGTGCATCTCTAGTTACACATGTTATTTAAAAATTCATGTTATTAAAAAGAAATGTGTGCGGACTGCAATAGTCAGCGGGTTCACATGATGTCACCCACATACTTGATGCCCAAAGAATGGAAGAATAAGGGAACAAGAGGTAATAATCAAAGGGTGAACCAACAACAACAACCACAGGCGACTGCCACACAAAATAGATTCGAACCCTTATACCATTATGAGGAAGAATATGACTCTCGACCGATGCCACGTCCTTTTTTAGGGAGAGGCCGAGGGGGGCAACACAGGGGCAGAGGATATCCACCACGCAGTGGGCGACCCCCGATGCAGTCCCAACCCCCCAACCATCCCAGATATCCACCGCAATACCCAAGGAACCTACCAACCCAAGGACATCACAACCAAAGAGTAGACCACCCACAAAAACCAAAAGAATATACACATCAACCGCAGAAACAAGAAAATACAGAGGGTGCAGAGCCGGATTTAAGATCCAGCAAAAGAAGAAGAGGGTCGGAGTAGGAGGTATCTTCAATTTAACAGAAGCTAATCTGACCCATAAAGAAGTAAATATTTTAAACTTGGGGCTAAAATGTGGCCTGAAAAAACCTATTAATAAATTCAGTGTTTATGTAGATATACATAAATACATTAGGAAATTAAACATAAAAAAGTATTTCCTAGGAAACGGCACAACCAATGAAATAACAAGTAATAAACAAACACCTGCGACTGAGAAGCCAAAAATCATTAACAGTGGACTAAAAAACAAGTCCCTGTTTAACCCACCCAGTAATCCAAACCACCACGTAGAAGTATTCAAGGGTTTAGTATTACATGACCTAGAGACTTTGAAACCAAATAAAGCACTAAACATTAAACACGTGGAGGAGGGTATTAAGCTTCTGGAACAGCGTAAGGATATAGTAGTTAGACCGGCGGATAAAGGTGGAGGTGTGGTCCTGCTCACTAAAGACTTTTACCACGGACAGATTGAGGAGATGTTATCAGATAACAAAACATACAACACACTCAAAAAAGATCCCACGCAATCTTACAGAGAACATCTGGAAAAACTAATAGATATGGGCTCACGGACTGGGGTACTCTCTAACAAAGAAAAGAGATATTTACTACCTACAAACAGTCGAGTACCCACACTTTACACTCTTCCAAAAATCCACAAAGATGCGATGAATCCACCTGCAAGACCAATCGTCAATAGTATTGACTCCGTATCGTCCAGGCTAGGTCAATACCTTGACACTTTTTTACAAAAAAGCGTAAGGGACACAAAATCCTATCTAAGGGACACGAAAAACTTCCTCAACACCTTGCAAGAGGTAAATCTGGAGAATATCGAACAAATCATCCTCGTTACAGCAGACGTCTCATCATTATATTCCATTATACAACATGATGACGCTCTATTAGCCCTGAACTGGGCATTAAGCAAACGTGATGATCTTGTTTTTAACCAAAAGGTATTTTTAAGAAACGCTCTAGATTTTTGCTTATCGCACAACTATTTCTGGTACGGGGGGAAATTTTACACCCAACAGAGAGGAGTAGCCATGGGGGCCAAGTTTGCCCCCAGTATTGCAAATTTATTCATGGCAGAATGGGAGGACAAGATCATTTTTAATAACCAGCGACCAGAACTGGTATTTTATAAACGTTTTATCGATGACTTGTTTTTTATCTGGGCAGGTTCCCATTTTAGCCTGGATGTGTTTTTAAAAGGTCTTAACAACAACAACAACAACAACATTAGACTAACATCTGCTTGGGATTTTAATGAAATCAATTTTTTAGACGTTACAGTTTATCGAAAAAATAACAAATTAGAAACAAAAGTTTATTTTAAGAAAACTGACCGGAATAGTTATTTACCAACGACGAGTGCACACCATCCACTTTGGCTAAAAAACATCCCAAAAGGTCAAATAATGCGGGTAAGAAGAAACTGCTCAGAGGAAGGAAACTACATGGAGCAATCAAAAATCCTCACGGAGAGATTTGAAGCAAGAGGCTACAACCCCAAAAAATTGCAGAGAATTGTAGAGGAAGTAAAACAAATACCGAGATCAACAATTTTGGAAGAGAAAAACAAGGATTTGGCCCCTACCAACAAACGCAATCTAGAGTGGTCCTTTATATCCGGTTTCCACGCCCAATATGAAGAAGTTGAGCAGATTTTTAAAAAACATTGGCACATTTTACGCTTAGACAAAAGATTGGGGACTGCATTACCTCCAGCACCTCAGTTCATTTACCGCAAAGCACCAAATTTTGGGGATAAAGTAGTCAAGAAAGTCATTGACCCCCCCAAAAAACCACCCACGTTTTGGGATCAAAACGGTTTTTTGCTTGTAGAAAATGTAAGGCTTGTCGAGAGGTGGCTTGCCCTATTAGAAAATTGGAAAATTTCACATCCACTTCCAACAACAACAACTTTGCAATAAAACAATTCATCACATGCAACAGTACCCATGTGGTGTATGCCCTTAAATGCCCATGTGGGCTTATGTACATTGGCCGCACCAAGAGGCTATTAAGAGTTCGGATAGCCGAACATGTGCATAACATAAAAATTGGTTTTAAGGATCACAATGTTTCATTACATTTTAAATTGAAACACGACATGGACCCCAAAGGTTTACAATTTTGGGGTATAGAACAATTACAACCCCATTGGAGGGGTATACATATGGTACGGGAACTGTCAAAACGTGAGACCCAATGGATCTATTTAGTAGACGTGCTCACTCCAAAAGGCTTAAATATCGAATTAGATATCAACTGCTTTATAAGCGACACATAGCCCTATAAATACAGCACCCTTATCAATAGCAGTTCCAACATACCATTTCCCACGATCCTTTATAAGAAAATTCACCTTGTATCTATGTCAGGTTTTATCATATGTTTTATTGTATTGTTTACAGATGCCAAAAGAATATTAATGTAACACCAGACACTTAAACTGGGGACACTCTCCCCCCAGACTCCATCGATCACCCCATTTTATTGATGGAGTACATCAGGATTTGATTGTGGGTGTACACATTAATATGAGCAACCACGATATTTATATTATAATTTTAGAATATATATTTTACAACTTTTAATCTATATACATATTTTAAATAAGTGTTTAATTTTATTATTCTTATATGAATTTTCCTTGTCCACTTCTAACAATAATACCATTTTAAATAATACCACCAAATGCTATTTAATTTTAATTATTTTAAATATTTCATGTTACATGCTATATGACTAATCCACCAAATGCTATCTAATTTTAAATTATTTTAAATATTCCATGTTACATGCAATATGACTAATCACATACCTATTAGTCACTATTGCAATATTTTGTATTTTCATACTGGGGACTTCCCCTCTATTCAGTAACATTAATTTATGTGCATATTTTAACCACATATGCATATAAGTGTCTGATTTCTATACTCGTGTATTTAAACATTTCCCCGAAATTCATCTCGGTGGTTTAAAATCAATATCACGCAACTTATAAGTCCATGCTATTTTTCCCCGTTTTTTCCTATGTATATTGCATTCACATTCTTTGGGCATCAAGTATGTGGGTGACATCATGTGAACCCGCTGACTATTGCAGTCCGCACACATTTCTTTTTAATAACATGAATTTTTAAATAACATGTGTAACTAGAGATGCACCACAATGTTATGTGCTACATGATGTATTATAATGATATACACACGATCGGTACATATAATTTTTACATAGGATGTGCATGCCCTGTTGTTTATTTCACTGGGATGACGCTGCGCTCTGCCAGTATAGTCCGCAGTGGACCTCTAACATTAGACTATGGGATTATGCATTATCGGCACCTAAGGGAGGACAACTAAGCCCCCTGATTGGGCGTCAGCGCTGTCCGTCAGTGTATATAAACCTCACTTCCTGCCTGGTGACCTACGCCCTCGAGAAGAAGTCGGAAATGAGGAAACGCGTCAGGGCGTAGGTCAACAGGAAGTGACGTCAGACGTATTTGCGGTCCACGGTGCGCTCCACGGCTATCCGGACAGGAAGGACGCTGTTTGCCTCGCTGAAGGCACAGAAAAACTCCACATCCGGCCAGAGCAGGCACAGTACACCGCTACACTTATTCTTGAATGCTGTTTTTTGTCTTCTTTTCGGTACGCAGAACCCACTAGGGGGATTTGTATAGATACCATATAATTTTTACACATTAAAGGGAAATTATTTCAATAAATATTTTAAGCAATATTACGCTATGTGGCCCAATATTTGTCTCCACACATGTACATATAAATAAACCACGCTGAGGAGGATATGACTGACTGATACTGGAGGAAAAGGCTGGTCTCTGGTTATATTCACCCGCAAGGTTTTATTTGCTGATGTTGGAGGAGAAGGTCCACACAAATTTTGACTACAGGCGCATATAAAGTATACTTCTGGTGAGTGTACCCCCAAAAGGGGACAGTCTTCCCACACGGTGAAATCTATGGTAGAAGTCACGGAATCTCAGCACAAGAATTTATAACTTTAGAACTGTCACAAATTATTGCTTATACTTACGTGATTGGATGAACTTGTGGAACACGTGGACTTTGTAGCACTTTGTTGTTTTGGAGACACGCTTGTTTTATCCATATATTTATTTATTGTTTTATCCATATATTTATTGATTCAACTCTTTTACATAATTTAATATTCATATAATTTTATTCACGTGCACTTTTAATATAATATCTTTTTTTATTTAAATATTTATTATTCTGCAATAAGTATTCCACATTATTTATTAGATATGAATTTTTTGAATATGCACTTTCTCCAATAATTTATTCACATTAAACTGTGAAAATACCATATAGCGCTGCTACAAATACCGGGCGGACACAACCTAAAGACATTCTATCTGTCAAGCCGTATATTTGTACTTTTTCCAATACTCTTGTTTGCATAAGCAGCTGCTTCAAAATGTGTATATAGATCTTCTATACTCTCACATTTTCACTAGAATTGTCCTTCACAGACAACCTTAGTATCCAATTTTATCACACACACACACACCTTTGATATTCATTTATTTAATTATATTTTAATATACACAGGTTTTCACTAAATATATATATTTTTTTCATTTACCTATATATTTATTATCACATATTATATATATTTATTTATTTATTTATATATATGAGCACTTCTTTGGGATCTGAATCACCCACCATCCCAAATACTAGTACACAAACCCAAGGAGCGCAGAGCGGTGTTTTAAATAGGAGGGCAGAAAATATAAACACCCCTTTTTTTTCTGAAAATCTGAATGTTAGTGCAAATAAAGTATGACGGACAGTACTCAACTGTTTTAGGAAATTAATAAGAAATATATATTTCCTGTAAAATATATATAGTTTTTCAGTACTGCTGGGCTCAAGACTAAAAATGATTGCAGCCAAACATCACTTTTTATTCAAGGTTAGTATGTGGCAACTTCTAAAATACTCCATTTTAACATTGACAAGTGTATTGTGACACAGAAAACACCTAATAAAATGTTTCTTTATTGGACCATGTGGGTTTCTCATCCCTGTTTTCGGGAATATCACAGTTTATTTCTCTGACTAGAACATCCCCAGTCTGCACTTGCTGTCATTTTCCCACAGATAATATTGTAATAAGAAAACTATGTGAGCCAAGTACTCTGAAGTTAACATGGCACATTGTCACAGGCAAAGCAGACATCTATCTCTTCAGCTGCTGAATTGTGATTAGTTTAATACCAAACTAGATTTGTATGCTATGATTGCTAAACTGTACTTGCTATCTGACCAACAGAAGCCAGCTTCATCAGGCTTTATTATGGAAAGAAAAGTACAAGCAGTACATGTACAATTTTCTCTACTATTATATTAAAACTGTGCTCTGTTTAGAGGGAACTCTCTTCTGTTTGTAGAATTTTAACATGTTAATAACAGACATATATGAATATTGTTTTAACTCCTCTATTACCTTATTGCTTTAAAACTATAGTCATTTGGAGGGTAGCTGCTAACCAATTCACTTTCTAAAGTATGCATGCTTTTTCTGATATGTATTTTGTTTATGCCACAGGGCATAAACAAGCTGCACAGTTTTTTTATTTTACCTACTGAGACCGCTTGACTGCATAGTCAAATTTATTCAAAAGGTGAACATCTCAAGGCAAAAATACTTTTGGTTTACTCCTTTTATTTCTTACCTCACTTCTCTCCATAGAAATCTATCAATAAAGTACAGGTCACATTATCTCCCGAAGCCTCACCTATTAGCAGAGCATGGAGAACTGCATAACTCTCTGCATGACATAGGCACACCTTGCAGAGCTAGAGGATTACGTTGTAGAGACTAGTTAACCAGCACACTGATAGCTAGCCCAAGTTAACTGTACCAACAGGAATGCTGCACACTGAGATGCAAAATAATATTCTTCATTTATCAAAATAGCCAGCAGGAACAGGTTCTATTCTAATTTGTTTCGCACTTGGCATTGCGATTTCTCAAAGAATGAGAAAGCCGCTACACCACTATATAAAAACATCAGTTATTCCCACGTGACTAAGAACAACATTCATTATTTAAACACTTACCCACTTCCCATCCATAGGATGTCATCCCGGTATTGTTTTTTAGGGCTGGCGATTCTCTTTGATGTAAAAGTCAAGTAGCTGCTGGATTGCTCTTACAGCTGCGGGAGGGGTCGCCCACCTGTCCCGACGGAGAGCCCAGCACTGAAGAATCCAAGAATATTATTGTGGTCAATTATGATTGTATGTATGGAGACATGTATATTGCCATAACCATCTAATATTAGAAAATTTTTGTATGCTAAAATATAGAGGATTTAACGGGGCAGCGCTGTAATTAGTAGTTCTTGAATAGTTTTTTATATGTTCATTTAAGGAAATACTTACGTGATATATAGGGGAATATTTATCTATGGGTGAATATCATTCTATATTAGCACATCTACAGTATAGAGATTTTGAATGTTAGGAGCGGTAGCACTGCAACCTTTCAGTATATATATACTGATATATTTTCAAATTAACTGTAATTGAAAGGAGCTTGTTGAACTCTATTTTAAAGGACCTTTTAATTAAAAGTATTAGACTCCACTAGCTCCACATTTATTTTTCTTTTAAATAGCTTGTTTGGGCCAAGTTGGCCCAAAGGAACTATTTACTGCACTAACAGGTGTGTTTGCTAGGTGCGCTGTATTACCTGTATTTAGCCTCAGCTACGTACAGTATACATCTCTGTGTTCTGGCAGTGGGACATAGACTTCCCACTCGTAGAACAAAACAAAGTTGGGCTGAGCACTGCTCAGCCATTCATGGGAGCTTAGCATTCTATGAATGAATACAAAGCTCTCTCTGGCTGGCTGAGGCAGAAATCATGATGTATTCATAAAATACAAAGCTTCCTGTGAATGGCTGAGCAGCCTCTGTCCCACTGCTGAAACACAATGCTGTATACTATGTGTAGCTGAGTCTTCATACAGGCAATACAGTGAACCCAGAAAGTGCAGTAAATAGTTTGTTTGGACCAGCTTGGCTTCATCAATACAGTACAGTAAGTGAGCATAGTCACTCTAGCTGGTGGAAATGAGAAAAGCTGGGCACTCATATTTATGTAATTTGGTATTGCTTGATAGTACAATATTATTGGTAATGTGTATTATAATTAGGGTTGCCACTTTTTCTAGAAGCCAAACCCGAACACTTTAGCAGCGCACAGCAAAACATTTTTTTTTGTTACCATACACTATAGCAGTGGTCATCAACCCTGTCCTCAGGGCCCACTAACAGGCCAGGTTTTATGTATACACTTGGGGAGATGCAGACTAAAATACTGCAATCACTGAGCAGCAAATTATATCACCTGTGATGTATTTCAGTTATCTTGCAAACCTGGCCTGTTAGTGGGCCCTGAGTACAGGGTTGATGACCACTGCACTATAGGATTGTAGCAGACCTGGGACACCTTTGGGCGCTCCAAAGAGAATACTAATGTGGCGTGCATAGTGCCCCCTTACCCTCCTATCAGGCCCAGTTCTGAGCCACATGCCTGTCTGAATATTGTGTCTGGGTTTCAGGTGGACTGAAATACGGACACATGATTCAAAACCTAAACTGTCGGGGTGAATCCAGATGGCAACCATAATTATAATTGATAAAGGACTTTGCATAAATCTAATTTAAATAAAACCATTGATCTGTGACTTTGAGAAGCCACTAAAAGCACACACATCTCCAGAATATCACATGCTTTATTGTTTTTTAGCTTCTGCTCAGTGTGAGATGTTAAACCCTGGAAATAGAACACTTCCATACAACTGAGTAGTTATACAAATACCCACATTTATTTATAAAATGGAACAGCTTACAGCTTAGTAACATAACAACATAAACCATTTCGATGAAGTTTGGTTTTCCCCTTACACACATTGTTAACTTTGTACAATCTCTTCTTGATCTTCAATATACTGCACCCATGAGTCTCAATAGTTAGCTAAAGCATCACATACAGTTACCACAGTTTCTTATTATCCCCCCTTTTGCTTTATTCTCTCCTCCCCCTTTCCTTATCTTTTTATAATAAAGCAGAGTTCCGCCCACCCCTTTAAAAATTGAAAGTCAGCAGCTACACATACTGTAGCTGCTGACTTAACATTAGGACACTTACCTGTCCTGGAGTCCAGCGATGTCCACCACAGCTGATCTTTTCGCCATTGCAGGCTTCATGGCCGGGTCCCTACTGCACAAAGCGCACTGCCCTCTCTCACTGGCCCAGCCGAAGGGGAGGAGGGGGACCGAACTGCTGACGTAATTCTCTGTGGCCCAGTCTCCCCGAAGTGGGGACAGGGTACCTGTAAAAAAAAAGGTACCCGCTCCCCCTCCGCCCGCTGGGTGGAACTCCTCTTTAATACAACATGAGAACTTAAAATCATATTTTCTCCATGCCCTGTTTTAGCCATAATCTTTTTTTGTTTTATAGAGTGGGGAAGGGTTAGACCATGGGTTCTCTGTGGCTCTCCAGCTGTTGTGGAACTACAAATTCCATGAGGCATTGCAAGGCTGACAGTTACATGCATGACTCCCAAAGGCAGAGGCATGATGAAACTTGTTATATGGGCGGTTTGTTTAAACGTGAAAAAATGAAAAAGAAAAAAATATAATCTATCACAAGTTATTTTATGTGCAAGCATATGGGAGTAATATATATATACTGTAGATGTATTATATATAAATACACTCACTGGCCATTTTATTAGGTACACCTGTTCAATTGCTTGGTAACACAAATTGCTAATCAGCCAATCACATGGCAGCAACTCAATGCATTTAGGCATCTAGATGTGGTGAAGATGACATGCTGAAGTTCAAACCAAGCATCAGAACAGGGAAGAAAGGGGATTTACAGTAAGTGACTTTAAAAGTGGCATGGTTGTTGGTGCCAGACTGGCTGGTCTGAATATTTAAAAAACTGATGATCCACTGGGATTTTCACGCACAGCCATCTCTGGGGGTTTACAGAGAATGGTCCAAAAAAGAGAAAATATCCAGTGAGCGGAGGTTGTGTGGATGAAAATGCCTTGTTGTTGTCAGAGGTCAGAGGAGAATATGGAGGCGGATTTAAGATGATAAAAAGACAACAGTATCTCAAATAACCACTCGTTACAACCGAGATATGCAAAATACCAACTCTGAATGCACAACACATTAAACCTTGAAGCACAGCAGCAGCAGAAGACCACACCGGGTGCCACTCCTGTCAGTTAAGAACAGAAAATTAGGCTAAAATTCGCACAGGCTCACCAAAATTGGGCAATAGAAGATTGGAAAAATGTTGCCTGCGACATTTAGATGGTAGGGTCAGAATTTGGCATAAACAACATGAAAGCACGGATCCATCCTGCCTTGTATCAAGGGTTCAGGCTGATGGTGGTGGTTAGGGATGAGCCGAACACCCTCCTGTTCGTTTGTCAGCAGAACATGCGAACAGGCAAAAAATTTGGCACACGAACGCTTATATGCAAGTTATTGTCATAAAAAGTGTTTGGGGACCCGGGTCCTGCCCCAGGGGACAATGCAAAACATTTTTATTTTTAAATGGACGTTTTTCCGGGAGCAGTGATTTTTTTTAATGCTTAAAGTGAAACAATAAAAATGAAATATTCCTTTAAATATCGTGCCTTGGGAGTGTCTATAGTATGCCTGTAAAGTGGAGCAGTTTTCCCGTGTTTAGAACAGTACCACAGCATTGTTGGTATATGGACTGAACGCCAATGGCATGGGATACAGTGTCCAGCAGCATTAATCATGAACATTGCCAAGGATTTTCCATAATTTGTTTTTGGAATGGATATATGATGAAGGAGGTATTGCGCTGGGGAATACCTGAGTAGTAACTGCTGTTGTGATCTCATGTACCTGTTTCCAAAAAGGTTGTAGTCTGTAGCACGACCACCATATGTGAAGAATTGTTCCTTTTTTTCCCTTTCACCGTGCCTGCATTGATCGGAGATTATCGAAGAGAATTTATGGAGTAGAGAAGTTGTATTATACTATTGAGTATATATTTTGTAACAACACTCTTTGGAAGCCACACTGAGAGAGCCTTTGTTTACCAGGGAGCAAATAGATTCCCAATCAGAGTCTGAGAGGAAGAGTCCCGTACCCACGCCAAACTGGAGGAACTAGAAAAGGTTGAAAGTTCCCCAACCAGTGAGGAATACAGCTACGAGATAATATGCTGCTGGGCTGCTTCCTGTTGAAGAGTGCTTCAATCGTAATAAGTGGTCTGGTCCAGAGGGTCGGGTTACCATTTGTGGTTAAAAAGTGCTTTATTTGAATATAAGTCCAGAATGGCATCGTATAAGGTATCAAGCAGGGCATTAACATTTGAATAAGATAGGAGTTTGCCATGTCTGTAAAATTGTGTAGCAAAAACATTGCGATAGGGCCACATTGGGGTCAAGAATTTAGTCGACATGCCAGGAAGGAAGGATTGAGAAAATATCCATATTTGAGGGAACAAGTCTAGTGAGTTTAGCAGTTTTGCCATAATGTATTCCATTCACCTTATGTCTGAAATGGTAACAATTAGTTGGAGTTAATTTGAGGTGTTAGTGGTTCTTAAACATAAATGAATAATCCTCCTTGTGGCTGTCAGCACATAAGTGGCCAACCTCTTGGATTTCTTTTTACATACTCTGTTTAGGTTTATGTTTTAAAAATTCCAATAACAGAGATATATCCACTTCTTGGAGTATTTGGAAATACCTGGACAAGTTAATCCAAAGTGGCAATATATTGGATCTAATGGCAATTTAGTCAAATAATTCAGTAGCTTTATGCCATAAGGATTAAATATATGAACATTACCAAGGGATATGATACAAAGTTCCTTTCTCTTGGTTACATCTCTAAAGCAATATTGACACCAATGAGTTATATGTGTCTACAACCTCCAGAGTTTTGTAATAAAACATCAAGATTTTATATATGTTTTCTTTATAAACAACACATAGTGAGGACTTGACAGCAGTTTCCTAAATGTTGTCCCACTTATGCCCCGTACACACGGTCGGAAATTCCGACCACAAAATCCGTCGGATTTTTTCCGACGGATTTTGTCCGACACTGGTGTTGCATACACACAGTCGGACAAAGTTGTCGGAAAATCGGATCATCCTGAACATGGTGACCTTCGTTGCGTACGACGGGACTACGTAGAGGCTAGTAGCCAATAGCTTTGGTCTTGTAATGTGATCTGAGCATGCATGGCACTTTGTCTGTCGGAATTCGCTACACACGGTCGAAAAAAGTCCGATAGGACTTTGTTGTCGGAAAATTTGAGAGCAGGAGATAAAACTTTGTCCATCGGAAAACCCGACGGAAAAAGTCCAATGGAGCCTACACACGGTCGGATTTTCCGACAGCATTGTCCGATAGGACATTTTCCGTCGGAAAATCCGACCGTGTGTATGGGGCATTAGGCAAAGGAATTGTACAGTGTAATTCATTACCCTATTTGATCATGTATGAATGTTGATCCTTTGTCATTGGGAATGTTCCCCAGAAGAGTTTATATATAGAATAAATCAAATGTAATTGAAAGGGGCCCTGAATACAAATATATTCAAACTGTATAGGGAGGTCTAATGTAAGAGAAGGTTGAAGCAAAGAAATGTAATACCTAAATTGTAAGTAAAAGTAAAACAAATAGTTAAGTAACTTTTTACATTCCCTCAGCTTCTCAAAATTGCAGAGTTTGCGAGTGGTCAGGTTAAAAAGGTGTTTATTAGAAATATTTTAGCTTGAGCCCAAGTAAGCATCTGAGCCTTGCACAGACTATCTGAAAGCTCTGGATTATAAAGAACGTTAGTCAGTGGAGAGGAAGATGAGGTGAGAGAGTATTTCTGTTTATGTTGTTTCCAAATCAAAAGTGTAAAAATCATAGGGCACAAAAAAGATTGTTTCACTTCTCCAAGAGTATGTACAGACATGGTCTATATCAAGGAATTGGGATGTTTTGCATGCACTCGGCTGGTCTCTATCTCAGTCCAACAGTTGGAAGCATGCAGGGTAGACCAGGACACTATTTGAGGTAAACGAGTGATCAGATAGTAATTTATCGGTTCTGGGGCGCCCAACAACCCCCCCCCCCTCTTCAAAGTTTTAAAATGCCATATAAAATTGGTAAATGCCATATGTAAAAATAAAAGACAAGGACAGGGACCAGGAGGGTTTTGAAAAGATACAGCGACCTAGGTAAAATAGAAATTCTGAGTGCATGAATACAACCCATAAAAGATTGCTGGAGATTATCCCACTGCTTTAAATTTGTGTAGATCTCCCAAAACAAGAGAGATAAATTTGCCTCAGATAGGGTGGAATATGTCAGGGTGATATGAACACCAAGGTATTTGAAGGACTGTCGTCGCCGATGGTAATTAGCCTGCAGGGACATACACTGAGAAGGAGGGATATGAATTAGTAATATTTGCATCTTGAAAGAACTGGTTGTATAGCCTGACAATCTGGTAAAGTTGTTCAATAGACAATGTACATTTTGGAGAGATAAAGAGATCCATAAATGTCAGCAAAGCATTTTCCTCAAATAAGCTTAATTTATATTCCTTGCTTTTCACCTTGATCCCATGAATGTCTGTTAGTATGAATGGACATTCAGCCAAAGGTTCTTAACATAGAATACATATTAAAGGAGATAGAGAACATCCTTGTTTGGTGACATTAAAGGAAAAATAGATGACAATGCTTCAGGGAAATTGACCTGGGAGGTACATGAGGAGTAACATGCTTGTATAGCCTTTAAGAAAGGACCCCTGAATCCATTATGTTGCAAAATGGAAAACAGTCTATCAAATGCCTTCTGGGCATCCAAACTCAGCAACAGAGTGAGTGTAGACAATTTAATCACAACATCTACAAGGTCAGTAGTTAGTAGTGTTATACCCCTATCAGTCTAGAGAGCATAAAACCTACATGATCCCTTTTGATGAGCTTGAGGAGAAGAGCAGACAACCTTGTGCCCAATATTTTGGTAAAAATCTTGTAATCTGAATAAAGCAAGGCTACTGGCTGAAAAAGCTTGATCCTTCCCTTTGAGTATAACAGAATAATTTGATAGCAAAAATTGTGAATGGTGTGTTTCCCCTTTGTGCAGAGAACAATAGAGTGCTAATACATGAGGGGCCAATGCAGGAAGAAACAGTTTATAGTATGTATAGGGCAGAACATCTAGACTAGGGGTTTTATGAAGGGGCAGTTGTTTAACCATAGCAATAATTTCTTCCATGGTAATATCCACATTCAAGGTACTTAAATCTATTTAATCTTACAGAGGAAATTTAAGACAGGGCATTAAAATATCAAATGTATCCGGTTTAAAAGGGGGTGTATATCAATATTCTATGATTTACTGTAGTATTCCCCAAAACTTTTGGCAATCCTATTTGAACAATAGACTGAAGTTTGAAAATAGGGATGGACTGAGTAGGCCATAGTCCAAAATCCTAAGAGGTTTATTGGCATATTCATAAAATTTTGTTTCGAAAAAAAAAAAAGGGATTTTTCAAGTCTTTTCAAATACAAATCTTTAAAATCATTCAGTATATAAGTAACAGTGTGAAGGTAAGACACCATGGGGGCACTGAACAAAATCTCTTCTGCTTTCTTAGGTTGTCACAGTAGAGCAGTTTTATGATACGTATCATCACGTTTAGGGGGAGTACCAGCTGAGATGCACTGGCCTCTAATAAAAGCTTTGTACATCTCCGACAATGTAGAAGCCTTCTGCACCATTCCTTCATTCATTTGAAAAAATTCCATAAGCTTGGCAGAGAGCCCATCAAATGTTTTTAGATGTTTCAGAAGTGACTAATTTAATCTCAAGTGGCAAGTTCTGGGAGATCAATAGACAAAGCCATTTCTAAAGTAATAGAGGCATGATCTGACCAGGTTTTAGGATTAATTTCAGAAGAAAGGGTGCCAGAAAGTGACCCAGTCTGGAGTACATCTTGTGAGCTGGGCAATACAAAGTAAATTGTTTATGAAGAGGGTGTCGGACCCTCCAAGATTCATACAAACTATGTTTCTTAACCAATTTGCAAAAGGAGGTGGATAGTTTAGCAATCTTGGAAGATGTGATATACTCCCTGAGACAGCCTTCCTATCACTGCATGGAGAGAAAATCAAGTTATAACTTTAAGCCTTTCATCTGTTTACTTTAGTGGGAGGAGATTTTAAGTCAAAAACCTGACACAGGAATTGGATTTTTCTAGAGTTAGGTGCATAGACATTCAATAAACTGAGCCTGCAAGACTGCAATCTCAGAGATATAAATCTCCTCTTAGGGTCAATAGCAAAGGAAATTACCTTTTAAAGGACAAGTGTTTCTAATCAGTATGGCCATGCTCATACCCAAAGGAGCAGAGGTGACAAAGAAAATAAGAAAATATTTCAAAGTAAATTCGAGGGAACCCCCCATAGAAATAGTTTTCCTGGATAAATATCACATCGGCATAGGATGCCTTAAATAATAGTAAGAGGCTCTAATAAGCAAAGTTGACCTGTGGTAGCTCCCTGGTGGAGAGGGGCAATAGTTGTACAAATTGGAGTAAAATCATAAACCAAATACAAAAAATGTTATATTGTAAACAGTTATGATTAGGGATGGGTGAACAGTTTGGCCCGAGCATAATTTCATTGTTTGGTCGTTCGGCGAACAGCTGAACAGCCAAACAAACGTGTTGTTCGACCGTTTGTTCACCCCCCCTGAACCGACCACAATGCATTGCAGTGCTGAACAGTGCATTGCAAGCCCTGATTGGCTGAAGCGAGGAAAGCTTCAGCCAATCACGGCACAGAGCACTGTCAGAGTCATGATTGAACACTGTCATCATGACTTTATCCAATCATGGCTCATTCCCACCCCACAGTATAAAAGTATTCTTTCAATGGCAGCCATTTTCAGTATGATTTCGGCATGGAGAGGGATAGAACAGGGCTCTGTTCAGTGCTATTAGTTAGTTAGTGTGCTATACTGTGCTATTTTGCTTCAATTGTCAGTGTAGAATATTAGTTTAGTGTCATTCTCGGGATAGTGTGAGTGTAGTGTGGAGGGCCATCATTCAGCTTTGAACAGTGTGCAGCTAGAGTAGGGACAGCTCAGATAGTTTGACTGTAGTGTAGTGAGAACGTGTCAGTAATCTTTACATTAGTGTATAGCTAGAGTAGGGAAAGTTCAGATAGCATTAGTGTAGTGATGGTAACGAGTTTAACGCCATATAGTTTTGTTAATTCCCGCCAGTTTAAAGCCATTTACTTCTGTGTGCATTACTGCCAGAATGAAGAAAGAGACCAGCTGTCAAAATTGAGCATTGATGTCGGCAGCTATAAAACACCAGCCAATGGGATAGTGTCTGGGTGTGCTGCTATGTGTATGTGGCCCGCCCCCTTTATTAAGCAGCTCAATTGTTGGCTGGTGTTTGATAGCTGCTGGGTCCCGCTCACCCCGGGTCCCACCCACCCCAGGTCCCACCCACCCCCGACATCACCGCTGAATTTTGACAGCTGTTCTCTCTCTGCTTTCAGTTACATTACATGACAGTGTCACACACAGTTTCACTAAGAGTCAATATTGGCTCAGTGTGAAACTCCCTCTCCAGGCAGATTATTTAGTTAGTGGCAGTCTATTTGACATATATATATATATATACAGTCAGTCTAGTATGTACAGTATATATATATACCCTGCATCCAGTGTAGCCTATTTCTACAGTGCATTCGGTGGTGCGCTGTTTCTACTACACTTCAGGTGGTGTACACAGTGTCTAATACAGTGTAGTGTGGTGTTGCAAAACAAAAAATACATCATGTTCGGAAGGCCACCAAGGAGAGGCAGACACACACTGGCCACTAAAAGAGGGCAAGCAGTCTCTGTGTCTACAGTCAACAGTGGTGTTCGTGGACATGGTGCATCCTCTGCAGGTGGCCGTGGGGCAAGCTTGTCCTTTTTTGCTGCTGCTGGCTGTGTTTTTGAGCCACAACATGCAGAAGAGTTGGTGGAGTGGATAACAAAGCTGTCCTCATCCTCTCTCACCAAGCCTCAGAGTAGTTTGCCTTCCAACGCAGCTGCCAAAGCAGCCTATTCCACTGGCTCCTTGTCCACAGTCACTCCTTCCGTAGCCCCACCATCATGCACAGAGGAGTCCCCAGAATTATTCAACCACAGTGTCGGTTATATTCTGCTGGAGGATGCACAGCAATTTGAAGGCTCCGATGTTTGTTCCCAGGTTGAGGAATGGAGTAACATGACCCTAGGGAGAGGGGGTGCCACAGAAGGACAAGAAACTGTCAGTCATGTTTCACAACGGGGCCCATCCCTGCGCCCCACAAGAGTATCTGTGAGGGGTTACAGTGTTGTGGCACCACCACCACCCAAGGCCCATTTATTCTGCCTCTGTTTAACAGGGGCATGTAATTCCAACTTTTGATACAATATTTCACAGCAGGGCCCGTTCCCTCGGCCAACATGAGTATCTGTGAGGGGTTACAGTGTTGTGGCACCACCACCCCAAGGCCCAGTTGTACTGCCCCTGTTTAACAGGGGCATGTAATTACAATTCTTGATATAATATTTCTCAGGAGGGCCCGTTCCTGCGCCCAACAAGAGTAACTGTGAGGGTTTACAGTGTTCTGGTACCACTAACACCTAAGGCCCAATTTTCTGCAGAGTATATAGGGCAGGCCATATAGTATATATACTGCTGTTCAGAGTATATAGTGCCTGTGGGTCTGGGGACCCCCACGCCATTTTTTTTCAATTTGGGTGCTGGATTTCCCTTAATATCCATACCAGACCCGAGGGGACTGGTATGAATTTGTTGGGGGGACATCCACATCCACGCCATTTTATTTTGGTATTTGTATCTATATTGCTGGGATCCGACAATACATTACAGCCGCGAGCAGTTTTAAATTACATTTTTTCCTATAGAAATATAATCTTGCTGTGGCACTTTTATAAACATGGGAAAGATGCACTATTTTACACCCCCGTGCACATGCGCGGGACGGCCGCATAGAAAAACCCAGCAGGACATCCATCGCACAGACAATGACGGCACGCGCATGCGCCGCGCATGCGCACAACGCGGCCGGTCACAAGAATGATACCAGAGAGAAAGGGACAACATGTAAAAACATGGCCCAAATCGCTCATATGTGGCCCAATTCTCTCATATTCCTCCGTTTGCTGCTCACCTGTATGCTAATGCACTCTGAGATATAGGTGGGTTATCTGCCAGCATTAAGAATGGGGGTTTCCCCGTTTATATTACTCTTTGCTTACCCTGTTCTCTTTCTCTTTTTACTTCTACAGATTCCAAGTCTCTGTTTAGGATTGATTGGGGAGTACACCTGGAGGGGATGTGTCCATCCCCCCCTCGGTCTAGTCTCCCTTTTGCCGTTTTTTCTTTTAAAAAAGGTTTTGTGATTTATACAATTGGCTCGTGTGACCTGGGGACAATACCTTGCTGTTCGATTCATATTCTTTCATGCTTTTAATAATTTTGGATGCTTAGATACACTCTGCCAAGTAACTGGGATGTAAGTACATATTAGAATGCACTTCCCTAATGTTTATTAAACTATGCTGTATATGTATATACAATATTATAGTCTTTTTGGCTAACCACTGTGTATTTGAGTTTTATAGATAGTTCTTTCCTGCAATTAACCCCTAAAGAAGGAGAATCTGTCATATCTCTGAAACGTCGTTGGGTTCAGGCATATGCACTTTGTATATTATGTATTTTTTATATATTTTTCTATTATGTTTAATAAAATAACTTTTCTCATGATATTCACTTGTCTTGGTAGTGCTATTAAAATCCCACTCCTAGGGGGTTTCTATTATTAATTTAATTACGGGATGCGGCACACCCTTGTTGAACAAACCAATCAGAACATTGTTTCGCTAAAGTAATTTGAAGCTTCCACAGGGATTGCTCACTCAAATGTGTAATTTGTATACAGTACATACACAGTGGGTAAAATAAGTATTGAACATGTCACCATTTTTCTAGGAAAATATATTTATAAAGGTGCTTTTGACATGAAATTTTCACCACATGTCGGTAACAACCCATGTAATCCATACATACAAAGAAATCAAAACAAATAAATTCAGGAATTAAGTTATGTGTAATAAAATGGAATGACACAAGGAAAAAGTATTGAACACATGATGAAAGGGAGGTGCACAAAGGCATGGAAAGCCAAGACACCAGCTGAATCTATCAGTAATTAGAAAGCAATCCTGCCCCTTGTCAGTGCAAATTAATATCAGCTGATTCAGTCTCAACTGTAAAAAGGTGTCTCGTTACCAAGGTGTCACACATCTCATAAGGGGTAAAAGCAAAGAGCTCTTTTAAGACCTTCACAAACTTTTTGTTGCAAAGCATGGCCGATGGCATTGGTTACAGAAGGATTTCTAAACTTCTGAATGTGCCAGTGAGAACTGTTGGGGCCATAATCCGGAAGTGGAAAAACATAATTTCACCATAAACTGGCCACGACCAGGTGCTCTTTGCAAGATTTCATGTCACTAGCACCTTTAGAAATATATATTAAGCTATGATTAAGCACCTATAAGGGTGTGAAGCATGTTAGTGCCTTTGCTGTATCTCTCTTATCCATGGATTGACTGTTTGGATTTTACTTTATACAATAAAGGTGTTACTTCAGAGTGTGGCCGTCCAGCAATTATTTCTTAATTGTCTAGAAATATATTTACCTAGAAAAATGGTGACGTGTTCAAAACTTATTTTACCAGATGTATATACAGTGAGGGAAAAAAGTATTTGATCCCCTGCTGATTTTGTATGTTTGCCCACTGACAAATAAATAATCAGTCTATAATTTTAATGGTAGGTTTATTTTAACAGTGAGAGACAGAATAGCAAAACAAATATCCAGAAAAATGCATTTCAAAAAAGTTATAATTAGATTTGCATTTTAACAAGTGAAATAAGTATTTGACCCCTTCACAAAACATGACTTAGTACTTGGTGGAGAAACCCTTGTTGGCAATCACAGAGGTCAGACATTTCTTGTAGTTGGCCACCAGGTTTTCACACATCTCAGGAGGGATTTTGTCCCACTCCTCTTTGCTCTTTGCTTGGATCCTCTCCAAGTCATTAAGATTTCGAGGCTGACATTAGTAACTCAAACCTTCAGCTCTCTCCACATTTTTTCTATGTGATTAAGGTCTGGAGACTGGCTAGGCCACTCCAGGACCTTAATGTGCTTCCTCGTGAGCCACTCTTTTGTTGCCTTGACTGTGTGTTTTGGGTCATTGTCATGCTGGAATACCCATCCACGACTCATTTTTAATGCCCTGGCTGAGGAAAGGAGGTTCTCATCCAAAATTTGACAGTACATGGCCCAGTCCATTGTCCCTTTGATGCAGTGAAGTTGTCCTATCCCTTAGCAGAAAAACACCCCCAAAGGTGTTCTTAGGGTCATAGGCAGCATTCCTCCTCCTCCAAAAACAGCGAGTTGAGTTGATGACAAAGAGCTTGATTTTGGACTCATCTGACGACAAAACTTCACCCAGTTCTCCTCTGAATCATTTAGATGTTCATTAGCAAACTTAATACCTGCCTGTACATGTGCTTTCTTGAGCAGGGGGACCTTGCGGGCACTGCAGGATTTCAGTCCTTCACGGCGTAGTGTATTACCTATTACAAATTTGTGGCCAGGGATAGAGAGAGGGGATTATGGCGGTGCCAGAGAATAGCAAGTTTAAGTAGTCTGGTATAAAAAAATCAATAATACTTTATTACATATAAAAAATACATGAAAAACGATTGAAGAGCATCAAAAGTATGATATCCACTAATATACACGAGTACATTACAAATAACAATTAAATTTGCAGACACAGAAAAAAAAAGGGGGATAGGCCTAAATCTTATAAAGGCCAATGGTACAGGTGGTCAAGTCCGACATGTTTCGCCAAGACATTGGCTACCTCCGGGAATTGATATATGCCTGTGCCAAGAATAACGTTTCTAAAAAAGCACAAAAAAAAGAAAATAACATGAATTTATGATATCGTGTCAGATCAAAATACATTTGTTCTAGATTCAGAATGCATGATATGGTCACAGGCCTCACATGGCCGGCAAATCATCACCCACTGTTTTACAGTTTACTCGATGCCTAATGGTGTAAGTTAGACCATTGGGAATAAAGACCTCCCTAGAATTAGAGACAAAGGCACACATGTCACATTTCCCACAAGGGAAAGTGCCAACTGCTGTTTGAGGCTTCAGTTTTCTGGGACAATGATGACTAGTTATTAGACGGTCCCTTAGAGAAGGGGATCGTCGATAAGTTATGTCAGGATATGATTTGACATGTTTACTAATGGATGAATCAGCAGTTAGCAAAGGCCAGAATGTATTCAAAACCTCCCTGACTTGAGCATGTTGTTGTGAAAATTGGGTAATCAGGCGTACAGGTTGTGGAACATTAAGTGGTTTATTAAAAAAAAATCAAATGTTTTCTATCTAGTTTTTTTTACTTTATTGTAAGATTTTTTTAGAAGGGAATGACTATATCCATGGTCTTTCAATCTGGTATACAGATGACGTGAAGTTTGATTCTTAAATATTGGCTGATTGTTTGCTATCCAGAAGGGGCTTAGGATGGGCACTAACGGCGTGGAGGATGGTATTACCTGAGGATGGCTTCCGGTACAGGACAGAGTGGATGTTGCCATCCAGATCAACACTTATTTGAAGATCTAAAAAGTTGACTTGTGACTGGCTACACTCCATAGTGAATTAAAAATTTTAACAATTGTGGGCCAAAGAGTCAATGAAAAATTTAGTTTGTCTTGTGTACCGGACCAAAAGAAAAGCATGTCATCTATATATCTGTACCAAGAGATGACCTTTGGTAACAGATGAAGCAGAATTAGCGAAGAGTTCCCGTTCCCACCCCCCCAGGTATAGGTTGGCGTAGGAGGGGGCACACTTGGTCCCCATGGCCACACCTTGGACCTGGAGGAAGAGGGATGAACCAAACATGAAGTAATTCCGTGTTAAGATAAATTTAAGTAAATCCAAAACAAAACAACCATAGGAATCAAATTTAGGGCCTCTTTCTTGTAGTTGTTTGCCAATGACTTCAATGCCTTTTTGATGTGGGATAGTATTATACAGGCTTTCTACATCAAGGGCAACTAACCATACATCTTGAGGTAAATGTTTACCTTCAAGAATCCGTAAAAGGTGAATGGTATCCTTGACATAAGAGAACAAAGAAGTGCCATGAGGGGCCAAATATTTATCAACCAGAGCACTGGCATTTTCTGTGAGACATTGACATCCGGACACAATGGGCCGGCCCGGAGGGTTGTCTAAAGATTTGTGAAGTTTTGGAAGGGCGTAAAATGTGGGAGTTTAGGGCTCCTTAACGTTTAGAAAATTCCAAGTGTTACAGTTGATGACACCCTGTTGATAAGCTGAAAATATTATTTGGTCATATTCAGATGTAAAATTATCAATGAGAGACTGGGATATAGGCCTATACCAGTCCCCATTTATGTTATTCACTGTCCACACTTCCACTACTGCATATCATTCAATTCTCGGTGCCCCTTCTTTATCATTGATTTTAATTTATAAATGTAAGTAATTGAGGCTATGTTAGCCCCATATATTTGTCTATCCCAATATTTTTCCAAATAAATTAATTTATATTTCAATGATTTTTTTGATTGCTAGGTCTTTGTTCACCCCTTGCAGCCATAGATGTGGTATTGAGCCGGTGACTCTTTTCTGGGGTCCCCTCCTTCCATTTTTGGTCCACATTTGTTGTCCGGGGGTACGTATTTGTAGCGCACTGATGATTTGCCGGCCATATGAGGCCTGTGACCATGTCAGGCATTATGAATCTAGAACAAATGTATTTTGATATGACACGGTATCATAAATTAATTTTGTTTTCTTTTTTGTGTGCTTTTTTAGAAACTTTATTCTTGGCACAGGCATACATCAATTCCCGGAGGTAGCCAATGTCTTGGCGAAACTTGTCGGACTTGACCACCTGTACCATTGGCCTTTATAAGATCTAGGCCTATCCCTCCTTTTTTTTCTGTGTCTGCAAATTTGTTATTTGTAATATACACTGTATATTAGTGGATATCATACTTTTGATGCTCTTCAATCGTTTTTCATGTATTTTGTATATGTAATAAAGTATTATTGATTTTTTTATACCAGACTAATTAAACTTGCTATTCTCTGGCACCGCCATAATCCCCTCTCTCTATCCTTGGCCACAAATTTGTATTATAATTTGGGATGAGGTGCCATACATTGTGAGGTTTCTCCAGCCATACTTCTTTTTTTCTGTGTTACCTATTGTTTTCTTGGTTAATATGGTCCCAGCTGCCTTGAGGTCATTGACAAGATTCTCCTGTGTAGTTATGGGCTGATTCCTCACCGTTCTCATGATCATTGAAACTCCACGAGGGGAGATCTTGCATGGAGCTCCAGATCGAGGGAGATTGACAGTTATTTTGTGTTTCTGCCATTTGCGAATAATCGCACCAACTGTTGTCTTCCTCTCACCAAGCTGCTTGGCAATGGTCTTGTAGCCCATTCCAGCCTTGTGTAGGTCTACAATCTTGTCCCCGGCATTCTTGGACAGCTCTTTGGTCTTGCCAATGCTGGAGAGATTGGAATCTGATTGATTGCTTCTGTGGACAGGTGTCTTTTATACAAACAACAAGCTGGGATTAAAGGGAGTGCTCCTAATCTCAGCTTGTTAACTGTATAGAAGACACCAGGGAGCCAGAAATCTTGCTGATTGATAGAGGATCAAATACTTATTTCACTCATTACTCATCAATCACGCAAATCAATTTATCATTTTTTTTAAATGCGTTTTCTGGATTTTTTTTGTTGTTATTCTGTCTCTTACTGTTAAAAAAAAAAAAATACGGAGAGGAGTGGTCGGGAATGGTGAGGACGTGAGAGCACGTAGTGTCTCAGGGAGGGAGGAGCCTGATCGGAACATCTGACGGACCAAGCCGAGGGTGAGCGCGCGGTATGAGAGACCGCGGGATCCCTCGCCGATGACCTCCCCCTGTGTTATAGAGAGACCAGCCAGTGAGTCGGCGCCATTTACCGCAGCACGCCGCTTGGGATACCGGCGTGCAATGTGGAGGACGCCGCTCGCCTGAGTAACATCCTGCTGCTCCGTCCCGACGCCCCCACGACCCGGAACCCGTCTCCCTAAGGACCCGACCCCCCCTCTCACCTCCACGCCGGATAAAGTGCTGCAGCATTCAGAAAACCCCCTCTCCTTAAGCACTGGGTAAGAGACGAACCACAAAGTTCCCTGGATGCATAGAAGACAGCAAGGGTAAGTCCCCGTATTAAGGGGAATGTGACAGTGATACATATTGGAGAGGGTAAGTGACTGGATTCAATGATCTATGAAGGAAATGCAAATATTTGTGTCCATGATACCTTAACCAAGACACCATACAAAAACGCAAAATAAATCTAAATCACAGAAGCGCTATAAAGATGTGAGAAATAAAAGGGAACTGAAAAACTGGGTTAAACAACGGGTAAGCAGTATGAATACAGCATAGAGCCATAGAAGTCACACATATGAAGAGACGTCTTTGTCCTTTTTTTCTTTTTTTTTTTTTTTTCTTCCCTATAACTATTGAGGAAAATAAGTGCAACTAAATATATAATAGGAGCCAAATGAAACAAGAAATAAGTCTGGCGCAAGAAACTGTATAAAAGAAAGCGAAAAACGCCAAAGACACCTGAACCTGGGAAACACGGGGTAAAACCCCTCTGCTTTTCTTTTTTGCATCCTCTCCGTCCTTGTATTGGTTGCAGCCTGGTATTATGCTAAGGACCGGCAGCGAATTAGACAGGATATAGCATACAGTGATAAAACTTATAAATGCTACTGGTATGATCCTGGACCCATCCCCCTATTTATTTTATTTTTTTTTCTTTCTCCTTTTGCTTTGCCCTGTTTTCGGCTCTTCCCCCTTCCTTCTCCTTTTTTATTAGTTGCTCATTCTGCCCTCCCTACCTGTTTGTAAACGGGAAAGCTAAAATCCATAAGTATCTGCTTTTTTTAGGCCTTTTTCAGGCCCTATTTCAATGGTTGAGTACAAACGTAAAGAGGAAGGCAGGATATATAACGGATTGAGATACGAATAAAGGACTACCTAGAAAAAAACAACTACAGAGGAAAGGGTAAAAATTATAAAAAATCCTGCCCCCTCTAGTAAAAATCCATTTGATTTACCTGCCTAATTACATTAATTATTTGAGGGATCTCTACCTTTCTTTGTATCCCAGGACACTCAGACCGACACTCTGGGGAAAAGGAAAATTTTTAAAAAGGGATCCGCTAGTATGAAAGGAAAAACATCGAAAGCAAGTGAAGTTAAAACACCAAAGAATAAAGTAAGTACGAGTACAATCAAACAATATTTGGTTAAAGGTTCAAGTCCCAAAAGCCCAGGACCAGAAGAGCAGAAAATGATTAAACAAGCGAAGAAAAAGGAAACAAATAAAAAAAAGGATGACCCGGTTGGAGCCTCTGGGGGCGAAACGACTATAGAAAGCGAGCAGGATAGGAGTGCCAGCGAAGACATAGCCAACACCGCACAGATAGCTACAAAATCAGAAATTTTGGAGATGCTAATCCGAATGGAGAACGCAATTAAAACAGAGATAACGGCACTCCGAACAGACCTAAGTTACTTGCTTACCCGAGTGGAGGAAAATGAAAATAAAATCGACAACCACATACTGGAACTAAACGCAGTAAAAGACCAGCTTAAAGAAACAAGGAAAACGCAGAGGAGAATCAGATATAAGCTAGAAGAACAGGAAAACCAAAGTAGACGACAGAATCTAAGGATTCGCGCTCTTACAGAGGAAAATACCGAGGACCTCAGGGTAGTAATTAAGGAGATTCTAGGCCCAGTATGGAACAAGGGCCCTGAAAATGAACTTAAAATTGACAGGGTACACAGACTTAGGAGGCCTCAACATATATCACCAGACAGCCCGAGAGATATTTTGGTTAGATTCCAGAATTTCGAAGACAAGCTGGCAATCTGGAATAACCTAAGAGGCAAACCCCCATTAAAAATCAACGGGACTGAAATACAAATCTTTATAGATCTGGCCCCAGAGACGCTGGCCAGAAGGCGATTCCTTAGACCCTTACTAGCACAAATGAAAACAGAGAATATAAAATATAGCTGGGGGTTCCCAGCGTGTTTAATAGGATACGGTGAGGGCAAATCGGCAAAACTGAGATGTCCAGAAGAGCTCCCAGAATTCTGTAATGCCCTGGGATTGCAGGCAATTGAAATCCCGGAGTGGAGGGAGAGAGAGGGGGTGTAGGGTCCCAGCCATCTCGAGGGGGACCCCCCCCCCCCCCAGGGAGATTGTGTTGTTTTTTTATTTTTTTTGTGTGCCCCTGGGGGGAGGAGGCGGGGAAGGGGGGATTAAGGGAGGCGCGGGTTAAAACAGGGAGGAGAGAAAGCTTGGTCCAGTACACCCACCCCACTCCCCTCCTGGGAATATCCCGTGGGAGGGGCGCGGAAAGTGGGTAGAGATCAGAGCAACACCTCGAGACTTGAAGACTGAAAGCTGAAACCGGAAAAGATGTTCGGATCAGCCAACGGTCTAGGGACCAGAATTGGTCAGGAAGAAGGGCAAGGGGGGGGGTAAGGGAGGGGGAGGGGAGGGAAGGGGGGATTGGGGGAGGGAGGAGAAGGGGGATAGGGAGGAGGGGGGGGGTCTGGGGGGGAACAATACCTCTCGTCTTTTTGGAAAGGAATGGACAAAAAAAAAAAAAGAAGAAATCTAACACAAGATTAAGTTTCTGACATATAATGTTCGCGGATTAAATATACCTGCCAAAAGACATAAAATCCTAAAAGAGCTTAAATACCACCAAGTGGATATAATCTTCCTCCAAGAGACTCATCTCTATCTAGGGGCCAATGTAAAATTATACTCGAAGGAACATCCCATTTGGTTTTATGCTGATTCCACGACTAACAAAGCAAAGGGAGTTGCAATAGAGTTCTCAAGAGAAACTAAGTTTAAATTAGAGGAAAGGCTCACAGATCCAGAGGGGAGATTCCTCTTTCTAAGAGGGTTTATAGGGGAAACAGAATGCACTTTGGGTAACATATATGCCCCAAATAAAAACTCATCAAAATTCCTAAAAAGAATGATAGGGATCCTGGCGCAGTTCAGGAGAGGGATAGTAATAATGGCCGGAGATCTCAATCTATGCTTAAATCCTCAAGAAGATAGTACGTCACATGTGCAGGGGACGGGACAGGCGTCCCTTAAAATAGTGAAACAAAAAATGTATCAGAAACCAACTGGTGGATGTGTGGAGAGCTCTCCACCCTAAAACACGGGACTATACCTTCTTCTCCCCTGTACATGGGACGTATACACGTATTGACTATTTTTTAATTGACCATAATATACTCACTAAAGTGACAGAGGCCGAGATAGGGATATCTACACTTTCTGACCACTCCCCAGTAGGGATGGGCCCGGTGCTCGATGCGAACCCACGTTCGCATCGAGCACCGGGCGTTCGCTCGCTCGGCGAGCCAGAACTATTTTGGCCGCTCGCATCACGTTCGTGTGATGCGAGCGGCCCCGCAATGCATTGCGGCCGGCGCGGCCGGCGCAGTGCATTGCTGGCTGATGATTGGCCAAGCATGCACTGTGACCCCGCATGCTTGGCCAATCACAGCCCCGGAAACTCGAAGAGCCATAATTGGCTACAGGCAGGACGCCTGTAGCCAATTACAGCTCAGGGGCTGTAGTACACGCCCCCCCTATAAAAGGCCGCCACGCCGTCTGCGCCGGTCACATGCTGTTCCGGCGCAGATTGAGCAGGCTATATCTGTGACACTCTGCTGGATTTAGTTAGGTAGAGAGATTCACTTACAGAGATTGAGTTAGATAGATTCAGTTACAAAGATTGATTGAGAAAGAGGGGCTTGTAGTGTGTTCGTGGCAGGCAGGCAGAGCTCCTATATTTTGTTACCAGAAGCACCTATAGGACTTGTAGTGTGTTTGTGGCAGGCAGGCAGAGCTCCTATATTTTGTTACCAGAAGCACCTATAGGACTTGTAGTGTGTTCGTGGCAGGCAGGCAGAGCTCCTATATTTTGTTACCAGAAGCACCTATAGGACTTGTAGTGTGTTCGTGGCAGGCAGGCAGAGCTCCTATATTTTGTTCCCAGAAGCACCTATAGGACTTGTAGTGTGTTCGTGGCAGGCAGGCAGAGCTCCTATATTTTGTTCCCAGAAGCACCTATAGGACTTGTAGTGTGTTCGTGGCAGGCAGGCAGAGCTCCTATATTTTGTTCCCAGAAGCACCTATAGGACTTGAAGTGTGTTAGTCCCATCACACACACAGAGCTATATTTTGTTCCCAGAAGCACCTATAGGACTTGAAGTGTGTTAGTCCCATCACACACACAGAGCTATATTTTGTTCCCAGAAGCACCTATAGGACTTGAAGTGTGTTAGTCCCATCACACACACAGAGCTATATTTTGTTCCCAGAAGCACCTATAGGACTTGAAGTGTGTTAGTCCCATCACACACACAGAGCTATATTTTGTTCCCAGAAGCACCTATAGGACTTGAAGTGTGTTAGTCCCATCACACACACAGAGCTATATTTTGTTCCCAGAAGCACCTATAGGACTTG
Organism: Lithobates sylvaticus; assembly: GCA_028564925.1. Classification (NCBI taxonomy): domain Eukaryota; kingdom Metazoa; phylum Chordata; class Amphibia; order Anura; family Ranidae; genus Lithobates; species Lithobates sylvaticus. The sequence goes on from CM053033.1 coordinate 44,716,151, forward strand.
AAGTGTGTTAGTCCCATCACACACACAGAGCTATATTTTGTTCCCAGAAGCACCTATAGGACTTGAAGTGTGTTAGTCCCATCACACACACAGAGCTATATTTTGTTCCCAGAAGCACCTATAGGACTTGAAGTGTGTTAGTCCCATCACACACACAGAGCTATATTTTGTTCCCAGAAGCACCTATAGGACTTGAAGTGTGTTAGTCCCATCACACACACAGAGCTATATTTTGTTCCCAGAAGCACCTATAGGACTTGAAGTGTGTTAGTCCCATCACACACACAGAGCTATATTTTGTTCCCAGAAGCACCTATAGGACTTGAAGTGTGTTAGTCCCATCACACACACAGAGCTATATTTTGTTCCCAGAAGCACCTATAGGACTTGAAGTGTGTTAGTCCCATCACACACACAGAGCTATATTTTGTTCCCAGAAGCACCTATAGGACTTGAAGTGTGTTAGTCCCATCACACACACAGAGCTATATTTTGTTCCCAGAAGCACCTATAGGACTTGAAGTGTGTTAGTCCCATCACACACACAGAGCTATATTTTGTTCCCAGAAGCACCTATAGGACTTGAAGTGTGTTAGTCCCATCACACACACAGAGCTATATTTTGTTCCCAGAAGCACCTATAGGACTTGAAGTGTGTTAGTCCCATCACACACACAGAGCTATATTTTGTTCCCAGAAGCACCTATAGGACTTGAAGTGTGTTAGTCCCATCACACACACAGAGCTATATTTTGTTCCCAGAAGCACCTATAGGACTTGAAGTGTGTTAGTCCCATCACACACACAGACCTTTATTTTCTTCCAGAAGCACCTATAGGACTTGAAGTGTGTTAGTCCCATCACACACACAGAGCTATATTTTCTTCCCAGAAGCACCTATAGGACTTGAAGTGTGTTAGTCCCATCACACACACAGAGCTATATTTTGTTCCCAGAAGCACCTATAGGACTTGAAGTGTGTTAGTCCCATCACACACACAGAGCTATATTTTGTTCCCAGAAGCACCTATAGGACTTGAAGTGTGTTAGTCCCATCACACACACAGAGCTATATTTTGTTCCCAGAAGCACCTATAGGACTTGAAGTGTGTTAGTCCCATCACACACACAGAGCTATATTTTGTTCCCAGAAGCACCTATAGGACTTGAAGTGTGTTAGTCCCATCACACACACAGAGCTATATTTTGTTCCCAGAAGCACCTATAGGACTTGAAGTGTGTTAGTCCCATCACACACACAGACCTTTATTTTCTTCCCGGAAGCACCTATAGGACTTGAAGTGTGTTAGTCCCATCACACACACAGAGCTATATTTTCTTCCCAGAAGCACCTATAGGACTTGAAGTGTGTTAGTCCCATCACACACACAGAGCTATATTTTGTTCCAGAAGCACCTATAGGACTTGAAGTGTGTTAGTCCCATCACACACACAGACCTTTATTTTCTTCCCAGAAGCACCTATAGGACTTGAAGTGTGTTAGTCCCATCACACACACAGAGCTATATTTTGTTCCCAGAAGCACCTATAGGACTTGAAGTGTGTTAGTCCCATCACACACACAGAGCTATATTTTGTTCCCAGAAGCACCTATAGGACTTGAAGTGTGTTAGTCCCATCACACACACAGAGCTATATTTTGTTCCCAGAAGCACCTATAGGACTTGAAGTGTGTTAGTCCCATCACACACACAGAGCTATATTTTGTTCCCAGAAGCACCTATAGGACTTGAAGTGTGTTAGTCCCATCACACACACAGAGCTATATTTTGTTCCCAGAAGCACCTATAGGACTTGAAGTGTGTTAGTCCCATCACACACACAGAGCTATATTTTGTTCCCAGAAGCACCTATAGGACTTGAAGTGTGTTAGTCCCATCACACACACAGAGCTATATTTTGTTCCCAGAAGCACCTATAGGACTTGAAGTGTGTTAGTCCCATCACACACACAGACCTTTATTTTCTTCCCAGAAGCACCTATAGGACTTGAAGTGTGTTAGTCCCATCACACACACAGACCTTTATTTTCTTCCCAGAAGCACCTATAGGACTTAAAGTGTGTTAGTCCCATCACACACACAGAGCTATATTTTCTTCCCAGAAGCACCTATAGGACTTGAAGTGTGTTAGTCCCATCACACACACAGAGCTATATTTTGTTCCCAGAAGCACCTATAGGACTTGAAGTGTGTTAGTCCCATCACACACACAGACCTTTATTTTCTTCCCAGAAGCACCTATAGGACTTGAAGTGTGTTAGTCCCATCACACACACAGAGCTATATTTTCTTCCCAGAAGCACCTATAGGACTTGAAGTGTGTTAGTCCCATCACACACACAGAGCTATATTTTGTTCCCAGAAGCACCTATAGGACTTGAAGTGTGTTAGTCCCATCACACACACAGAGCTATATTTTGTTCCCAGAAGCACCTATAGGACTTGAAGTGTGTTAGTCCCATCACACACACACAGCTATATTTTGTTCCCAGAAGCACCTATAGGACTTGAAGTGTGTTAGTCCCATCACACACACAGAGCTATATTTTGTTCCCAGAAGCACCTATAGGACTTGAAGTGTGTTAGTCCCATCACACACACAGAGCTATATTTTGTTCCCAGAAGCACCTATAGGACTTGAAGTGTGTTAGTCCCATCACACACACAGAGCTATATTTTGTTCCCAGAAGCACCTATAGGACTTGAAGTGTGTTAGTCCCATCACACACACAGAGCTATATTTTGTTCCCAGAAGCACCTATAGGACTTGAAGTGTGTTAGTCCCATCACACACACAGAGCTATATTTTGTTCCCAGAAGCACCTATAGGACTTGAAGTGTGTTAGTCCCATCACACACACAGAGCTATATTTTGTTCCCAGAAGCACCTATAGGACTTGAAGTGTGTTAGTCCCATCACACACACAGAGCTATATTTTGTTCCCAGAAGCACCTATAGGACTTGAAGTGTGTTAGTCCCATCACACACACAGACCTTTATTTTCTTCCCAGAAGCACCTATAGGACTTGAAGTGTGTTAGTCCCATCACACACACAGACCTTTATTTTCTTCCCAGAAGCACCTATAGGACTTGAAGTGTGTTAGTCCCATCACACACACAGAGCTATATTTTGTTCCCAGAAGCACCTATAGGACTTGAAGTGTGTTAGTCCCATCACACAGAGCTCCTCTATTTTCTTTGCAGAAGCACCCATAGGACTTCTAGTGTGTTAGTGGCATCACACAGAGCTCCTATATATTCTTCTCAGCAGCACCCACAGGACTTCTAGTGTGTTAGTGGCATCACACAGAGCTCCTCTATTTTCTTTGCAGAAGCACCCACAGGACTTCTAGTGTGTTAGTGGCATCACACAGAGCTCCTCTATTTTCTTTGCAGAAGCACCCACAGGACTTCTAGTGTGTTAGTGGCATCACACAGAGCTCCTCTATTTTCTTTGCAGAAGCACCCATAGGACTTCTAGTGTGTTAGTGGCATCACACAGAGCTCCTATATATTCTTCTCAGCAGCACCCACAGGACTTCTAGTGTGTTAGTGGCATCACACAGAGCTCCTCTATTTTCTTTGCAGAAGCACCCATAGGACTTCTAGTGTGTTAGTGGCATCACACAGAGCTCCTCTATTTTCTTTGCAGAAGCACCCACAGGACTTCTAGTGTGTTAGTGGCATCACACAGAGCTCCTCTATTTTCTTTGCAGAAGCACCCACAGGACTTCTAGTGTGTTAGTGGCATCACACAGAGCTCCTATATTTTCTTTGCAGAAGCACCCATAGGACTTCTAGTGTGTTAGTGGCATCACACAGAGCTCCTCTATTTTCTTTGCAGAAGCACCCATAGGACTTCTAGTGTGTTAGTGGCATCACACAGAGCTCCTATATATTCTTCTCAGCAGCACCCACAGGACTTCTAGTGTGTTAGTGGCATCACACAGAGCTCCTCTATTTTCTTTGCAGAAGCACCCACAGGACTTCTAGTGTGTTAGTGGCATCACACAGAGCTCCTCTATTTTCTTTGCAGAAGCACCCACAGGACTTCTAGTGTGTTAGTGGCATCACACAGAGCTCCTATATTTTCTTCTCAGCAGCACCCACAGGACTTCTAGTGTGTTAGTGGCATCACACAGAGCTCCTCTATTTTCTTTGCAGAAGCACCCATAGGACTTCTAGTGTGTTAGTGGCATCACACAGAGCTCCTATATATTCTTCTCAGCAGCACCCACAGGACTACCGACTACAATGGCTGGAAGACCGCCAAGGGGAGGCAGAGCGTGCAGAGCCAAGAACACAGGGCAGGCAGGCTCTGTTTCTAGTGGACGTGGCCGTGGACGTGGACGTGGTCGTGCATCGTCATCAGCACGTGGCCATGGGACACGCGCGTCTTTGTTTTCGGCAGCTGGACATGTGGAGCCGCATCATGCTGAAGGCTTGGTAGAATGGATGACCAAGCCCTCCTCATCCTCCTCATCCTCTCTCACCCAGGCTCAGGGTACTGACAGAGCATCATCAGCCACCCCTTCCCTAGACCCACCATGTCCTCCTGAGGAGTCCCCCGAACTCTTTGAGCACAGTGTTGGGTACATGCTCCAGGAGGATGCCCAACGATTCGAAGGCTCGGATGACGATACCCAGCTTGAGGAATCTGGCAGTACTGTTCCACCAGCTGCAGCTTACTGCCAGGTTTGCTCTAGTGGTGAAGAGGGAGGGGATGATGAGGTCACTGACTCCACGTGGGTGCCTCAAGGGAGAGAGGATGAGGAGGAGGACGAGGAGGAGGAGGATGCGGCGTCACATGTCCAACGAGGCAGGATGCCCCCTGGAGGCCAGGTAGAGGCCAGCACAGCAACTGTACAACACCGCAGAGCTCCGCCTGTGCAGGGCGCTGCCTCTGCACGTTATCAGAAAAGTTCTTTGGTGTGGGCCTTTTTTGAGACGAGTGCAGCAGATCGCACCACTGCTATTTGCAATATTTGTCTCAAGCGTATCTCGCGTGGCCAAAACATCAGCCGCTTGGGCACGACAAGCATGACCAGACATATGGCGACCTGCCATGCAGCTCGTTGGCAGGCACACATAAAAGACCCACACCAAAGAACTAAGCGGACCTCTCCTTGCTCCTCAGCTGGGATCTCCATCCCCACTACACCTTCAGTCCTCTCTGAAAGCTGCTCTGAGAGGACTGAAGGTGTAGAATTAGGTGTGTCACAACCAAGTACTTGCAGTACACCGACGTCCGATTGCAGCAGGCAAATTTCCCTGCCCCAGCTGCTGGACCGTAGAAAGAAGTACACTCCCAGCCATCCACATGCCCAGCGGTTGAATGCTAGCCTGGCTAAATTGCTAGCACTTCAACTGCTGCCTTTTCAGTTGGTAGACTCGGCCCCCTTCCGTGAGTTTGTTCAATGTGCGGTTCCTCAGTGGCAGGTTCCCAAACGCCACTTTTTCTCGCGGAAGGCGATTCCGTCTCTCTACCGGCATGTGGAGGGCAATGTCCATGCCTCGCTGGACAGGGCGGTCAGCGGTAAGGTGCATATTACCGCTGACTCATGGTCCAGCAGGCATGGACAGGGACGGTACCTTTCTTTCACGGCCCATTGGGTCACTCTATTGGCAGCTGGGAGGGATGCAGGACAAGGTGCAGTAGTGTTGGAGGTTGTTCCGCCACCACGCCTCCAAAACGCTACTACTGCTACTGGTTGTGACACACCTCTCTCCTCCACCCCCTCCTCTTCTTCTTCCTCCAGTGCTCTGTCCTTGGAACCAGCGGTGCTCCGTAGGCGTACAAGGGGCTACGCAAGTACGCAGGCAAAAAGATGCCATGCCGTGCTTGCGCTGGTGTGTTTGGGGGACAGGAGCCACACTGGGCCAGAGGTTCTGGCAGCTCTGCAGGGGCAGGCCGAGAGGTGGTTGACGCCACGTCAGCTTAAGCCAGGAATGGTCGTTTCTGACAATGGCACCAACCTCCTCTCCGCCCTGCGACAGGGGCAGCTCACCCATGTGCCCTGCATGGCTCACGTCCTCAACCTGGTGGTGCAGCGGTTCTTGGGCAGGTTCCCAGGCTTACAGGATGTCCTGAGGCAGGCCAGGAAAGTCTGTGTGCATTTCCGCCGATCTTATAATGCCAGTGCTCGGCTGACTGAGCTGCAAAAGGAGCTGAACCTGCCCAAGAACCGCCTAATATGTGACATGCCCACCAGGTGGAACTCAACGTTGGCCATGCTGCAGCGACTGCACACGCAGCAGAGGGCCATCAATGAGTACCTTTGCGACTACGGCACCAGGACAGGGTCAGGGGAGCTTGGTTTTTTTTCCCCACGTCAGTGGAGCATGATCAGGGATGCATGCACTGTCCTCTCACCATTTGAGGAGGCCACGAGGATGGTGAGCAGTGACAGTGCATGCAATGCATCAGTGACACTGTCCCTCTTGTCCACCTGTTGGAGCATACGCTGCGTGGGATAATGGACAGGGCACTTGAGGCAGAACAGAGGCAGGAAGAGGAGGACTTCCTTGCCCCTCAAGGCCCCCTTTATCCGGACAGTGTTCCTTCTGTCCCACCCATCACACAGGAAGAGGATGAGGAGGAGGAGGAGGAGGAGGAGGAGGATTGTGTGAGCATGGAGGTGGAGCCTGGCACTCAGCATCAGCAGCAGCAGTCTTTTAGGGATGATGTACAGTCCCAACAAACCAGTGGACTTGTACGTGGCTGGGAGGAGGTGGCTGGCGATCATGTCATCCTCAGTGACCCAGAAGACTCCGGACCGAATGCCTCAGCTAACCTACGCTGCATGGCCTCCCTGATCCTGCAAAGCCTGCGGAAGGATCCTCGTGTTCTTCGGATCAAGGAGAGGGACCATTACTGGCTGGCCACTCTCCTTGATCCGCGGTACAAGGGTAAGGTTGCGGACCTTATCTTGCCGTCGCAGAGGGAGCAGAGGATGAGACATCTCAGGGAGGCCTTGCAGAAAGGTCTGTGCAACGCGTTCCCAGAAACTGGGAGGCTACAAACTCCTGGTCCTGGGCGACGAGTTGCTGAGGCTTCGGTCAGTGGCAGAAGGAGCGGTGGGGAAGGTGGACGTCTGACCGATGCGTTCAGACAATTTTTTAGTCCGCAGCCCCAAGGTATGATCGGTTCCAGCAACCATCGCCAGCGTCTGATATACATGGTGCAGGAATACCTTGGGGCAAGGTCAGACTTGGACACCTTTCCCACCGAAAATCCTCTGGCTTACTGGGTCCTGAGGATGGATCACTGGCCAGAGCTTGCACAGTATGCAATTGAGCTACTGGCCTGTCCTGCCTCCAGCGTTCTTTCCGAACGCACATTCAGTGCTGCTGGAGGATTTGTGACTGATCATAGGGTGCGCCTGTCCACCGCCTCGGTTGATCGACTGACATTCATCAAAATGAATCAGTCTTGGATCACCACCAGCTACCAGGCACCTGAGGCGGATATAACCGAATAATTTTTAATGTCACATCCCTTCAAGACTGCCTATGCTGATGCTGAGTGACTGTCCTCTTATGTTCACTGACTATCCTCTTCCTCCTCCTGAATGATCCATGCCACCACACCAGTGCCTAAGGCACAATTTTTCAGCCCCTGTTTAACAGGGGCGTGTACTTACAATTTTTTAAAAAAAAATGCTTCGCAACACGTGTGACTGCTGTGCTCCAAGTACAGTATCTGTGAGGGCCGGGTTGCAGTGTTGTGGCACCAGCACCAGTGCCTAAGGCACAATTTTTCAGCCCCTGTTTAACAGGGGCGGGTACTTACAATTTTTTAAAAAAATGCTTCGCAACACGTGTGACTGCTGTGCTCCAAGTACAGTATCTGTGAGGGCCGGGTTGCAGTGTTGTGGCACCAGCACCAGTGCCTAAGGCACAATTTTTCAGCCCCTGTTTAACAGGGGCGTGTACTTACAATTTTTTAAAAAAAATGCTTCGCAACACGTGTGACTGCTGTGCTCCAAGTACAGTATCTGTGAGGGCCGGGTTGCAGTGTTGTGGCACCAGCACCAGTGCCTAAGGCACAATTTTTCAGCCCCTGTTTAACAGGGGCGTGTACTTACAATTTTTTAAAAAAATGCTTCGCAACACGTGTGACTGCTGTGCTCCAAGTACAGTCTCTGTGAGGGGTTGCAGTGTTGTGGCACCAGCACCAGTGCCTAAGGCACAATTTTTCAGCCCCTGTTTAACAGGGGCGGGTAATTACAAATCTTGATCTAATAGTTCACAGCAGGGCCCATTCCTGCGCCCACCAAGAGTAACTATGAGGGCCTGCAGTCTTGTGGCAACACCGTCCACCAACACCGCCAAAGGCCCAATTTTTCTGCCCTGTTCATCAGGTGCTTGCAATTACAAATCTTGATCTAATAACTCACAGCAGGGCCCATTCCTGCGCCCACCAAGAGTAACTATGAGGGCCTACAGTCTTGTGGCAACACCGTCCACCACCACCGCCAAAGGCCCAATTTTTCTGCCCTGTTCATCAGGTGCTTGCAATTACAAATCTTGATCTAATAACTCACAGCAGGGCCCATTCCTGCGCCCACCAAGAGTCACTGTGAGGGCTTACAGTCTTGTGGCAACACCGTCCACCACCACCACCACCAAAGGCCCAATTTTTCTGCCCTGTTCAACAGGTGCATGCAATTACAAATCTTGATCTAATAACTCACAGCAGGGCCCATTCCTGTGCCCACCAGTCTTGTGGCTACACCAACATCTAATAGGGCAAATTTCTGCAGAGTATATACGGCAGGCCCCTACTTTCAAACATCCAACTTACAAACGAATCCTACTTGCAAACGGAAATAGAAAACAGGAAGTGAGAGGAAATCTACCCCTAGGAAGGGAAATTCTATCATGTTAGATTTAATTTGGGAAAAAGGTATCTCCTCTCTACTGATGCTTTATCACCAATCCTTGTTTCAATTAAAACCCCACTTTTCCAAAAACATTTGTCATTGGGACGGAAAGTGAGGTGACATGTTCTGAACAGATGTGCAAAGACAGCAAATGTTACAGGGGTGATAACCCCTCCCTATGTTCTCCAAAAAGCATAAAAATAGATTTTTTTGGGATGGAGCTACACTTCATAATGTACCTGTTCAGATTCTACTTAAGAACAAACCTAAAGCCGCAAGTGGTTTTAAATGGCTTCTTTTTTTCCTTTACAAATGTCATTTTGTGCAAGGACAGTTCTAAACACGGGAAACACATGCCACTTCACAGGCATACTTTGGACACCCCCAGGTACCATATTTAAAGGAAAATTTCTCTTTTTTTTTTTCACTTTATGCATCATTAAAATGACTGCTCCCGAAAAAACGTTAGTTTTTAAAAGTTCTTTTTGCATTGATATATGTCCCCTGGGGCAGGACCTGGGTCCCCAAACCTGTTTTATGACATTAACATGCATATTGGCCGTTGTAATTAGCACTTTTGATTTCGAACGTTCGCGTCCATTATAACGTATAGGGTTCGAAAATTCGCGCGAACTTTCGGTCGGTTCGAAGGTTCTGGTGCGAACCGAACCCGGGGGTGTGTAGTGGTTATTTCGCCACACTCTTGCGCTAATAAGCGCCTTTCAATCTTATGATATAATGCACCCTCTGATCGTATGCCTCCCTGGATCCCCAGCTCCCAAAAACAGACATTACCAGCAGCTTCACGTCATCCTCTCATCATCAGCATCCAAACCTCACCAGCCAAGCATTCCATCCATCACCACCTCAGTCTGGCTGCTTCCCATCTAAGCCCCTGGCTTCCCATTGCCCAGTAAACAGCCATCAACAGCAAGTATTCTTACATGTTCATCTCAGCCTCGGTCAGCATCATTGCCCTGTCCCAGCTCAGTGAACCTCCTTTATTTAGAAAACATTCCAAGCCACACCCTCAGGGGTTTGCCTCCAACAGCTAAACCCCTCCCACAAAGGATGTGGCCTCATCTCATTCACCCAGGATGTGAATGACCATATAAGGAAATACAATACAGGGACTACAATACAGGGACAATTGTTTTCCTTCAAAAGAACCAATCACAGATGTATACATTCAAACAGACTAAGCAGTGATGTACAAACCGTCTAAACTGCTTTCAATGACAACGAACGATATAAAACTATGGCTCCGTGGGCCACAATATTTATACCGTTATGCTAAAGTTCCAGTGTACACAGGGATGTTTGCTTGAAGCTATCAATGTTGTCATCGGGAAGTGGCCAGTCTCCCGGTGAGGCACAAATGAACTTCCTTAAACCAGCAAACACGTCTGTAGTGTCCATAGGAAGGTTTACGCAGCCAATGGTCTTCCGCCAACGTCTTTATGTGCGAATACGCGCCGATGAGCGCATTACAGCAAAACCGACACTGGGGGGCATCTGACAACATACATTAATATAATTTTCCATGACAGTCCCTCGTTTTTGTCATATCCTCCCATGTGTCTCTTGATGAATTTCGATCTTCTTACACCTGGCCTTACAGTCCATAAAAAGGAAAACACGGCTTGACATGGAGACTCTGTTCTTCAGTAGAGATGACATGGTGAGCTGTAGTAGTCGCTGGTCGGTCTGAGATCCTCTGTGTCTTGTTTGCAGGTCGGGCATCTTGTTGAGAAAAATGTGGTCATCTGCTCGGGCTCTGGTCACGCGTCCAAATCAGGCAGCAGGAGCACCTCATCACGATATATATAAGGAATAGAAACAAAAACAGCATGAGTAAATATACCCCTACTTCCTTCAACTATGATCCGCTGCAAAAATAAAAATTAAATCACCAAAGATTCCCAGACTTTAGAGAATTCCATTCTTCACTAGCTACAGCTCTGGCTTTGCCTCTCAGGGATCCAAGCCTCATCCATATGGGCCTGAACTTTGTCACTAGTATCCCCGATTCAGGTATAACAATCTTTACTTATGGATTCCCAGGACCCCCCTTTGGATTGTGGGAACTTCCTTGTAGCTTCAACAGTTACATGAAAACATCCCATCCTCAATGGATGATACACTTTTCAATCGTTTCATAAGCTCAAGTCCCCACCGTGTACAAGCAATTCCCTTCTAGGTGTCCCTGTCATTCTTACCTTCCCTCGCGCCATCAGATCCTCGCGATCGGCCGCGACATAAGATGCTGGGACGAGATTCACCAGCACACAGGGATCTCTTCCATTAGGGGAATTACTTTATAAGCTGTAGATCCGAAGCTTTACTTTATAAACTGTGGGCTATCTAGTTATCCCGATACCAAAGCTGGTGAGAACCAGAGCTATTGTCAAAATTATAATTAATTTTACCCTCTAGAAATGTATCGATAAATTCCATTTAGAAATGTCTGTTTGGAGTCTTTACTAGTTTGTCACAACTCCTCACACCAATATATCTATATATCATACATCGCTGTCATCACTGGGGCACCAGAGCTCCGTGGAGACTCAGAGTAGACCCAACTATGTGTCCTGTTCACTTTCTTAGCTAGTTGGAAAATACACTCTTAAAAAAATATAAATAAAGATACTTCTCATACTTGTTGTCTTGTTCATCAATCTTCTCTGCAACGACCGAGTCACCTGTCACCTGTCACCTGTCACCTGTCACCTGTCACAAACTTGGCTAGAATTAGAGTGGTTAGTATCATTGGTTTGAAAAATTGTCACTCAGCCCATCCTCCTCCCCCCCTTTTCCTCATCTTTACAAAGTGGAGGAAAACATTCAGGGTTCAGAATGGTGCGGGGGGCCTCAGAAACTCCTTGGACCTGAAAAGATACTTATACACACAAGTTATTAATCTGTCAATCATAAACAATACAACATTCGTGTCCATTGGTAAATTGTCAATGGCATTCGTCGAAACCGATAATAGCTAAACCCTCTACTACCCTTACTTTCACGTTTTTACTAAAATACAACACCCACAACACGACTGTCGCGGTAGGTTCAGACTTATTCTTGTTACCACATAGAACATGACACAACTAAAACTTTAGACAAACATTTTGATACAAATGTGGGGGAGATATTTCATAGTTCCTAAATCAAAAATTAAAATTAAAACCAACCAGATGGAATTCTGCCTTCACTCTTAGCAAAAAAAACTACATACAATGGGACAGACATGAGAACATCTCAGAATATTGTATGGACCAGCCACACAAATTTCTGGAATGGGCATCTGGATTTTAAGCACAGTTCCTCCTCTGAGAATCACAAAAGCATGTACTACACATCCATCATCCCACTCATCATTACAGATTTCTGAAGCCACAACTGAACTACTTCCAAAATATTTTTTTATTCTGGGGTCTCGTACCACCAGACATCAAAAATACCTTCCAAAGGAATACACCTTACTGTACCCTCTGACCATATGTGTCACACTTTAAGGGGTCTCATGTCCGGAGCCCCAAACCCAGATCTCATGTGTAAGGCAGCTGTCTGACTGGTGTGGAGCCTTATTTTTTTTATCTCCAACGCATGGATGGCCAACATTACCCATGACGATTCGAATCGCTTATGAAGTGTCCCTGCGTCCAGGGCACCTTGCACTCATTTTCGGATCAGTACTGCTTAGCGCCTCATTTTTACAGTACTGGCACCCAGCGTTTTCCGATTATTATACACGGCCTCCTGGTGTGCTAGCGTACTAATCCTCACATTTACATGCTCTACTACCGGTTATCGGCAGCCCCATAAATGTGTTGTCAGACAAACTACAAAACACCCCGAAATCCTCCACTATTCAAAACAAATATTATGGCTTCTCTCTGTACCTTGATATTACAATAACTTTAATGCCTCCCCAAAACTGTATTACAATATAAACCTTAATTTACTTTAAAAATCAAAAAGATTTTGTCCTAATTCAAAAGACCCCAGGCCCCTCCCATCAACTTCCTGTTGCACACCTGAACAGGAAGAGGGAGGGGGAGGGGGAGTCTTGAATAGCATCATATTTTGTCTATCAAGACATTAGAAAAATCTATGGCTAGCATCAGCAAATAAAAAAAAAACTTTTTTCCTGGAGTGGGTGGAATTAACCCCCATGTTAAAATCCCCCTTGACTCATATCCCCTGGGAAATCAAACCACAAGTTTTGAGACCAGAATACCACACAACAGTGCAATCAAAGCCTTTCCCTTCCATTGCAGGCCACAAACAATCAAAAGCCCCTTCCCTCCTGTGGATACATCAAAACTCATCAAACTGGTTAATTTAAATATCAATGAAGAGGAAAGTGGGAGGGAGGCTAGATTTTCAAGTGCAGGCTTAAACAATACAAGCCTAAAAAGAACAATGAATAACCATCTGAGACACTCCCATACACTTGCAAAGCTAGTTTCACTATACACAAACCCAGTCTAGATTCAAATGGAAATCAAAATTCAATACAGAAAACGCAAAAGCTTTACTTAAAAATATGTAAAAAGTACAAAAAAATTGAATTCACTTAAAAAGGAAAATCTGCACCAAAGGCTGAACACAGCAGATACAACAAGATGGCCGATGAAAAAAACCATATCAAAGGCCAGACTTCAGCAAGATGGAGTTTTTCCCGCCAAACGAAAACAGCTAGCCTATAATAGACAAAGGCTAGGCTACAACATGAGGGATTTTTTTCCCGCCGAAACTAGCACATGGTTTCACACACAAAGGAATGATGTTTGCCCCTTCCCCTATAGGAAGGCCCAGCACAACTTAAAACATACACTTTAGGAACAGTTCCACTAAAAAGTATCTCACCGCACAATTGAGAATGCACACTTAGTAACATATGCTATCCAATGAAACAACAACAGAAGGAAATGGCAGATGAAAGCCAGGGTACAAAATGGCGTCGTTAACGCATGCAAAGCAGTTGTTCCCGCCAAAACTAGCACAAGCTTCCCTACTAGCCAACCCTTCTCCCCACACAATCGGACACAAATGGGACATCACATTTAACGCATAGACAAACACTTTAGGCTAACTCACATTTAAAAGTGTTAGTTACATGAAAAAGCACAACTTAAAACATACACTTCTTGTTAAACACCTAAAGTTACTCACTGTGGCATCAACTTCCATAACAAGCCAATCCTTCTCCCCACACATACACATGATCACACACATACACACGATCACACACACACACACGATCACACACACACACACACAGACATACATACATACATACATACACACACAGACATACATACACACACACACACACACACACACACACACACGATCAAAATTGCGGCATTATACCAAAAGACAAAACATTTGTTCTTTTTGCAAAGCTAAACTTTCCCAACGCATCAGGCAGAGAAAACGCACCCCATTTGTCTCAGGACAACAAACGTGTATTGGACTGTGCTCTGTTCTCTCCCCCTCTCTGCCTGTGTACAGGGAAAGCCCTGTTTGCCCCTTAAACACCTGACTCGCCATTTTAACTGTAGTGGTTATTTCGCCACACTCTTGCGCTAATAAGCGCCTTTCAATCTTATGATATAATGCACCCTCTGATCGTATGCCTCCCTGGATCCCCAGCTCCCAAAAACAGACATTACCAGCAGCTTCACGTCATCCTCTCATCATCAGCATCCAAACCTCACCAGCCAAGCATTCCATCCATCACCACCTCAGTCTGGCTGCTTCCCATCTAAGCCCCTGGCTTCCCATTGCCCAGTAAACAGCCATCAACAGCAAGTATTCTTACATGTTCATCTCAGCCTCGGTCAGCATCATTGCCCTGTCCCAGCTCAGTGAACCTCCTTTATTTAGAAAACATTCCAAGCCACACCCTCAGGGGTTTGCCTCCAACAGCTAAACCCCTCCCACAAAGGATGTGGCCTCATCTCATTCACCCAGGATGTGAATGACCATATAAGGAAATACAATACAGGGACTACAATACAGGGACAATTGTTTTCCTTCAAAAGAACCAATCACAGATGTATACATTCAAACAGACTAAGCAGTGATGTACAAACCGTCTAAACTGCTTTCAATGACAACGAACGATATAAAACTATGGCTCCGTGGGCCACAATATTTATACCGTTATGCTAAAGTTCCAGTGTACACAGGGATGTTTGCTTGAAGCTATCAATGTTGTCATCGGGAAGTGGCCAGTCTCCCGGTGAGGCACAAATGAACTTCCTTAAACCAGCAAACACGTCTGTAGTGTCCATAGGAAGGTTTACGCAGCCAATGGTCTTCCGCCAACGTCTTTATGTGCGAATACGCGCCGATGAGCGCATTACAGCAAAACCGACACTGGGGGGCATCTGACAACATACATTAATATAATTTTCCATGACAGGTGTTCGGCTCATCCCTACTCCCCAGTAATGATGACCATAGAAGAAATGAAAACACAGAAAGCAGCTCCCAATTGGATATTAAATGATATACTTCTCTGCGAAAAACAAGATATAGAAAGAATAAACGAGGAATTGATGCACTTTTTCGAAACTAACGATACGCAAGATATCTCATATTCAACTCTATGGGAGACACACAAGGCATATATAAGAGGCATCTTCATATCCATGGGGGCGGGGAAAAAAAAGGCGAGAGAAAAAGAAATGAAAACCTTAACAGAGGAAATATACGAACTAGAACAGCTACATAAAAAACCAGAAGGGAGACATCAAGAAATCTACCATCAACTTATATCCAAAAGAGAAGAACTTAAAGACTTATTAACCCAGGATACAAAAAGGGTCTTTAATAGAATTCTGAAGGGGAAATATTTAGGAGGAAATAAAATCGGGAAACATTTGGCAAAGACCCTGATGAAGGAAAAGGCACGAAACTACAAAAAATCCGGAAAAAAAAACAAGGAGAAGTAGTTTTTAGAACAAAAGAAATAGCCGATGTTTTCCGAAAATACTATAGTGCACTCTATGATATTAAGAAAGGAAACGCAGAAAAAGGAAAAGCAAATAAAATAAAACAGTTCCTAGATAAATCAGGAATTTCTCAACTAAGTTTGTACGACAGTGAAGACCTAGAAAGCCCCATTACTGAGCAGGAAATTAAAAAAGCTATCCTAGAAACACCAGCAGGGAAAAGCCCAGGTCCAGATGGATTCTCCATAAATGACCTCAAGAAATTTGAAAAAATCCTGATGCCCCGGCTCTGTAACTATATGAACGGACTTGGCACAGATTATGGATTAAGCTCTGAAGCACAGAAAGCACTGATTACTGTAATTCTAAAAGAAGGAAAAGACGAAATGCTATGCCCAAGTTACAGACCGATCTCTCTCCTGAATTTCGATACAAAATTATATGCTAAAGTATTGGCAAATAGACTTAGAGACAAAATGAAAGAACTGCTCCATATGGACCAGGTAGGTTTTGTTTCAGGAAGAGAGGGGCGTGACAATGGAGTTAGAACACTCCTCTTGCTGGAAAAAATGAAAACCCATGGGCCCCCAGGACTATTTCTGTCAATTGATGCCGAAAAAGCATTTGACAGAGTAGACTGGGGGTTCATGATGGAGACATTGAGGCATATAGGTCTGGGTGCCAGGATGCTGCAGAGAATCGGGGTACTGTATGAAGCACCAACCGCAGCAATAAAAATCAATGGGGACTCCTCAATTCCCTTCGTAATGAGAAATGGGACGAGACAGGGGTGTCCCCTGTCCCCATTGCTTTTTGTGCTCTCGCTGGAACCATTATTGGCAACAGTCAGAGCAAATGGGGATATCAAGGGAATAAAAATCGGTGGCGTCGAGCACAAGGTCGCGGCCTTTGCAGACGACCTGCTGTTCTATGTCTCCGAACCTAGACATACAATGCCCCGATTAATCAAAACGCTAAAACAATATGGAGAAATAGCAAACTTCAAAATCAATTTAAACAAATCAGAAATTTTAAACATAAATGTTGAGCCAAAAGAGATGCACGAGCTACAAAAAAATATCCTTTTCCCTGGAAGAAGAAAGGCTTAAAATATCTGGGGATTAATTTAGCAAACTCAGTAGAACAGTTATTTAGTGAGAATTATATCGCATTATTGGACGAAATTAAAAAGGAGACCAAAAAACTATCTTCAAAGCCCCTATCATGGTTCGGTCGAATCAATACAGTTAAAATGGTATTACTCCCCAAAATTACATATAAATTTTCAATGTTACCAATCCCCCTCCCAGATTACTATTTTCAAACCTTAAAATCGATAATAAACAGATTTATCTGGCAAAATAAAAAACCTAGGATCTCTAGCAATATCTTGAAGCAGAACAAGGATCAAGGAGGACTGGGGATTCCGGATCCTAAAAAATATTATTATGCGACCATAGGGGCACGAGCAATAGAGTGGGCACGGGAAACAGAAGACAAACACTGGGTTAAAATGGAGAATATTATAAGTGGGGTAAGTTTAAGAAGGGTAATATGGGTTCCACCACAGTTAAGGGGCTTGGGTATGAACACACAAAAAATAACTAAAAATGTATTAAAAATATGGGATTTATTACACAAACAATATAAGTGGGAGTATAACTCACCGTTAATGTTTTTGAGTGATAATGAGTATTTTCCCCCAGGAAAAAGACACATAGGGGGTCAATGGTTAGGAGAAAACACGCAATTGAAAGATATAATGTATAAAGGGAAAATAAAAACATTAGAAGAATTACAACACAATGGGGCACAAATAAGAATTAATGAGTGGCGATATCTGCAGCTGATCCATTTTGTAAGAAGCCTCCCCCAACCGATCAGAACAAAAGAAAAATACACAGCACTTGAAAAAATTTGTGCGGATGTGGGGACAAAACAAAAAAAAAGAAAAATCATATCCCGATTGTATACAGCTATTCTTGCAGAGGAGAAACCGGAGATACCGCCTTTCCTTTTTAAATGGGGCACGGATTTGGGTTCACACGAGTATATGCACAAAATTAAAAAAATACTGAAATTAACTCACAAATCAGCTATCGACACTATGACGATGGAGATGAATTATAAATGCATCTCTAGATGGTACAGTGCTGTGAAAAAGTGTTTGCCCCCTTCCTCATTTCCTGTTCCTTTGCATGTTTGTCACACTTAAGTGTTTCGGAACATCAAACCAATTTAAACAATAGTCAAGGACAACACAAGTAAACACAAAATGCAATTTGTAAATGAAGGTGTTTATTATTAAAGGTGAAAAAAAATCCAAACCATCATGGCCCTGTGTGAAAAAGTGATTGCCCCCCTTGTTAAAACATACTATAACTGTGGTTGTCCACACCTGAGTTCAATTTCTCTAGCCACACCCAGGCCTGATTATTGCCACACCTGTTCACAATCAAGGCATCACTTAAATAGGAGCTGCTTGACACAGTAAGGTCCACCAGAAGATCCTTAAAAGCTACACATCATGCCGAGACCCAAAGAAATTCAGGAACAATTGAGAAAGAAAGTAATTGAGATCATCAGTCTGGAAAGGGTTATAAAGCCATTTCCAAAGCTTTGGGAATCCAGCGAACCACAGTGAGAGCCATTATCCACAAATGGCGAAGACATGGAACAGTGGTGAACCTTCCCAGGAGTGGCCGGCCGCCAAAAATTACCCCAAGAGCGCAGCGACAACTCATCCAAGAGGTCACAAAAGACCCCACAACAACGTCCAAGGAACTGCAGGCCTCACTTGCCTCAGTTAAGGTCAGCGTTCATGCCTCCACCATCAGGAAAAGACTGGGCAAAAATGGCCTGCATGGCAGAGTTCCAAGGAGAAAACCACTGCTGAGCAAAAAGAACATCAAAGCTCGTCTCAATTTCTCCACAACACATCTTGATGATCCCCAAGACTTTTGGGACAACATTCTGTGGACCGATGAGACAAAAGTGGAACACTTTGGAAGGTGTGTGTCCAAGTATATCTGGCGTAGAAGGAACACTGCATTTCAGAAAAAGAACATTATACCAACAGTAAAATATGGTGGTGGTAGTGTGATGGTCTGGGGCTGTTTTGCTGCTTTTAGGACCTGGAAGACTTGCCGTGATAAAAGGAACTATGAATTCTGCTGTCTACCAAGAGATCCTGAAGGAGAATGTCCGACCATCTGTTCGTGTACTCAAGCTGAAACGAACTTGGGTTCTGCAGCAGGACAATGATCCTAAACACACCAGCAAGTCCACCACCGAATGGCTGAAGAAAAACAAAATGAAGACTTTGGAGTGGCCTAGCCAAAGTCCAGACCTGAATCCTATTGAGATGTTGTGGTATGACCTTAAAAAGGCCGTTCATGCTCGAAAACCCTCTAATGTAACTGAATTAGGACAATTCTGCAAAGATGAGTGGGCCAAAATTCCTCCAGGACGCTGTAAAAGCCTCATTGCACGTTATCGCAAACGCTTGGTTGCAGTTGTTGCTGCTAAGGGTGGCCAACCAGTTATTAGGTTTAGGGGGAAATCACTTTTTCACACAGGGCCATGATGGTTTGGATTTTTTTTTCACCTTTAATAATAAACACCTTCATTTACAAATTGCATTTTGTGTTTACTTGTGTTGTCCTTGACTATTGTTTAAATTGGTTTGATGTTCCGAAACACTTAAGTGTGACAAACATGCAAAGGAACAGGAAATGAGGAAGGGGGCAAACACTTTTTCACACCACTGTATATGACACCGGATAAATTAAATAAAATTCACTCAGATAATCCACAGAATTGTTGGAGGGGATGCGATAAGTTGGGCACAATGGCCCATATTTGGTGGGAGTTCCCAAAAATAAAAAAATTTTGGATAGAGATTCGGAGCCTCATAAAAGCAATCACGGACGTGAATATAAAAGAAGATCCCTGGATATGCCTATTCCATGGGACCGAGGATCCAATAAAGCAATATACAAAAACATTAATACCGCAGATGTTAAATGCAGCGAAGGGTCTTATCCCGAAAAAATGGCAGCAGGAAGAAGCACCCACTAAAAGAGAGTGGGTCTTAAAAGTGGAAGAAATGTACCACCTTGAAAAACTGAGGTACAACGGAGAAGAAAGAGAAGAAGAAGAACTGAAAAAATGGGAAAAATGGCAGACTTTTAAGCAGACATGGGAATATGCCGAAACTATCATATGAATAAAATGATATAGCAAAGGATGTTCGCCACAAGAAGACGAGAGGTATTGGGAAATAGGGAGGGCGGGTGGGAAGGGGAGAGGGGAGGGAAAGAATGGGAATAGGTAGATAAAAAGAAAACTCCACACATTATAAAAGTGAAATAAAAATTTAAAAGAGATAATATATATAATATGTAAAATGTTAAACTGCACGGTTTAACCCTTTTCGCAATAAAACTCCACGATGATGCGAAATATAACGAGAGATATAAATGAACGTGAAGTTGAATAATAATCTCTTGAAAATGGCTGAAGTGGAAAAAAAAAAAATACCATTAATTATAGACTGATCATTTCTTTGTCAGTGGGCAAACATACAAAGTTAGCAGAGGATCAAAATCTCTATATATATATATATAGAGAGAGAGATAGAGAGAGAGAGATTTTTACCTCTTGACGCTGTCTTCTTAAGTGTATGCAATTTCACATTTAAAAATCTGCACGGAGGAGCAGGGACTGGCCAGAGAGGGATCACTTTGATGTAGCTGACCAGCTTGAACATGTATTGCCGTATATGGTAACTAGGAATCCCCATTCTAAAAGCAATTGTTTTGTATATGTAAGGGTTAACAAGTGGCAACACCTCCTTAGTATGTCATGTGTTGTATATATAGCCCAACCATCCAGGACCTGATCACAGACATCTCTCAAATTCCACTGCATAATGCAGGTCAGTGATTAAAAGGGGAGGAATGCCTAAAGTAATCAAAAAGGCAGGAATGCCAGCAGTTGCTTCCTTTTTTCTTTTATAGGGGCAAAAATTAGGCTTTCTGTGCTGTAACCCCTTTGTATTTTTTGTATATATTGTACATTGTATATTTTGTATATTGTTAAAACATGTTCTGTTCTATAAAGCAAGGTGTAGTTTAGGTTCAGTGTCACTTTAAATCAAAGACTTATGGGCATAATAGACTCCAAAAGTTAAATGAAAAAAATAAAAATAAAACACACAGACACCCTTGTCCTGAAACCTGCTTTAAATCATTTCTGCGCCTGGTACTAGATGGTAAAACGAAGCCATGATTTTGTCTAGAGAAGTGAACACAATCTGTCTCAAGGACAAAACTCTGGATTATAAACAAAAGGGACAGATGTAAGGTCATGCACATCGCTGGAAGACTTTAACACAACAGAGGACAATGTTGAAAGAATATGAAAGCAGTAAAGAGAACAAGCGCTGCTTAAATTTACATGTCTGGGATTACATGGGCTCTGTTTAATCGAGCACTATGTTTTCATTTAATTTATGTACTCCACAGCAACATTTGGAAGATGTAAACCAATATTTGCAGTGATATATTACAATGCAGTTCATTCAGACTGAGGTTGTTTTCATTTTTGGAAAAAACTATCTAGACAATCTTTAAGTGTTTCATAACATTTTCTTACATCAAGAATGACATTTACCAGAAAAGTTTGCTATGTATGATACAATGAGTCAGTAAAAATGTCTTTGAGGCATGCAATCCAACTGTACTATGTATTTCAAATAATAGCCCGTAATGTTTTGCTATACAAATTGCAAAAGATGGTTAAGTTTGCTGATTTACTTTCTAGATAATATCTGTTTATACATTTAAACTGATGTTTTATATATTTTGTGTATGCAAAATGTTTTATTTTACAAATAAGCATTTTAACACATTGAGGTTGATTTACTACAGGCAAATAGGTTGTTTGTTTTACAAGTTTTCACTTTTCAAGTAATTTTTTCCTTTAGCTTAGTGAATGTGGTGAAAATCTACTTTGCACAGAATACCTAATCACATGCAAGGAAAAGAAAAAAATATTACAGCTTGCACATGATTGGATATTGGAAGTCAGCAGACCTTCACCTCATTCACTGAGAGTAATTCACTCATGACATAGAGTTACAGAGCAGTGGCGTCACTAGGGTTGGTGTCACCCGGTGCAGAAAAATTTGGTGTCACCCCCCCTCCACCAACTATATTCCCCCTCAGTACAGACACCCCTCATTACAGACCCCCCTCTCTCATTACAGCCCCCCCTCCATGAGTATAGACCTCCCCTCTCAGTACAACAGACCCCCCTCCCTCAGTACAGACCCCCCTCCATGAGTATAGACCTCCCCAGACCCCCCTCCCTCAGTATAGACCTTCCGCCTCAGTACAGACCCCCCTCTGTCAGTATAGACCCCCGTCCCTCAGTATAGATCTCCCCCTCAGTACAGACACCCTCCCTCAGTATAGACCTCCCACCTCAGTACAGACCCCCCTCAGTTAGTATAGACCTCTCTTCCTCAGTACAGACCCCCCCTCCATCAGTATAGACCTCTCTCCCTCAGTACAGACCCCTCTCCATCAGTACAGACCCCCCTCTGTCAGTATAGAGCTTTCTCCCTCAGTACAGACCCCCCTCCATCAGTATAGACCTCCCTCAATACAGACCCCCATCCATCAGTATAGACCTCCCTCCCTCAGTACAGACCCCCTCTGTCAGTATAGATCTCCCTTCCTCAGTACAGACCCCCCTTCGTCAAAATAGACCTCCCCTTAGTACAGACCCCCCTCACTAAGTACAGACCCCCTTTACTCAGTATAGACCCCCCCCCCCACTAAGTACAGACCCCCTTTTCTCAGTACAGACCCCCCTCCATCAATACAGACCTCCCTCCCTCAGTGCAGACCCCCCCATTAAGTATAGACACCCCCTCAGTGCAGACCCCCCATCAGTATAGAGACCCCCTCAGTGCAGACCCCCTATCAGTATAGACACCCCCCTCAGTGCAGACCCCTAATCAGTATATACTCCCTTAGTGCAGACCTCCCCCATTAGTATAGACCCCCCTTAGTGCAGACCCCCTCCATCAGTATAGACACCCCCCTCAGTGCAGACCCCCATCAGTATAAACATCCCCCCTCAATGCAGACCCCCCATCAGTATAGACCCCCCTCAGTGCAGACCCCTCCATCAGTATAGACACGACACTCAATGAGGCCCCCCTTCTGTATAAACACCTCCCTTAATGTAGTCCCCCCATCAGTATAAATACCCCCAATGCAGACCCCCATAAGTATAGACGCCCCTCCCCCTCCGTGCAGACCCCCTCCATCAGTATAGACACCCCCTCTGTCCTTCCATAGAGCTCCCCCTGCACATATCCATCTAGACTACACATAGTAAAGTGTACAGACCTCAGAACAGCACGGACAGATACACACAGCGGTGTGTGTCCCTCGGTCTCCTCCTTCTCCTGTGTGGATGTGGGAGGAGGAGATGGCTTCAGTACGCTCCGCTGAGGGACACAGCCGCGAAAACTGAGAGGCACAGATTAGTGTTGGGCAGCGGGCCATGTTAGCGGTACTGCTACCCACGGTTGTCACCCCTCTGGCAGGTGTCACCTGGGTGCGGCCCGCACCCCCCACAGCGATGCCACTGTTCCAGAGCATTATGAGAGGGTGCACAGTAAAAAAGGGCACTTTGGGGTTGATTTACTAAAACAAGAGAGTACAAAATCTGGTGCAGCTCTGCATAAAAACCAATCAGCTTCCAGTTTATTTTTGTCTAACTGAGCAAGTTGAAGTTAGAAGCTGATTGGCTACTATGCACAGCTGCACCAGAATTTACACTCTCCAGCCTTAGTAAATCAACACCACCATGTCACCCAAAAATGTGACATTTTAAGGTTGCTAAGAACCTCTTTTTCTGGCATCAGTGACTGCCACTATGACTGTTGTCTGAGTAAGAGGTCCTTAGCGGCCTCAAAACATTGCTTTCTTTGTTGCAATAAAAGTTCCTGTTTTTTTTTGTTTAAACATGGTGTACTGGTGAAATCATGGATCGGTGATGGTGTCATCCACCATTTCACCACAGTACAATTTTATAATTGGGTCTGATCGCTGTATGGAGTGTGCTAATGTTGTTTTGTATTTAAGTATACAGTAAAAGTCCTGCAACAAAGTGTCCAGTGCTTCAGTTCCAGAAATCGTTGACCCCTTTCATCAGCAAGTGGATCAATAAGTGTTTTTTTCAAAGAGGATCCTGCTCCTTTAAATTTCTCCACCCCTCTTGTTCAGCATAATACACAATGCTTACCATAAATATTGGCCACAGGGAAAGAAAAAAACACCCACATAGCATGAACAAGACACAATTAAATATGGTATCAACTGCTCATCCCCAACAACATTGGTTTGAAAGAATATACCCCCTTGAGAGTTTAATGCAGCTTGGAATAAATCACACATTCACACATGAAAAATAATACACTTTATAATAAAAAAAATCTTAAAACCATCATACATGTGCTAAAAACCTAACAAACTGCTTTGATCTTTTGAACATTTTATTCATAGTTATATAACAGTAGAGATTGATCTGATTTCTAAGCTTAAGGAGCTTTCAGAAAAAAAACATAAAAAGGAGATTTATTTTGGTCTTCCAAATCCAAGATTTGGTTGGTGAGTTATCCAATTTTCTGTGTTTTTTGTTTTTTTTTCAAAGAAGAACATACTTTTATGAAGAAACTTCTTATTTGTAAATGCTTTATGGGTGTTCCATAACATATAGCGTTCGAGGTCTGTATTAGCATCAAGTTCAAAATACTGTTTGAAAGCAGCTTCAATTTGTTTAAAATATTTGTATTTAAGAATGTATGTATTAGGTTTCTATAAATACGTAGAGTAAGGATAATGTTGTTCTGAGATCTTGAGTGCTACAGGGGCAGTCCAGGATATGTCTCTAGTGTAATAGTTGACAATTGCAAAGTCCTTATATCATTTAAAAACATGTCCATTCTGACACATGATGGATGCAAAGGGGGAAGTAGGTGTAGTCTCTCTTGGACCCATGTTGGCACATTCATTGATCAAAAAGATCCAGACTTTTTGGAGTTTCATTAAGAGAAGGGAGATGTAATGATGTAATTTATTAGAGCTTGTAGAATCTAGACATGGTTAAGCTACAATATTTAAATCACTCCAATTAAAAAAGAAGATATTCTAGATTTCTTTTTCCATAATTTTTTTCATTTTTAATTATTTGGGCCATGGACACTGTATACATAGATGTTTACATTTACAAGTTAGAACATTAAATGGAGATCTCTAGAAGCTTGTTGAAAATGAAGGATGTTTTTAAGTGGCTACTCCTCTGTGTTTCTTGTTGGCATTGGTTAAGAAGACACGTGGAGAGCATTCATGGGATAATTTAGGCTGAAACTGAGTTTTCAGATTGGTGTTCATGCAGTGGCTATGGTAATTTAACCAGATAACATGTGGGATATCTCATAGGTAGGAACCTAATAATCAATTTTCCTCTGTTGACTGTTTTTAGCAAGAAAGCAGTTACTGAGGCCAATAGCATGGGATAGCCCTGCTGTTGGCAGTAAGGAAGCAAAAAAAAGGAGTTACCTGTAGTGATAAAATAACAGGTTGGAGGTTGCAGAGACTTTTAGAGTCAAAAAGTTTTGAGTCCTAGGAAAGCAATGAGTTCTCTTGCGCTACCTGGAGACCTTTCAACCAAAAGGGCTGTGTGACATAAACAAAAAAAAAGCAAAAACATTAAAAAGCTGGGCAGCTATTCTGCTATATGACCTGGGGGGAACAGAACCTGCTCAGCTAGGGGAGCAATTAGAAGAATGTGATTTAAAAGGTGCAAGGACATATTTATTCAAAACAGACCATATCATCCAGAAAGATCACATGGAGGAGGATCCTTCCTGGAGTACAATTGAATCTGACCCCATGTCCAATCCAATGCGATTTGAGGAGGGGATTGCTTTCCACTAATATCAGCTGAATCTGGGATAATCTACAAATTTTTAGGAAGACAGAGGCCTTGTTTGAGAAAAACAGCCATAGTTTTCTCTTGATTGTGGATGAGCAGTTTGGTAGGAAAGCTCCATTAATACATGATCTTATGGTTTCTTAATGCCTTGGTGATAGGAAGATGTATTTTCAAAGCTTGTGCAGTTGCCTGGGACAGGTCTGTGCAAAGAGACACCAACTTGAATAGGTCTGGTAGTTGGGATTTTGCTTTAGTTGCCATCATAGCCTGCTCCTTAATATGGCAGAAATCTATGCTAGAACATCTCTTGGTATATTATCATAGAGAAACTTTGGTTTTGGGACTCATTGAACCCAATTTGTATTCAAATACTGAGAAGTAGCTATGGACATTAACTACTTGCTGTCCGGGTCAATTTTTTTATATTTTACACACATGTTTAAATCAGATTATTTTTGTTAGAAAATTACTTATAACCCCCAAACAGTATACATTTTCTGAAAGCAGAGGTCCTGGAGAATAAAATGGTGGCTGTCACGCTATATTTGGGCAGCTGTTTCTTTAACACAAATTTTCAGAAACAAATACACTAAAATGTATTTTACTGTACAGAAACACAATATACTACCCATCTTTTTCTAAAATATAAATTAGGATGTGTTTTATAGATACCAAACATGCCAATATTTCAAATTGCACACACTTGTGAAATTGCATCGAAGTATGCTACTTAAAATTGTCCATAGGTGATGATTTAAAAAAAATGATAACCTTTACATGTTATCAGTTTGGAATTAATTGTGCATTATGGCCCTAGAATAATTGCTGCCACTCCAACACTTGAAGCGATACCTCACATGTGTGGTATATTCACTGTTTACTATAAGTGTGGGACAGTGGTGGCTGGTGTTTTTTTGTATGGGGGGGCGGCAAGCAACAATACCCCCCCCCCACTGTTTGCCAGTCCACCGGCACTTACACGATCAGCGGGCACATCGGGGATCATCGGGCAGGGGAACAGGCTGCGGCAGATATCTTGCAGCATCTTCCGCGTCCTTCTGAGATCACGGCGGCTTCTGCCGGGCATTACCTCCCCTCCTGCTAGGCGTCCAATAGGATCACCTAACCTTTCAGACAATCAGGAAATGGGTAACAGACCTGCGCTTCCTGAATGGTGGAGAGGCGATTCAGTGTTAGATGAGCAAATATTTATTTGTTTTTCTAACACATCTGTGTGGACTCTGAGTGCTAGGCTCTGTGCTCCAAGTTCACCCTATTTTGAAGCCTATTATAGCCTATGGCTCTGATCTGGTGCTTCAAAAAAACACCCCTGCCACTGTAATTCAGGGGGTGGCAGCGGTGGCCATGGAGGCAATGCATAAATCTATCCATTATGCATATAGAGGGGTGGCGAGGATAGAGGGGGCGGCACCCATGCACCCTCAATGCATGGGCCGCCCCTGGTGTGGGACCAATGTGCATGTTTCAGTGTGTGTGTGTGTGTGTGTGTGTGTGTGTGTGTGTGTGTGTGTGTGTGTAAGGGGGTGTGGGGTGCTTTACATTTAAAAAAAAAAAAATGTCATTGAACATTATTGCTAACAAGTGGGGGGATAACAAGTAATATATTATACCCCCCAATAATTGGATGTTCTCTAAATTCTTTGTCTTCACCATTTACCACAATCACTGGTGAAAAACAAAAGCTGCAGCTGCAGCCATGGTCTTGTACTAACCACTTGCTGACAGGACATTCATATATGTATATCAGTCAACAAGTAATTAAAGCTTTTTAGAAGTTTTTGAAGGTATACGCAGAGTTCTGTTTGGGGCACCAATTCTGGGGAGCCTCTGTCTAGAGTAAATGGTATTCCAGTCCACTATATTGGATTTCAGCAATGAAATTTCCTCATCATGTTTGTTATGAGAAACTACAAGGGTATTACAGATAGACAGAAATGTACCCATTTTGGTCTCTATGTGACCAATGAAATTCCCATTTTCTTGCAGAGATATCACTTTTAACTAAAAGAGAGGCCTTATCCTTATGTAAGGAAATTATAAAAGAGACAAGTATTCCAAGGCACCCATTTTATCTGTCATGAGGAAGTCCTCTACAGACGCTTGCAGGCATGTTAATAGGTTTGCAGCTGGGGGTCTTAATTTAAGAGCAGGATGTTGGGTGATCGCCCCGGTGTTCTGTTCTCTTTTGTTCAGAATTTGCAGTGCTGTGGATTGTAGATGTATCGAGTGGAGGAGACTCATCTGAGTTTTTGTTCGGTGTCCCCAATGCGTGGTTGATGGGAGCGAAGGATTCTAATTGTGAGCTGCAGGTTAATGGTGCAGTAAATTCAGTGGAATGTCATCATGCTAATCTGCTGAGGGTGCCAGTGAGAAGAAGTCCATGAGTTTCGGCTGCTAGGACTTCGCCTGCCTTCTCTTGGACAAAATTGCAATGTAATATGTGGATATTGACTTGGGAAGAATCCTCCTGTCACTGTGAGGTTGTTGTGGAGCAGAGCCCTTTCCTCAAGCTACAATCTTGGTGGCCATCCAGGCACACCCCTTTGTTATTGAGTTTAGATACAATTTAGGCTTGTGATGTAGGACCAATGGATCTCAGTGTCAGTTCACTGAATAGGGATCACAATGTCCCTGCTTCTCAGAAGGGACAGGTAATTTGCACATATCTCAACCAGCAACAACAAAAAATCTATAAGCTCAAAAATATAATAAAGCATGTGTAGATAGAGCTTACTGAGACACAACAATCATTTTTTTGCAGCAGAATCTCTTGTTTACAAAGGTGACAAGATGCCACTTATGTATTAAAAGGTCCTGGTTTTGGTTTTATTTTTTCATGTATGTCATATTCCATTTATTTTACTTTGGCACCAGGCACTTTCTCTTTGCAACTATTGTAAAATGCATTAATTATAGCTATTATTGCCTAATTTGTAACTGTCTATGCTGATTTATTGCTCAGTGAATTAATTATGACTATAATTCCCTGATTTTATTTTTAACTGTGTCTAACTACCCGATTATATTAAGTCTTACTGAAACTGCCCTTTCTTTTTTTTGCCAATATGCTAAATTTCAGCATAAATGTTCAACAGTTGTGGTGAGAACAATAATAGCAGGTGAGTACTGGGGAGAAAAAATAAAATTTGAGTGAATACACTGTGTTTTATTTAGAAGTGTTTTATATTTTCTTTAAGTGGCAGCTGAAGAGAGAACATATGGCCCATTACGAGTGACACGAACAGATGATGAAATGTCACAATGAACCATTCCATTGCTTCATTCCCTACCTTCTGACTTTAGTTCTGACTGATAGTGGTCGGAGCAAAAGCAAGCTGGAGAGCTAAATTTGAACCAATGCTTGCTCATTACGTATTGTGAAGTAAAAGGAAAAAAAGTTTATGTTCTTCTAGAAAATTGTTAATACATTTCTCACAACGTATATAAAAAAAGATAAGATAAAATAAAATAAAAAATATAGAGTCAAGAAAGGTAAAATGAAATAAAATACCTTAAATAAATTAACTTAATTAACTAAATAAAATAAAATAAAATAAATTGAAAAAAAAATAAAATAAAATAAAATAAATAAAAAAAATAAAAAAAAAGTAATGCTATGTAAAAGGTAGGTACCAACATAAATACATATGTTTTCTGTCTAAATTATTGGTGGCGAACAGTTTGAATGTATCGAATGGCTCACTTCTGAACAACTCTCATGTCCTCTCTTTGATGTACTACAGATGTTGTAAAATGCTGTCTCTGGTTCTGAGGAAGCAATAAGCAAAACGCGTCAACCAGCAATAACCAGCAAGTTTGATTCAACAATTTGACTCCTTATATCTGTATACATTTATTTAATAGGTTAAACTTTTCTCTTTTTAATGATAGATATATTATGTGTATATTATATGTGAATAAAAAGAATTTAATTAAAACTTTCTTTGTATTGAGACATATGTCTGTTCAGGTACCGCAATAGTCCGTCAGGTTGGCTAAACCCCCTCTGGTTCCTTTTTTATATACGTTCTTAGGACGAGGTACCCCCCATAGCTTATCCACATATTTTTGTAACATTTCTCACAACATGATGGAAAGGGGAACTTCACTCTCCCAATCAACATTGATTCATTTTTAATCCTTATGCTGCTAGCATTAGTAAATAGATAGGAAAGTGTATCATATTTACTTGTTTTAAATTTTTTTTTTACATTTCTTCAGTTACTTCCTGGTTTCTTAACTAGGCAAATTATGTCATACATCCTAGTCTTCAGGAGGGGAGGAGAGGGAGAGGGGTTTTCTCAGCCAAGCACACTCTCCTGCATGCATGCTTTAGCTAAGGGCAGATGGATTGCAGAAAGTAAATGCTACATGAATCATTTGCCTTTACTCAAGATGGCCACAGCCAAAAATGTTAGGGGGTTGTTTTTCAAAGTGATTTCGCAACAAAATAAAGCATGGAGACATGGATGAATGGATGGGGAAGTTTGTTTTGAATATAAAAAATTAATGACATAGTGCTTTTGGTTTGTGGTGCTCAGATGCAGTGAAGATTCGATTTAAAGTGGTATTAACCACTTAAGCCCCGGACCAATTTGCAGCCAAGGAACCAGGCCCCTTTTTGCGATTCAGGACTGCGTCACTTTAACTGACAATTGTGTGGTCGTGCGACGTGGCTCCCAAACAAATAGAGCTTTCTTTTGGTGGTATTTGATCACCTCTGTGGTTTTTATTTTTTGCGCTATAAACAAAAATAATTTTTTTTTAAAAATTCAATATTTTTTACTTTTTGCTATAATAAATATCCCCCAAAAATATATAAAAATATATTTTTTTTCCTCAGTTTAGGCCGATACGTATTCTTCTACATATTTTTGGTAAAAAAAAAATGCAAATAGCAATTATTGATTGGTTTGCGCAAAAGTTATAGCGTTTACAAAATAGGGGATAGTTTTATAGCATTTTTATTAATATTTTTTTTTTATTAGTAATGGCGTCGATCAGCGATTTTTATTGTGACTGTGACATTATGGCGGACACATCGGACATTTTTGACACATTTTTGGGACCATTTAAATGCACTGATTCCTGTGTAAATGACACTGGCAGTGAAGGGGTTAACCACTAGGGGGCGGGGAGGGGCTAAGTGTGACGTGTCTGTGTTTTTTTACTGTAGGGGGCGTGGCTTTACATTCGACATCACTGATCGTCTTTCCCGATGACAGGGAACAGACAATCAGTGTCAGTCTTACTAGGAAGCACGGGGAGAGGTTTGTTTACACTTACCTCTCCCCGTTCTTCAGCTCTGTGACCCGATCGCAGGACACCAGCGGCGATTGGGTCCGCGGATCCGGCGGCCACGGTCTCGGGGCTCAGGACCGGGCCGCTAGCGCGCCACCAGCGGCGTGCGCGTGACCCACGGCTGGGCTCTTAAAGGGCAACATACCTGTACGTTGATGTGCAAAAAGAAAAAAAAAATCTGTTTGCTGTAACTGTTTAACAAATTGAAGCTAAACTCCAGCTAACACTTTACAGTGTATCTAAATCTGCTAGTATATCTAACACTTCTCTCCCCCAGACTGACAATGCTGCTGTCCAAATGTGCCCCCTGTGCTCCTTCATTCAGATTGGGGGTATTCTAATACAGGAGGTGTGTTACTAGTCAGATCACCAAGTGAAAATAAAAGGGAAAAAGCCTAAAAAAATAAAACAAATGCAGCAATCACATCTAAAGCCCCATACACACGGTCGGATTTTCCGATGGATTCTGTCCTATCAGACAATGTTGTCGGAAATTCCGACCGTGTGTAGGCACCATCGGACAGTTTCCATCGGATTGTCCGAAGGACAAAGTCCTATCTCCTGCTGGATAGATTTTTTGACAACAAAGTCCGATCACACCAAATCCGATCGTGTGTAGCGAATTCCGACGGACAAAGTGCTACGCATGCTCAGATCACATTACAAGACCAAAGCTATTGGCTACTAGCCTCTACGTAGTCCCGTCATAGGCAACAAACGTCACCACGTTCAGAATGATCGGATTTTCCGACAACTTTGTCCGACCGTGTGTACGCAAAACCAACATCGGACAAAGTACGACGGACATGATCCGACGGACCTGGTCCACGGATAATCCGAGCGTGCGTATGGGGCTTAAGGATTGGTAAACTGCAACATACTATATGTTTGGTTTTGGATTTAACACCGATTTAAATTCAATGTCACATTCCAAGCTGTAACCATTCAGTTGTGACATATAAAACAGTATATGTTTATATAAAGGATTGTTCAACATCTGGTTTGTTCGGTGATGGAGGGAAAAATAAATAAATCAGTCCCCATTAAAGTGAGCCTGTGCTTTGCCCTTTTCTGACTGCTAGTGTTTTTTGAAGTGCTGGTCAGGGAAGATGCATAACCTGACTTCATTCGAGTGTCTATAGACAGCTTTATAACTGCAACCAAATCTTGTCAAGTAGTCAGGTAAAGACATCTAAATAGACAGGTTAATCTATTCCTTTGATTTCCATATAGATAGAGTTATTCTTTTAGATATCGGTATGTCTGCACCTGCATTGAATCATTGCTTTCAAGTTAACCTGAACTTTGTTCATACTGCACATGACAAAGAACGGGTCAGCTCCTCTTCAACTACATATATACCTTTCATTCACTGCCCCGCTGTTCTGTATGCCTGTAAGGTAAAAGCACTACTACATGGTGGCAGGAAGAAAGTCTACAGCCCTTGAAAGCTCCGACCAGAGCAAATCGGCTTTTGTACAGGAGGTTCTACTTCTCAACCCCTGTGGAAAAACAAAGACATAGATTTATAAAAATCATGCATCTTTCCTGACCTACAGTGACCTGCACTTCACTGAGCACAAACATCGAAAGATGGTTCGTACTTAGGCCTATGGATGGATGGGATGATTAACTTAGATATACTTATATATGATTGGTATCAGAAAGTCTTTTTCTTACCAAGAGTGGGACTATATTCAAATGTTAACATAAAGCTAATTTAAAAAAATATATATATATATCTGGGATAGATGAATTAAGAAAGGAATTTAAATAACTACCTTTCAAAAATGAAATGCTTAAGTTTACTTTAGTGTTGCTTATGCATAACAAGAAACATACAGAACAAGAAACATAGGGGTCAATTCACTAACGTTTACCGCATGTGATAACGCAGTCACGTGACTCATTTGCATAAATTATCACATGCATTAAATTATTATTATGCGGTATATACCGTTAAGTCCGATTCATAAACGGACAGATTTACTTTACAGACCAGAGTAAAAAAGCATGCGCTAATAATCACTAGGGTTTTGCTGACAGTTTTACATGTGGTACGTGTCAAAAAACAGTGGGGGTCAAAAGGACCCCCACGCTGTTTTTTGACAAATAGCTGGTTGCTAACGAACAGGCCAGGAAGCCAACAGCGCAATTTAAAAAAAATGCAGACAATTAAAAATTATGGAAAAAAACAGAGTTTTGGGTCTATATGGATTTTAAGGGGAACCACACGCCAAAATGTAAAAAAGACAAAACGGTGTGGGGTCCCCCCAAAATCCATACCAGACCCTTATCCGAGCATGCAGCCAGGAAGGTCAGGAAAGGGGAGGACAAGCGAGCTCCTCCTTCCTCCTGAACCATACATGCCCTCAACATGAGGGGAGTGCCCCCCTTCAGGATGGAGACAAGGGCCTCATTACCACAACCATGGCCGGTGGATGTGGGGGCCTGCAGGTAGGGGGCTTATGGAAATTTGGAAGCCCCCCTTTAGGAAGGGGGCCCCCAGACCCGGGGAACCCGCTGATAGCTTAAGAGTCATCTGTTGTTAAGAACTTGGCGATCAGCTTCCAGGCCCACTCCTTAGCAACCAGCTCAATGCGGTAAATTACCGCTAAATCAAACAAATACTGCATTCGGTATTTAACACAAAGTTCTTAATGAATTCAACACTTGCACAATTGTTACCGCATGCGGTATTTTACCGCATTTTAATAGCCGTTTTTTTAACTCTTAGTGAATTGACAGTAGGCATTTGGTCTTGTAATCTCTTTGGGAAGGGAATCCTACGTTTCATTAGATTTAATGTGATTAGATGCTTAGGCGATTGATCATGTGACTAGTACAAAGGAAGTTTACAGCAGCATTCTAAGAAAAAAACAAGTATTTTAGACCTTCTTTTACTCTATACGTATCTGTCACAGCTACAGTAATAGTAGTAGTAATCATAGCTTTTAAGCTGAACTTGGGTGATCATTTAAATACGATGTATGATAAGATAAAACACATACTGAATATAAGAGCTGTTTTATCTGCCTAAGGTTTTTTGTTTTTTTTCCTGAGCGGTGTTAATATTGTTGACTAAAATATTTTCATCAACTAAATTAATGCTATTTTAGTTGACTAAAGTACAACTAAATCTAAAACAATTCAGATGACTGAATTATGACTAAAACAAAAATGGAATTGTAGATAAAAAGACTAGAATACAACTAAATTGAAATGTGATGTAAAAATTAACACTGCACCATTAATGTTGGCAATACTGTATATTCAGGTAATATGTGCAATGGCATTACAGCCAATAGAGTTTACAGTTTAAAAAAAAAAAAATAATTGTAAAGTTGCACTTCTGTCAGTCAAAAAGCAATATTTTTGTTTGTTCATGAAACTTGTGATATATATATAACATCTGTATAAATAAAACCAACAGCTAAATCTGTGTCTCTAATGCAGGGGTGCCCAACCTTTTGAAGAGCGAGGGCCACTTAAGCGACTTAGTAACCAGTCGCGGGCCACAATGAGCGGAGTGGGCAGATGACGGGTCACACAGACACAGTCCACTCTACTCTATGGGCCCTCTGATCCGATCAGATGGAAGGGGACGGATCCACTTCTGTTTTTTTAGCAGATCGGATCTGATGTAGGCGGGTGTAAACGGACACAAGTCTGTTTTCATCTGCCGCTCCACAGAGGTGAATAGAGGGTCCGATTGGGTTGGACCGATCGTGTAAAAGGGGCCTAAGGCAGTATTTACACTGATGGTTTGTGGTCTACCCATGCCGCAGGTGCAGCACAGTTCTCCTGTGGGTTAGCAGAACAGATATGCCCATATATACATTGTGATTTTAGTGAGTTACATTCAGTTATCACCAGCTGCTGCTGTCCCAGGCAGAGCGCATTTGGTATCACTCCGCCTATGACAGGAGCCGGCGCTATACAGGAAGCATTGGCTTATGCGGCTCTGATCTGCAGGTGCTTGCTTCCTCTACCGTCGGCTTCATTCACAACACTGATGCCCTGGGATGGCGGGTCGGCAACCTGCAATCTGGGCTTGCCAACCTGCCATCCCAGGGCAAGAGGTCGCGGGCCACATCAGAGGGCTCCGCGGGCCACATGTGGCCCCCGGGCCACTGGTTGGGCACCCCTGCTCTAATGCATGTTCAAACCTTAATACCATAAATAATAACATGTTATTAGATTTCAACTCCAGGAGTATATAATGGGTTTGGCAATTCTAGAGAAATGATTAAATAATGCATTACAATTTAACTAAATCCTTTACATTTTACTCAACTAAAATGTACTGGAGATTTTAGTCAACTAAAATACAACTAAATCCAAAACAATTCAGATGACTAAAATATGACTACAATGTCATTTTAGTCAAAAGACTATGACTAAAACTAAATCAAAATTTGACATCAAAATTGACACTGGTCTTGAGTCTTGAGAATACATTACTTAGCCTCATAACACAGCACAGGTCCGCGGAGCAGCTAAGTTTAGAAACACTTGCAAGTCTTGCCCCTTTCCCACCCTCTGACTTAACACCCTGTGAATTGTCACAGCCCAACCTGAACCTAAAATCTGAATCTACCATATTGTGAAAAGCTGGTCTTAGTGCAGACTGTTTGCCCTTTCTGCTGTCATCTTCTGGTGACTCTCACACTTACTCTGAGATTCATCTCCTGCTCACTGCATGATTCTAGGTACCCTGTTGTTAGTGCTTGTATCCTAAACTGAACTCATTTTGATTACCTTGCTACCTGACCCAGCTTGTTTTTAATTTGTTCTTCATAGGGATGAGCTGAAGGTTTGGTCTAAACACAAGTTTACTGAACCATGGCTGTTTGGGCACTTAGACAAACGCCCCAAAAATTCACCTGTTTGGCGGGAGCTGAGTGTCAAGTATAATAGTGGTATTATAGTGGACTTAATATTAAAGTGCTTCTCTGTACTCATATATGTACAAAAATGCATTATATTTGCCCAGAAGGATCCCTTGTATCAACCCCATAACAATGCAAAATGTTATTGCATATAACTGCCTTCTTTTGCTGGGGACACAGGGCTAACCAAATGTCCCCATGGAATTTGTCAGCCCCTACAGCCAACCCCTCCTTTCCTTTCTGTATGGTCTTCCATTGTTTACAGCTTTAATTAAATTGGCACAATAAAAGGTACAGAATCTTTCTGATGGCTTTCTCTGTTTATTTTTCAGGTCCTGAAACAACTCCCCCTCCCCACCTCACATCCTGCTCACTGATAAGAAGGCACAGAAGGCAGCTATTGCCGGAAGTTAAAATATAACAAAATTCCACCATTGTGCAACTTTCAGTGACAGTTCATAAATTTCCAGTGACTTTAGTGATCACCACCTCTAGCTGGAATGCCTGCTCACCTCCAAAAGGTGGCCCCACTACAGAGTCACACACGCCTATGATAATATCTCTCAGGATGCCTTGGGAAACAACTCCTCCTGGTGTTCCTGGAAAAGACAGACCTCCTCCCGGGTTCTCAATATGTAGACCCCACTGCAGAGTCACACACGCTTAGTGTAATATCTCTCAGGATTTTTTGGGAACACAAATCCTCATCACAGTGCACCTAGGTTCACACTTCAGTTTCATGGTTTTCTTTCTATCATGACTGATCAGAGGGTGATGTTGGGGTTGTACAGTCCCAGGTTTGCACTCTTTCCATCCTGTGAGGAAAGCTTTTTAAACAGATGTTGCATCACACACCACATGCATAGCAATATACACTTATGCCCCATACACACGGTCAGAATTTCCGACGGAAAATGTCCTATCGGACCATGTTGTCGGAAAATCCGACCGTGTGTGGGCTCCATCTGACTTTTTCCGTCGGAATTAGAGATCCTGCTCTCAAATTTTCCGACAACAAAGTCCGATTGGACTTTTTCCGATCGTGTGTAGCGAATTCCGACGGACAATGTGCTCAGATCACATTACAAGACCAAAGCTATTGGCTACTAGCCTCTACGTAGTTCCTTCGTACGCAACGAACGTCACCACGTTCAGAATGATCGGCTTTTCCGACAACTTTGTCCGACCGTGTGTATGCAACACCAGTGTCGGACAAAATCCGCCGAAAAAAATTTGACGGATTTTGTGGTCGGAATTTCCGACCGTGTGTACGGGGATTACTGTATATATCTCTGAACTGCTGATTAAGCTATCTGTGAAATACATTCAGAACTAATTTAGTCCTTATTCTGTTATGTGATCTCACATATACATGGGGACAAACTGTAACTAAAGAACCAGTGCATATAACAGTTTCTATTTCCAATGTGTGCAAGATAAAAAAAAGGGTAAATATATTTAAAATATAGTTTTTATCCTTATCCTAAATTCTACTTGATCATTTGTATTACTGTCTTCTATATAGTTTGAGTTAAAACAAGCCAACACATTTTTAAATGTATTATTTTTGTATAACATTTTTTTCATGTATAAGTAATTATCTTCTGTACATACTGTTTATGCTTTTGTTCTGTTTCTGTAATCTTGGTTTCTATGTATTACCAGAAAATGGTAATTTAAAATCTGCATAACTATGCATATTAATGAAAAACAAAATATAGCTACACACACATTACAAAGAAATTGAGCTTATATAAAACGTGTACAATGTCATTATCATCAGTGACAAACATTGCTTTGTCATTAGCATTATGACATCAATTTATGAAGATTATGCTTATAAATATTTTATTGTAGCTATATATAACCTTTAGTATTTTTACATATTGTAGTGTAATACATTTTTATAAAGTATGTTTGCCCTTTTGAATGTTTGCAAGCTTGTTAGTTGAAAGAAATATCCCAGCCATATTCTATATTATATTAGTTTTGTTTGGTATGGGTTAAAAATTTGAGTTGCAAGTACAGTCCAATTATCAGACCTATATTTTGTTAAAGGCATTGTAAACCTTGCTACTGACAACTTGTGTTTTTCACCTTCTTAAAACCACCTTCTTACAACTACTTTAACCTACAGGCAAGCCTAGATTAAGGCTTACCTGTAGGTGCAAGAAATATCTCCCAAACCTATGCGCCGTAGACATCGGGCGCAGTAGCACTGAGTGTGCCGTTTCTAACGGTGATCATGCCGTTAGTGGCGGCACCAGCACGCATGCGCTGTGACTGGCCGGAGCCGTGATATCCGGAAGTCACTCCGGGATAGATGGCGGTGTCGGAGGAGGTGAACAAGGGTCGATGCCGGGGCTTCGATCTCAGGCAAGTAATTCATAATGAGCTAGTATGCTTTGCGGTTTTACCCCCCACGAGCGTATGAAAAAGGGTTAATACCGCCCGCAAAGCGCCGCTCCAGCGGCGCTTTGTGGGCGGGTTCGGAGCGCTGCCCCATTGTTTTCAATGGAAGGGGGCGCTTTAAGGGGCGGTAAATACTCCGCTCCTACAGTGCACCAAAGATGCGGCTTGCAGGACATTTTTCAGCGTCCTGCAAGCGCACCGCTCCAGTGTGAAAGCCCTCGGGCTTTCACACTGAAGACACAGCAATGGCTGTTTCAGGTCGGTTTGCAGGCGCTATTTTTAGCGCAATAGCACCTGCAAACCGCCCCAGTGTGAAAGGGGCCTAAATGTGAAGTATTGGTCATGTGTGAGCGATAACATCATTAACAATGCATTTTTTTTCTTCTTCTGAAAAGTGTAAACATAGAAGAAAGGCTAATTTGCTAGACATGCATGCACAACAATATGCAGTGAAATAAGAATCCTTAGTAAAGGGATTTTAACTACAGTAAGTGGCAAAAAAAAAAAAAAAACCTTCAATAAATAGCTGCACTTGAATGGTGGAGCCCTCTTCCTTTCATTTGCAATGTAGACTGCCAATAAAGTATATTAAAAACAAAATTAAAACAGACAAAGACCTTTGCACCCACTCAAGGTTGCCACCTCCATACAACGCAAAGTTGCTAATAATGGATGCTACTTCAGAAAATCAATGATGTCTCATCATCAAGAAGGGGAAAATGAGCAAAATCTACTTGTAATAATTCACAAAAGGGTGAGTATATATAAATTAAACCATCTGTTTACTCTGTAAAAAGCTTACCTCATAGGTGAAATGTAGCACATGACATTTTTGGATGCCTCACAGAGAAATTATGAGAGCATAGATCAGTGCATGTGGAAGAGGATCCCACAAGGGCTAACTGATACAAAACTTGAATAAAAACTTGGTCAGGAGATAACCCATAAGTCCCCCATAAGGTCAAGTATGCTCAGATGGACTTTACGCAGAATTCCACCCAAAAATAGAACTTCTGCTTTAAGAGAAGGTGACCCCCTGACATGCCACATTTGGTATGTAATTTTTTTTGGGGGGAGTAGCGGATACCCTCTTTTCAGAGGGTTTCAGCTCCCACTTCCTTCTGGCTCACCCTCGGCACCGGAAGGAAGATCACCTCTCCCCCTCCGTCTAGGCAATCATCTGGGACACATCACAGGTCCCAGATGATTGCACGGCCGTCATTCAGGGCAGCTTGCGCAGTGGGTGCCCGGCTGTGAAGTCCCAGCCGGGCGCCTACAGTTACAATGCTGGTGCCGCAGAGCGGAGGGGGAGACGAGCGGGGCTTCAACCCCCTGCATCGCTTTACCCTGGGACAGGTAAGTGTCTGATTATTAAAAAAGTCAGCAGCTGCAGTATTTGTAGCTGCTGACTTTTAATTTTTTTTTTTAAGCGGAACTCCGCTTTAATATGACACAGGTCACCATCCAGCTGGAAAACCCATATAGCACAATCAATAGATTACAGCTTCTTCCTTGCATGTAGCATACATTTGTAAATCCTCAATGCACCCCTGGGAGGAAGCAGTGTTAATCAGGCACCTTCCATGGCTTAAAATGAGACTAAGGACAATTCACAAATAGTCTCACTTACACAACAGCCAGATGTAATCATGTAGATGAAGGTGCCATATAGAGGTTAAATAAGATATTATCTTTTTCAATGACATACAGGCATACAGTGATAAAGTCTTTAAGTGCTCCAGCCAAAATTATATGAATCAATGATCATTCATGCAGATGCTAATGATATCCACTATTATGCTCCAACCTTCAATCAGATTTTCCATTTAAACACAGTCAACCTTGAAATACTTCACCCCTCTATGATGTGGTTGCCACAAAGTCAATGTAGAAATCCTTAAAGAAAGGGGACACAAATTGCTTTTATAATTTTATTTCTCTACATTAGAAGATAAATACATAGATAGATACATTAAAAAATATTTGCCTACCCTTGTAAAGGATTATATATATATATATATATATATATATATATATATATATATATATATATATATATATATATATATATATATATATATATATATATAGTATATACATAAATATTTGCCCTTCCCCATAATGTAATAATGCACCGATGGGAACGTCAACTTTATTTGAAGGGAAATATTATTTTGTAAAACATGGTTGCTTTGTAGAGTGGTGATGGATGAGTCTAAAAAAGGTAGCAATTCTTGAGTAGTAGAACAAGAAAGAAAGAAAAAATAGATTTAGTGACACTACATGGGTGACCTATGCACTGGAGAGAACATATGAACAATATACAAAATGGTTTTGAGAAAGCTAGTGTTAGACTCAGTAAAGATTTTCATGGAAAAGACCCTACTGGTCTGGGGTTTTATGGAATTGATCGTATTTTTCAAATAGTGGGTCATTTAAAAAAATTTAACAAAGTGGATATAATGGATATTTCTATTAGACATTTTATATCCAAATAGTCTCTATATGGAGCTAGACTTGAATTGTCTTATTTATTATTATTGAGTTTTCTGGGTGGATACAAAGTAACATAATGAATGGCCAGTTTTCACATGCATTCATGTGAGTTTGGTGATGCATAGGTAAGGGTTGAAGATAGGAACCTAAGCCTCGTACACACGTTAAGAATATTTTACGAAAGTTCTTCCAAATTTAATCATATGCGAGTCTAGAATCAAATTGGCCTCCTCGTAAACACGTTAAGAATGTCGTACGAACGTTCTTCTGAATTGCGTCTAAAATCGAATCGCCAGCGTAGTATATATCCGAAAATTCCCGTAGATCAACTCAAAGTCCTGTGTGCTTAGGCACGTTCTGCAGCGTGGTAGTCTGAAGTGATGTCAGAACTTGACCTTGTGCAGGCCACGCCTTTGGGTTAGGAGTGTGGGGGAGATCGTTGCATATGGATACGTGTGTTCGTTCGTGTGAGGAATATTCGTTATATATGACAGTTGTCTATGAAAAATTGGCTTTTACATGGAAGACCAAACACTTCCACTGGTCATGCTTGGAGTTTTGGCCATCCAAAATGTTTTGAAAAAAAAAAAAAGAAGAAAAGGAGCACATGGTCAAAACAATGGCTGCAGAACCGAGAGAACTATTCTCATATGTCACTGCTGCATGAATTACAAGAGAATAAAAGGGATATTAAATAAAATCATATAAAGATATATTATACACTGATATTCTGCTCAAGTACCATGCATGTTGTAAAATTGGTTTAATGTCAGATAAAAATTGAAAATAACGTTTTATTTCTTTCCCATCATTGTTCACTTTTTGTGGTTTTGTTTCCGATTCATTCGTTTGTTTCCAATAATGCGCACTACCATTCCCTCTATTATTTTCGTACAATGACCATACTATTAATACGATGATCGTTCGTTGTGTTCACAAACAGAAACATTTTTCAATCTTGTTCCTTCTATAAATTTCGTACGACCGGCCTTAATCGGATGTGAAAGCCGTATACTAATGATTAGATTATGGAACGATCTATCCGAAAGCAGTATTTTTGTACGATTTTCTCATTGTGTGTACGGGGCATTAACATTTGAATCTGGTTGTATAATTTTATTTGGTAACCCTAATAAATTATGAATTGGCTAGATGTTTTGATTTATATATGATACATTTAGAGTTTTTATGAGGGATGTATAATATAATATAATATAATACACTGCTCAAAAAAATTAAAGAAACACTTTTTAATCAGAGTATAGCATCAAGTCAATTAAAATCCTGGGATATTGATCTGGTCAGTTAAGTAGCAGAGGGGGTTGTTAATCAGTTTCAGCTGCTTTGGTGTTAATGAGATTAAAGCGGAGTTCCGCCCGGGAAAAAAAATACTGTAGCTGCTGACTTTTAATATAAGGACACTTACCTGTCCATGGAGCCTGCAATGTCGGCACCCGAAGCCGACCCGTCCATCGGCTTCAGGTGCAGGCACCGGCATCCTTAATAAGTCTCCTACTGCGCATGCATGAGTCTCCCTGCACTTTCTGAATGGTCCCTGCTGTCTTTTGTGACCTGTGTGTCTCCCAGAAGGCAACGGGGGTGAAAGAGGAGGGGCCAGACATTGCGTAGTTCGCCGCACAGATTGCAGCGATCGTTTCCCAGAAATGGGAGCAGATACCCGGATTTGACAGGTATCTGCTCCCCCCTCCCCCCCCGAAAGGTGCCAAATGTGGCACCAGACGAGGGAGGAATTCGATCCATGGAAGTTCCATATCTGGGTGGAACTCTGCTTTAACAACAGGTGCACTGGATGGGCAACAATGAGACA
This sequence comes from Lithobates sylvaticus, assembly GCA_028564925.1. Classification (NCBI taxonomy): domain Eukaryota; kingdom Metazoa; phylum Chordata; class Amphibia; order Anura; family Ranidae; genus Lithobates; species Lithobates sylvaticus. Next base: position 44,758,996 of record CM053033.1, read on the forward strand.
ACCTCCAAAACAGGAATGGTTTTACAGGTGTAGGCCACTGAAATTTTTTTTCCCTACTCATCTATTCTGACACTTTTTTACTGGTTTTGCATCTGGCTAGGGTTAGTGTCACTACTGGTAGCATAAAGCGATACCTGGACCCTATAGAGGTTGCACAAGCAGTCCAAGTCCTCCAGGGTGGCACATCAATACGTGCCATTGCCAGAAGTTTTGCTGTGTCCCCCAGCACAGTCTCAAGAGCATGAAGGGGATTCTATAAGACAGACAGTTACTCTAGGAGAGCTGGACAGGGCCATAGAAGATCCTTAACCCATCAGCAGGACCAGTATCTGCCCCTTTGTGCAAGAAGGAACAGAATGAGCACTGCCAGAGCCCTACAAAATGACCTCCAGCAGGCTACTGGTGTGAATGTCTCTGACCAAACAATCAGAAACAGACTTCATGAGGGTGGCCTGAGGGCCCAACGTCTTCTAGTGTGCCCTGTGCTCACTGCCCGGCACCGTGGATCTCGACTGGCATTTGCCATTGAACACCAGAATGTGCAGGTTCACCACTGGTGCCCTGTTCTTTTCACAGATGAGAGCAGGTTCACCCTGAGCACATGTGACAGACGTGAAAGGGTCTGGAGAAGCCATGGAGAACGTTATTTTGCCTGTAACATTGTTCAGCATGACCACTTTGGTGGTGGGTCAGTGATGGTCTGGAGAGGCATATCCATGGAGGGACGTACAGACCTCTACAGGCTAGACAATGGCCCCTGACTGCCATTAGGTATCGGGATGAAATCCTTGGACCCATTGTCAGACCCTACGTTGGTGCAGTGGGTCCTGGGTTTCTCCTGGTCCACGACAATGCCCACCTCATGTGAGAATATGCAGCCAGTTCCTGGAGAATAATAATTATGGATACCATTAAATGGCCCCCATGCTCACCTGACCTAAATCTAATAGATCACCTGATGTTTTGGTCCGACGCCGCTAGGTTGCACCTTAGTATATTCAGGAGCTCAGTGATGCCCTGGTCCAGATCTAGGAGGAAATACCCCAGGTCACCATCCATTGTCTCATTAGGAGTGTGTCCCGACAATGTCAGGCATGCATACAAGCATACAAACTACCATTTTGAGTTACTGCAATGAAATTTCAGAAAAATGGACTAGCCTGCTGCATCATCTTTTCACTTTGATTTTTCGGGATGTCTTTGAATTCAGCCCTCTGTAGGTTGATATTTTTCAAATCAAACAATGTGGCATCCTTTCGTTCCTAACACATTACCCAGTCCATATCAGTATAGATATCCAGCATGATATTTTTACCCATTGAGAGCTGATGTGTTTTCAAAATGTTCTTTAAATTTTTTTGAACAGTGTATAAACATACACACTATATATTATATGTGTATATATGCACAGATTTTTGTATAGTATATTTGTGATATTTGCACAACTTTGTTATATCTTGCACAGATTTATATAACATTGCACACATAGGAATTTTCAGCACATTTTTTTTGTGGTGAAAATGCCCCCCTCGGCTTATACTCGAGTCAAGTACTTTTTTGCAGCAGAAAATGAAATTTTCCGACCCGACTTTGGGGCCCCATATCTCGGGGACACTTGGTGCTAGGAACCCTAAATTCGGTATTCAAACCCAGCGGAACTAGTACCACAATATATCCAGATGGGGTTCCTAACACCAAGTGTCCCCGAGATACAGGGTCCCAAAGTCGGTCAACTGTGTCCATCTGCAGCAATGTCATTTCGGGACCCTTTGGGTCCAGAGACCCCATTTTGTCTGCAGCTAGGGGGCATTTAGGAACCCTTAGCTAACAAGTTTGAAGTTTGGGGGACCTATGGCTGCAAATGGGCACAGTGAGGCATGCAAATGGGCACAGTGAGGCTGCAAATGGGCATTGTTGACCCTCTTTTCCACTTACAGTAGCTGCGCATTTCTCACCCTAAAAATAGCGCCACTTTACCGCTGACGCCCGCACGGTTCGTCGTGAAAGGGGTCTAAAGAATGAAAAAGTTCTGAAATTATTTATCTTTTTTTAAATTTTTTTACATCACAGAAACCTGACATTTTAACAGGGGTGTGTAGACTTTTTATATTCACCGTATATTGGTTTTGTATACATTTTCCTTTATTACCTATTGAGGTCAAGTCTAAAAAAATACAATTTAGTCATGAAATAATAAAATAACATTTTAGAAAACATCAGTTGCCTTATCCTGTACTACCTCTCTTGATGGCAAGGTGCATACTTCCAAATGCATTTGAACAAAAAATATGGCTCTGTCACTTCTGGGTGGTGTTGGAGTTTTCCCTTTCCCTTTCACACCTTTACATTTCTATTGGTCTGTCACTGTGATGACAACATTGACCAATAAGAATGTGCCTGAAGTGGCAACAGATGAGCAGACTTCATGGCTCGTGACATCACAGTACTTTCAATTAGTATAAAGCTAAAGTAGCATCTCCTTGATGAAGGAAGCAATTAATGTAGTGATCTAATGTTGGAAATTGCAGCCAGCATTGTATCATTATTAGAAGTGATCAGATGCTGCAGAGGGGCATGGGGGGTCTGGATTAGGTTTCCACTAACCAGATCCAGATCCCTCATTAAAAAATAAAAATGTAAAAAAGGAAAAAATTCAAAACATTTACAAAATGTTAAAAAAAAGCAGTTTTCATACATAAAACAAATCCCCTCCTCATTAATACCAAGATAACGCCAAATACCTCTTTTGTTAATGTTATTTGCGTTAGTTGAATAAGCAAGGGAAATGCCATTTAAAATGGTAATAGTCCCAAACCTGTACAAATGAAGATGACGTGCTAACTTTGTTCAGTGCAAACATGACTTGATCTTATCTAAAGGTACTGTATATTCAAGGTGAGCTCCAAGGCAGTGAAGAGCCTTGTATTAGGGGCGCTGTGTTAAAGGGGAACTCCAATTTATCAGGTTTTATTACAGGCCACTTACAGTATCCAGATCCACCAGCATTCCTCTCAAAGTGGGAACAGGAAATAAATGTACCGCCTGAGGATTTAGAATGGGGCAAAACATTGGCGCTTTCCTTTAAACTGTCTATATCACCCTATGCCCAAGAAAGGAATTACCGAATTGTGTCTAGGTGGTATCGCTGCCCCACTATTCTGCATAAAATTGATCCTGCCATACCAGATACATGCTGTAGATGTTTACAGGCCCCCGGCACAATAACACACATATGGGGTACATGCTCACGCATTATCCCTTTTTGGGATAAAATACTGCATCTATATGATAAACTGGTTGGGGACAAAATCCCAAAAACAAATCTTGTGTAACCATACTCTCCATGTTACCCGGCTACTACAAACAAATCAAAAAAAGCCTAATTTGCCATTTCTCATGGCTGCCCGATCTATTATGGCTAGATTTTGGCGCCAACAGGCGATTCCCTCTTTAACTGACTGGGCTTGTGAAATGGATAAGATTAAACACATAGAACGGATGATAGCCTGGGAGGTTGATAAGACTGTATCACATACCATTATGTGGACTGTGTGGTTACATTTCTGGTTTTCCTCAATTTTGTTGTCTTTGTAACGGATAGATCTGGCAATGCTTCCCCTGGGGCCTCCCATACATAGATGACCTTCCACTTCCCTTCCTTGCTCATTTTTTCCTCTTTACCCCCCCCCCTCCCTTTTTTTTTCTCTCTCTTCTCTCCCTCTCTTCTTTGCTTTCTGCTATTCTTTATTTCTTTCCTGGACTTCTATTATTTGTGTTGCCTTGAAATACATTACCACTTCAGTTCTGGGAGGATTTTTTTTTTTTCCCCACAAATAGAGCTTTCTTTTGGTGGTATTTGATCACCTCTGCGGTTTTTATTTTTTGCGCTATAAACAAAAAAAGACCGTCAATTTTGAAAAAAAAAATATATATTTTTTCATCAGTTTAGGCCGATATGTATTCTTCTACATATTTTTTGTAAAAAAAATTGCAATAAGCGTATATTGATTGGTTTGCGAAAAAAACTATAGCGTCTAAAAAACAGGGAATAGACTTATGGCATTTGTATGGCATTTTTTTTACCAGTAATGGCAGTGATCAGCGTTTTTTATAGGGACTGCGACATTGCGGCGGACAGATTGGACACTTTTGACACTTTTTTGGGACCATTGACATTTATACAGCGGTCAGTGCTATAAAAATGCACTGATTACTGTGTAAATGTCACTGGCAGGGAAGGGGTTAACATTAGGGGACAATCAAGGGGTTAAATGGTGTGTTTCTAACTGTGAGGGGATGGGACTGACTAGAGGAGGAGCTAGATCATTGTTAGTAGGAACAGACGATCTGTCTCTCCTCCCCTTTACACACACAAATCCCTTTCTGGCTCTCATGCCCGCAATCATGGGTGGCCAGCGACAATCGAGCTCACCAGTCACGCACATCGGGTCCCCCGCTGTTCAGCGGACATGCGCGCCTGCTACGGCTCTTAAAGGAGCCATTATATGGGTACAGAGATTTGCGCAGCAATGCCACTTTGCCGACGTATATCGGCGTGAACCAGTCGGCAAGTGGTTAATATATTACTATTATTTAATTACATATAGCACCACTATATATTCATGATAAATTTATCATTATCAATGGTCTACATAGCTATTTTTTTTTATACGGAATGTATGCTCACAATATTGTGCCTTAGAGTTCTTTCTTTTATCATAACCCTGGTTATTATTAATACGGTATTGATGTATACTTATACATTTATTGTAAATGGTCAAATACTCTCATGTTTTTACTATGTACTGTTTATAAACCTAATAAAACAGATTCAACATGACAAAAAAAAGGGGAACTCCACTTTAGTGGGGAAAAAAATAGCGAATAAAGAAAAAATAATATAGCATATACAATTGCGACATCAGTCATATTATAATTGAATGTTATTAAAAATTACCTTTCCTTTTCAATCTGCAGCTCTGTCGTTTTCTGAAAATGCAATGCAATATGGCTACCTGGAGGTGTTCAACACCAATTGTCCCAGAGGTCTGCCCTAAGATACAAGTCAGATTTCAGACATCCCCTGCAAACAAAAAGGCAATTTTTGGTGAAATGCGTCCAATAGGAAATCACAGCTAAAGGGGAGCAGCTTTCCTCATTGGATCCCTGAAGGTGCACAGCTGATTGATAATTCTGAAACCACTCCCATTAGACTCACTTTCCCACATGGATAGAGAAACACACACAGGGATTTCTTCAGAATAACAAAAGGTAGGAATCCGCAACAAAGTTTGTTAAAATCTTTGCAATGTACATAGATCACCCAGAAGGGAATGCCTTTTCTCAACAAAAGTGGAGTTATGCTTTAAAGTATAACTAAAGGCAGAACTGGTGGTGAGGGATTAGAACCCCTGTCAGTATTTATTGCTATCTAAGCCCCCGATTTACCCTCTCTAGTTGTCCTGTTTATCATTATCATTGAAAGTGAAAGTAAAAGAACATCCAACATTTTGGGATGTCCCCAGAAAAGTAATAGAGAGGAAATCTTTCAATGGTGACAATAGTTCTAGTGACTGAGGGGTCACGAGAGATTCCCTTAATTTGCAGGAATTCCCTCTCACTTATGGTTTGGTTATGGGGTAAAAAGTGAAAGCAAATCTCAGAAATTGGGCATAGATGGTGAAAAAAAATCTGATGGGAATTAAAACCCTCCCTTGCTAATATAAAACATTTTTGCCTATAGTTTTACTATAAGTTAGCCCATTTATTTTGAATGAATTGGAATTTCACCATAGCACACTAAAAATTGGACATTACTTTTTTTTTTTAGCACAATAAACTGCTAAAGCACAGCAAGTGTATGGTGGTGCACTGAAGTGCTGATGCATAGTTTGCTGCTGTAACTGTATTCAAAATGAATGACACCATAATGCATGCAAATCAGTGCACATGCATTTTACTATACATTAACCCAATGCAGATTTATAAAAAAAAAATGAAACTATTGTGCAGATCTCTGGACATGTTAGGGTGCATTTGAGGCCCCTACATTTTCTCAGTTGATCACCTTTGAACATGCATGTTTCTAGAGAGCCCATTGGAGCATTAATTGCCAGAACCTTGGCTCAGTCAATAGTCAGTAATTAATGTCTGTGGAAACATTCAGAATTTAAGGCTTTCATTTCATCATGAAATATCAGAATTCACTTAACCATTGCCAGAGTGTAAGCCCTCCAGACAAAAGGTTTGATTAGCATACTGGTCTTTTTTTGAATATCCTTTGAGAGATCTGTTTTTCAATCCTAGAAACAATTATGCATAGGTTATGCCAAGAATGATACTCTCCAAGCCTCCACAGTTAAGAAACATAGACATCAGCAAAGCACTGCAGATTTCCAGAATTCTGTTGACGTCGCAGAGGATGCACATTGCACATTAAGCACTCTATGATGTGTTTCTCCAAGAACACTCACAACAATGCCTTCATCTGTATGTGAGATGCTCAGAATGGAATCCCTCGGAGACAAGAATTTGTGCAGTTTGCTAAGACACTGATACAGTAACACCTGCCTTCCAGAATCTGGAAAAAAACAGGCAGTTGTCTTCCAATTAACACCAGCTTCTCCAAGTCTATACAACTTACAGAGTGTTATTGTATAAGAACTCAGCTGGACTCATTTTCTAGAGAGAATAAGCTGTACTTCACAATTGTCTTAATTCATTCTTTAAACTTCAGCTTTCAATGAAGCACATAATAGACAGTATAATTTACTTGGAGTAAAAGGAAATTAGTGGTAGCGAGCCAATGATATCATGCAGAGAAACAGAAGTTACAATGCCTGGTAATATGAGGTTCTTAGGCCATGTATTCCTTAGACAATTGATGAATAATACAGTCAGCTACAGATAACTAATCAGCAGTAATGACCCAAAGAGACAGGAGAAACAATTCATTATTTTTGTATAACCTTCTGCTTTTGCTCAGACACAATATTCACCTGCAGTCTTAATGATTTTTTTTTCTTTGATTCTTTTTCTGCTAATGACAATAAACCAACTTTTAAAAAATTTGAATTGTTGCTGATCATAGGATTGGTGGCATTGGTTTTCCACTGATAAGCCACACTGATAGGCAACACTGATGGGCACATATAGGCAGCTCTGATAGGCACTGATCTGAAATGATAGGTGGCACTGATTGGAAGCACTGATTGACACTGATACGTGGCATTTGTTGGCACTGATTGGCAGCACTGATTGGCACTGACAGTTGGCATTGGTTGGCACTGACAGGTGGCACTGATAGTTGGCATTGGTTGGCACTGATTGGCACTGACAGGTGGCACTGATTGGCACTGATAGGTGCCATTGGTTGGCACCAATTGGCATTGGCAGGTGGAATTGATTGGCACTGATAGGTGGCATTGATTGACACTGATTGGCACTGACAGGTGGCACTGATAGGTGGCATTGGTTGGCACTGATAGAGGAGAGGGGAGTTTCGCATTGAGCAGATTGCCAGGCTTGTAAGAGCCGCTCAGTGCCTTAAACTGGGATAGGGGCTGGTGTATCACTCTTGCAGCATTTCACAGGAAAACTCGGGAGACAGCCGGCATGCAGCTAAACTAACAGGGGGTGATTAGGGGGTGCCCAGGCACACCCAGCATACACCGTGTGCACACCTATGTTGCAGATATAAAACATTGCAGCAAAATTTCAAACAATATTGTGAAGACATATCAAAAGGTCCTTTGGAAAATCAATAAAGCAATAAAATGAGCTTGAGCCACCCAAAATGAACTAAAAGAAGGGGGGTATAGTGAGACTTTAAATGAGGAACACATGTGTATATGTGTGCCTTCATCCCTATTCATTGAGATACATTGGAAGAGGTTCAGACTTTAAATGAGGTAAGTAATAACTATCTCGGTATCTAAATATTTTCGATACCGAGATTGTTATTTGTTAATATTTAGATACCAAGATAGTTATTACTTGCCTCATTTAAAGTCCAAACCTCTTCCAATTTATCTCAGACCACCCAAAATGTCATTTTAAAATGTAGGTCATGCATGTGAACTGTATTTGGCCATTTGCTTCTTTTACTCTTTTACTACATTGTTAGAAGATATCTCCTACATAACTCCATAAAACTCTCTACCCTGCCAAGCAATCTAACTCCAGCTGCTTCTCCATATCATCAAGATGATATGCTTCGCCATATCAAGAGAAAAGAAAACTCAAAGGGATCTATTTATGAAATAATTTGTGAAGCCATTCATCCTGAGAAACTCCATGTACTGTACATTCTTTCTGTGCAATCTTGGAAAATATGAAAGTTTTTTTTAGACTACTTTCACTTCGGAAAACATTATTACACAATATTTTTTTCTATGGACAACAGTAAAACACTACATTAAAGAGATTTCCCTCTGGCATTCTCTAAAATAGTTACATTGCATCTCTTTCTGCAAAGATTAATGTATTCCATATGCTCCTCAGCTCCAACTAGTGGCCATAATGCAGTAATTTACTACTGTCCATAATAAAACAACATTCGTCCACAATAGAAAATAGCCAGATAGCATTCTTTTTTGCCTAGCTTGCTTGTTTGCACAGAACAAACATACAGTACATGCAGATTGGCTGGATGAATAGATATTTTAATGAATGAATGATTTGTATAGCGCTGCAAATGCGAACTGAATCACCTCAAGGTGCTTGTCTGTCCTTGTTGTCCTGCTATATTAGAAGAGGTGGGTCTTGAGTTTTTTCCATAAGGCCTGATGGTTTTCTTCCAAGTGGATGTTGTTTGGTAGAGCGTTCCATAGCTGAGGTCCCTGTACTGCGAATCTTCGTTCTCCCTTCGGTTTTGGTAAATTCTTTATAACTAGATCCCAAAATATAAGTTTGAGGATTCTCAAAGGCAACAGATAGGCAGACCTGTAAACTCCAGTGCAGGGATCTCACCAGTGGAGGTTTCAAGACTTGTATAACCCATTGGTTTTGATAACTTTTCATCTACCCAAACCACAGCTATTCATTTTTTGGAAGGCTTATGCCCCGTACACACGGTCGGACATTCCGACCACAAAATCCGTCGGATTTTTTCAGACGGATTATGCCGATCGGAATATACTATGAAAAGCTCCCATCAGAATTTTCCTGTCGGAAATTCCGCTTGTGCGTACACGGCATTATCTTTTAAAAAGATAATATGTCTAAAAGTATCAACAGGCACTACAAGACACTCTCTCTATATTCACACTTTTAAATTGACAACAATAAGGCTGTACTTGCAGTATCCTAAGAGTAGGATTAGATATACCTAAGAAGTTTTACTTTTCTTTAACTAATATTTAATTTGAAGGAATGCCAGATGAATTGATAGTAAAATAGAGTTTACAACTTTAGAGAAAGCCATATAGATTTCTAACATCAAGTGCATAGTGATTAGTGACCTTTGTATTTGAGCGATCATCAGTATCTGGTGAGTTTACCCATTACATAGGGAGAGTTTGGATGGTAGATGAATGAGGCTGGAGCACCTCCTTTTATTGGCTGATTATTATTAATATGAACATTAGGGCATTATTGTAATGTTGAAATGGACATTAGGTAACAAAGCACCTAATTCCCCTAATTACCCCCACTCTACCACAGTTTGAACCCATTTGGGGTGGTAGAGTGGTCTGGAGGCATGATATTACAGCACCTGGGTAAGGTTCGGAGATGCTGTTCTTGTACATACATAGTGTTCCTCTATCTTAAGTTCCCACCTCATATTTTAGATCACAAGATACTAGTACTTTTATCTATGTTGTTTGATTAATACGATATCCCATATATGACTGTAAATATATGTACTATATCGTTTTGTTTTTGTTTTTGTTTTGTATTGTTCTTTTATGTGAAAATAAAATTTTGAACGAGAAATACATATTAGGGTACACAGTATGCTGTGACACTTTTTCAATTAATGATACAACTTAAAAGAATTTGCTTTTATTGAATATACGGTTAGATATGTTTGATTTATTTTTTTTATATGTATAATCATTTAGCTAGAATTTAGGTGCTAGAACCTGCAAGTTAAGGTATAAATAGGAGTGTGGACCATATTTGTTTATATATTATGTAGTGAAAACATTGTCAGAAGCCTTTGATATACTGCACAAGCAAGTGCTAATGGCCAAGCATACAAGAAAAAACCCGGGTAAGGCTACCTGGGTAGGAAAAGGCTAATATGGCAACAATCTATTAATAAGTAATAATTAAGGCTAATAAAAAAATATACAAAAAATTGTATTGAGTTTCAAAGTTGAAAGCTAAAAATATACACATTATTGAAAACAATTTCATAACACCTTTACCGGTACAAAGTCAAAGGGATCTCACACAACAAGAAGGGGGTGTGGAGGAAAGACAACAGACACAAAACCATACACAAAAAAAAATACACAAAAACATACAAAAAAGCAACAAAAGTTCCGGATGCCAAACATCATACACCTAGAGATTGTCTGCAGAAAGGCCTTCACTTGGGGATAAGAAATGTATCAAGAAGGGTAAAGACAATCTGTATGTGTATGGCCCCCAGGGAAGAGGGTGTACTTGATGGTTTTCCAATGCTGAAGTAGTACAGGTAAATGGCTGCTGGGTGTGTTTTTGAGTAAGGTTCAAAGTTTTTTGGCTAATATGGTAGCTTGAGTGTCCACATGGAGTGGATAGATAGTCACTGGATTCAAAGTGTATTCACTGCAAGGAAAGATACATGCCCAAGGGCCACTGCTTGAAAATGTATAGCCTTTGACACATTATATAATGCCTCAATGCACAGTATTTCCTGTGTTCCTTTGTTCACTGTCACGGTAAGTACGGCAAACATTGGTCAAACAGGCAGCGGGGAGGGCTGATTGCCAGGTGCATGTATCTACATGAGAGAATCACAATGGTGCATGTGCAGAGATACAAGTATCACAAGCAGCCCTTTATGCAGGATGGCTAAACTCAGCTGTTCCTGTAAACGGCATTGGAAGGTGGGTGATCGTACTTTACTGCATCCTGCAAAGTATGTGTCTTTTGCGATCGCCGTGAGGTTCCCTCTGGATAGACATAGCAGCGTCAATGTGAACCAGGGGCATCAGGGCTTGGTAGCTGCAACAGTGGGATAGTCCACGGAGGACACCTTTCAAGTCCAGTTGCAGTTCAGATCACTGGCCCTTCCTATTCCCTGTTGAGACGGGGCTTGATTTGGATGGTGTCACGTGACTAGAGTGAAGTTTGGACTGATAGCACATCTTTCTGTATAAGTGTGCTGCCTTGGAATTTTCACTTTTCCTGGTAAAAAAAAGACTGTTGAAAATTTAGATGATTTGCTACAAATGATAAATGTTCACAATTTCACCCCCATGAATTACAGAATTCATTATTCATAAAAATTAGAACTATTACCTCCCTTTAAAAAAATGTGTTTTGCGGCAATTAATTATACATCCTGTACATCTACACTTAGACCCCTTTTACACTGGGGCGCTTTGCCGGCGCTACAGCGCTAAAAATAGCGCCTGCAAATCGCCCTGACACAGCCGCTGCTGTGTCTCCAGTGTGTGAGCCCGAGGGCTTTCACACTGGAGCGGTGCGCTTGCAGGACGTTAAGAAAACTCCTGCAAGCAGCATCTTTGGAGCGGTGAAGGAGCGGTGAATACACCTGCAGCTGTGCTTTAACCATTTTTCGGCCGCTAGCAGGGGTTAAAACCGAGTCAGCCTAATGCAGCTGGTGTGGCAACAATGCTGAACTGCTCCTGAGTTAAGAGCAGAGTTGTCACTCTTATGTAGGCTGTGCATGTTTGGACTACAATGAAAAAATGCCACAGGGGGTGTGGCTATTGTCATGTTTACTGCTGATTCACAAGCCTGCGCTTAATACCTTTTCTCATCAGCAGTATATAGCAGTCTTGTGACTTATATCTGTGTCTGGTTAAAGCTTGTAGGAGGAGTTTTCATTCTACTCTGACTGTCCAATGAGGCTGCAGAACCGCTGATCCTCTGTCTGGATAGTGCTGATTAGGCCTGTGCACCCTCCCAAGAAAAAAATTAAAATCTTTAGCAATACACACCAAACTGTGCATGTACAGAGTAACTCCAAAGGCTCTGTCTTATTTGTTGGGAACAGTAGAAGAAGGGGAAGATCAGAGAAGACAAGATCAAACATCCCTTTTACAAAATGCAAAGGATTAACCCCTTGGGTTCCACAGTATAATAAGCATGCTTTACTGCATATACAGACTGATTTTACCATTGTGGGTTTAGTAAGGCTACTTTCACACTGGGGTGGGCGGGCACCGGCAGTAAAGCGGCGCTATTTTTAGTGCCGCTTTAACATCGTTTTAGCTGCACTATCCATCCGCTAGCAGGGCAGTTTTAACCCCGGCTAGCGGCCAAAAAAGGGTTAAAACCGCCAGTAAAGCGCCGCTGCAGTGGCACTTTGCCGGCGCTTTGCCGGCAGTTTGGCGACACTGCCCCATTGTTTTCAAAGGGCAGGGGCGCTTTAATATACACCACTCCTACAGCGATGCAAAGCACTGTGAAAGCACTCGGGCTTTCACACTGGAGACACAGGAGAGGCTCTTTACAGGCGCTATACAGGCGCTATTTTTAGCGTTGTAGCGCCTGTAAAGCGCCTCAGTGTGAAAGTAGCCTAATGCCCTGTACACGCGGTCGGAAATTCCAACAGAAAAAGTCTGATCGGATTATGTTATTGGAAAATCCAAACGTGTGTGGGCTCTAGCAGATTTTTTCCATCGGAATTTCCAATGGAAAAAGTTTGAGAGCAGGATCTAAAATTTTCCGACAACAAAATCCGATCAGACTTTTTACGATCATGTGTACAGAATTCCGACGCACAAAGTGCCACGCATGCTCAGAATAAATGAGATGAAAGCTATTGGCCTCTTCGTAGTCCCGTTGTACGTTTTGTACGTCACCTCGTTCCGAACGATCGGATTTTCGACAACTTTGTGCGACCCTGTGTATGCAAGAAAAGTTTCGGCCAAAATCCGTCAGAAAAAATCCGACGGATTTTGTCGTCGGATATGTCCGACCATGTGTACAGGGCATAACACTTTAAGCGGTATCACCAGGTAAAATAGTCAAAAAATAAAGTCAAAAAGCAAAAAAATTTTATTAAAGCAGCCACCACATCTAAGCTGCAGAATATTCAATTTTTTGTTTTTGGGTTTAATACTGCTTTGTGTTAGCCAATAATTGCTTACTATGCACAGCTACACCAGATTTTGTGTGCACCAGTTTTAGTAAATCCCCCCTTAAGTGGGGTACTCACTATGATAAAATTGGAAGAAAAATATACAATATACAATATACAACAAAACAAAAAGCCTTAGTCGTTTGAGAATTTTCGTACAATTAGTACCATCCTTGGTTTTGACCAGCTGTGAAACATCAAGGATTTTTTTATAGAGTGTATTGGCCTTTAGTGTCACACAGCCCAACATGCTTATATGGACATATAATAGGTCATAGTTACATTGTTAGTCAGGTTGAAAAAAGACACAAGTCCATCTAGTTCAACCATAATATAAATAAATAAATAAAATAAAAAATATCATACAATCCCATAAACCCAATCCTATTCCCACGGTTGATCCAGAGGAAGGCAAAAAAAACCCCAGAAAAGCAGGATCCAATTTGCTACAGCAGGGGAAAAAATTCCTTCCTTATCCCAGAGAGGCAATCAAATTTTCGCTGGATCAACTTTACCTATAAATGTTAGTACCCAGTTATATTATGTACATTTAGGAAAGAATCCAGGCCTTTCTTAACCGCTTCCCGACCGCCTAACACCGATGTACGTCAGCAGAATGGAACGGCTAGGCAGAACCACGTACAGGTACGTGGCCCTTTAACTACTTACCAGCCACGAACACCTCCTTACTGACCAAGCCATTTTTCAGCTTTCAGCGCTGTCGCATTTTGAATGACAATTGCGCGGTCATGCAACGCTATACCCAAATAAAATTTTTATCATTTTTTCCCCACAGATAGAGCTTTATTTTGGTGGTATTTGATCACCTCTGCGGTTTTTATTTCTTGCGCTATAAACAAAATAAGAGGGACAAGTTTGAAAAAACATAATATTTTTTACTATTTATTATAATAAATATCCAATTTTTTTTTTTTTTTTTAAACAAATTTTTTCCTCAGTTTAGGCCGATACGTATTCTTCTACATATTTTTGGTAAAAAAAAATTGCAATAAGCGTATATTGATTGGTTTGCGCAAAAGTTATAGCGTCTACAAAATAGGGGATAGATTTATAGCATTTTTATTATTATTTTTTTTTTTTACTAGTAATGGCGGCGATTTGCGATTTTTATCGTGACTGCGACATTGCGGCGGACACTTCGGACAGTTTTGACTCATTTTTGGGACCATTCACATTTATACAGCGATCCGTGCTATAAAAATGCATTGATTACTGTATAAATGTGACTGGCAGGGAAGGGGTTAACGCTAGGGGGCGCTGCAGGGGTTAATGTGTACCCTATCTTGGTGATTCTTACTGTGGGGGGAGGGGACTGACTGGGGGAGGAGACCGATCGGTGTCCCTATGTACAAGGGACACACCATCGGTCTCCTCTCCTCTGACAGGACGTGGATCTGTGTGTTTACACACACCGATCCACGTCCTGCTCGATTACCGGGCAATCGCGGGTGCCTGGCGGTCATCGCGACCGCCGGGCACGCGCACCGGGGCCCCAGCTACGCGGGGCCCCGGTGCGCGTTTTTTTATATATTTTTTTGGGGATATTTATTATAGCAAAAAGCAAAAAATATTGCATTGTTTTCAAAATTGTCGCTCTATTTTTGTTTATAGCGCAAAAAATAAAAACCGCAGGGGCGATCAAATACCACCAAAAGAAAGCTCTATTTGTGGGAAAAAAAGGACATCAATTTTGTTTGGTAGCCACGTCGCACAACCGCGCAATTGTCAGTTAAAGCGACGCAGTGCCGAATCGCAAAAAGGGGCCTGGTCCTTTGGCTGCCAATTGGTCCGGGGCTGAAGTGGTTAAAGCAATCTACTGAGCTGGCCAGAACCACCTCTGGAGGAAGTCTATTCCACATTTTCAAAGCTCTTACTGTGAAAAATCCTTTCCGTATTTGGAGATGAAATCTCTTTTCCTCCAGATGTTCCTTGTCCACAGTGTTGACCGTCATCAGAAATTAGCTTTCATATTTTAACAAAGAAAAAACACAAAAAGCTGAAAGCTGATTTATAGTATAATAAGGGTTGCAGTATATTCATGCTACACGTTCAAAGTTATTGAACAAATCTGTTTTGTGCTGAAAAAAAAAAAGACATAATCAAGGTAATGATTGCTCCCTAAATTCATGAAATGAAACATTTTTTTAAAAGGGGGTTAGGATTTGTACTATATTTAAACACTGTTTCTTGCAGCAGACTATTTCAAAGACATGTTGCAACTGGCAACAGGATTTTCCCTATGGTTTAGCAATATTTAATGCAACGTGATCTGTATGCCCACAGAGAGACAGAGAAGATGACATACACAGACCCTATTAGATATCTCATTCTCAAAACCAGAGCAGATGCTGCAGCTGATAAAGAGGCTAAGCCAAACATTCGAGTCTCTTCCGGGGCTTACAAATCTCCACAGAGACCATTTGCAGTGAAAACACATAACTGGAAACTGAAAGGATTTTTTTTTACTATTTCTGCTATGATAATAAAAACAGATAGTCCAGGTTTTCCTTCTATTGTAGTGGCGGTCATCCTTTTGATCAGGGTAACTCATTCCGACTATGTACACACAAGCAGCTTTTGAGTGCCATGCCCTTTGGATGTCATTCATGCTAAAGCACATTTCCTTGGTGTCACTTTCTTATTTAACAAAGCATATGGATATGTGGAGACTGATATGGAACAAATGTTTAAATTCATGTAATAGGCATTTAGTTTTCTGATATTGTCTTTATCTGTGGGCTGAACATGCACGAAAAAATACAAAGAGACTCAGATATCTACTATTAATAGTGGCACAGCATGGAAATTGGCTAGTTTGGATGTCATCTTTTGTTTTAGTACCTTTAGCTTGAGCTTTCTCTGTTATGGACTTTGTGCTGGTAGTTTTCAACCCACAACTCTCAGCAGAGAGAGGATGTCAGACATTAACCCCCATACCCCCCACTTCACACTATCTGTAGATGTAATCCCAATGTTGGCATGATCCTAGTAAAAGTTTCAATGTTATGTCTTTAATCTGTGTTATATGGCTTCTTAAGGGGGCATAATTGTTGTGCTTGCTTTTAGTTATAATAAGCGTTTCATACACAGCAAAATTTTAAACGCAAAACTTTTGTGTTTGCCCCTATTCATCATGAGCTAAACTCTAAGATCTACGACTTTTTCTATGTACACAAAAGGCCTATTTGAATTTCCGAATTTCAAATTTTTTCAAATTACCAATTTTTTTAGAATTTCCGAATTACCGATTTTTATCCAATTTCCGAATTTCCAATTTTTTTTTAATTTCAGATTTTTTTTTTAATTTCCAATATTTTTAGAATTTATGATTTTTTTCAGAATTTATGATTTTTTTAGAATTTTTTAGAATTTATGATTTTATCGCATTTTTTAGAGTTTACAAATTTTTTCAAATTTTCAAATTTTTCCAATTTTTTTCTATTTTTTTAAATTTATGTTTTTTTCCATTTTTTTTAGACTTTGGCTTTGTTGTTACCTGTTTTAGCCTTCCAATGCCACTTACTGCGATAGCCAGCTTTAGATGAGGGCGGTGGCAAGTTTTTTTTTATCACGTTGGTGTTTGTATTGGTCCAGCAACGCACCAACACCTTTGTAGCCATTGTGCTTCTTGCAGGGCGGTTGGTGTGCTCCTGTACCTTTAAGAAGGGTTGGGCTCTCCTTCAGTCCACCTGCCCTCATTTATCTATCAGAATGTATGTGCCTCCACTGTGTGGACACTCATATTTTAGTGTTAGGACCACAGATACCAGGGTGCCGTGACGAGGCTCTGTGGCTTACGCATGCGTTTGCGTGGGGACTAAACCCCTGTTTTTAATGCATACTGTTAGACAGGTTAATTTGGTTGTCTGCGAGCTGGTTGGTAATAGGCTTGGGTTTTTTCCTGGGCATTCCCTGGGCTTTGTTGTTACCTATTTCTCTCAAATATTGTTCACAAATCTGTCTAAATCTGTGTTAGTGAGCACTTCTCCTTTGCAGAGATAATCCATCCACCTTAAGCCCCATACACACGGTCGGACAATCCGCGGACCAGGTCGGTCGGATCCTGTCCGTCATACTTTGTCTGATGTTGGTTTTGCGTACACATGGTCGGACAAAGTTGTCGGAAAATCCGATCATTCTGCACGTGGTGACGTTTGTTGCCTACGACGGGACTACGTAGAGGCTAGTAGCCAATAGCTTTGGTCTTGTAATGTGATCTGAGCATGCGTAGCACTTTGTCCGGTCGGACAACCGTACACACGATCGGATTAGGTGTGATCGGACCGGGTTGTCGGCAAATCCAGCAGGAGATAAGACTTTGTCCGTCGGACAATCCGACGTACACTGTCCGATGGTGCATACACACGGTCCGATTTTTCAACAACATTGTCCGATCGGACAGAATCCATGAAAAAGTCCGACCGTGTGTATGGGGCTTTACAGGTGTGGCATATCAAGATGCTGATTAGACAGCATGATTATTGCACAGGTGTGCCTTAAGCCCCATACACACGGTCGGATTTTCCCATGGATTCTGTCCTATCGGACAATGTTGTCGGAAAATCCGACCATGTGTAGGCACCATCGGACAGTGTACGTCGGTTTGTCCGACGGACAAAGTCCTATCTCCTGCTGGATAGATTTTTCGACAACAAAGTCGATCACACCAAATCCGATCGTGTGTATCGAATTCCTGACGGACAAAGTGCCACGCATGCTCAGGTCACATTACAAGACCAAAGCTATTGGCTACTAGCCTCTACGTAGTCCCGTCGTACGCAACAAACGTCACCACGTTCAGAATGATCGGATTTTCCGACAACTTTGTCCGACCGTGTGTACGCAAAACCAACATGGGACAAAGTACGACGGACATGATCCGACGGACCTGGTCCTCGGATAATCCGCGCGTGTGTATGGGGCTTTAGGCTGGTCACAATAAAAGGCCACTAAATGTGCAGTTTTACTGTAATGGGGGGGGGGGTCCGAAAACCAGTCAGTATCTGATGTGACCACCATATGTCTCACACAGGGCAGCACATCTCCTTCGCATAGAGTTGATCAGGTTGTTGACTGAGGCCTGTGGAAAGTTGGTCCATTCCTCTTCAATGGCTGTGCGAAGTTGCTGGATATTGGCAGGAACTGGAACATGCTGTCGTATACATCGATGCAGGGCATCCCAAACATGCTCAATGGGTGACATGTCCAGTGAGTATGCTGGCCATGCAAGAACTGGGATGCTTCCAGCTTCCAGGAATTGTGTACAAATCCTTGCAACATCTGGCCGTGCATTATCATGCTGCAACATGAGGTGATGGTCGTGGGTGAATGGCACAACAATGGGCCTCATGATCTCGTCACCATATCTCTGTGCATTCAAAAGCCCATCAATAAAATGCACCTGTGTTCATTGTCCATAGCATATGCCTGCCCATACCATAAACCCAGCGCCACCATGGGCCACTCAATCCACAACGTTGATATCAGCAAACCGCTCACCCACATGACGCCATACACGCTGTCTGCCATCTGCCCTGTACAGTGAAAACCGGGATTCATCTGTGAAGAGAACACCTCTCAAAGTGCCAGATGCCATTGAATGTGAGAATTTGCTGACTCAGATCAGTTACAATGACGAACTGCAGTCAGGTTGAGACCCCGATGAGGACGACGAGCATGCAGATGAGCTTTCCTGAGATGGTTTCTGACAGTTTGTGCTAAAATTCTTTGGTTATGCATACCAATTGTTGCAGCAGCTGTCCAGGTGGCTGGTGTCAGACGATCTTGAAGGTGAAGATGCTGGATGTGGAGGTCCTGGGTTTGGTGTGGTTACACATGGTCTGCGGTTATGAAGCTGGTTGGATGTACTGCCAAATTCTCTGAAACACCTTTGTAGACGGCTTATGGTAGAGAAATGAACATTCAATTCAAGGGCAACAACTCCCTCAAAACGTGTGACATCTGTAGCATGCTGTGATGAAACTGCCCATTTTAGAGTGGTCTTTTATTGTGACCAGCTTAAGGCACACCTGTGCAATAATCATGCTGTCTAATCAGCACCTTGAATTTACAAATTTTTGAATATTCAAATTTATGAATATTCTGAAAAGTTTGTTAAACAAGTTTTCGTTAATTCGGACATTTACGAATTAACGAATTTGTCGAAATTCATTAAAAAACGAATTCTGAACTAAACAAATTGCACATGTCTAAGAGAATCTATTCCACATTTTCACAGCTCATAATGCAAAGAAGCCTTTCCATATTTGGAGGTTAAATCTCCTTTTCTACAAATGTAAAGAGTGCCCTTTGTGATAACCCTAAATTCAGTTCAGCAAATCTTTCCTCATAGTTCCTTCATGCCTCCTATCAGTTTAGTTGCCCTTCTTAGCACTTTCTCCAGTTCCCCAGGATTATTTTTGTGAACTCCTGCCCGAAACTGCATATTCCAAATGAGGTCTTACTAATGATTTGTACAGTGGAAAATGATGTCTCTCGAGTCTATGCCTTTTTTACCACAAGAACTTTTTTTTATTTTTGCTAACTTTAGAAACTGCAGCCTGGCATTGCATGCTATTATTAAGTATATGATCTACCAGAACACCCAGATGCTTCTCCACCATTAACTCCACCTCCTTCTAATATTTATAACGCATGCATGCATGTTTTTAGCCTCCAAGTGCATTACTTTACATTTATCAACATTAAACCTAATTTTCCACATAGTTTACCAATAATAGTGCATTAAAGTTGGCTTGTAGGTTGGAGACATCCTGTAAGGACATTGTTTCACTGCATAGCTTGATGGCATCTGCAAATGCTAAAATGGTACTTTAAATCCCAAACTCTATATAACCTATAACTTTTAGAAAAAGTAAGGGGTCCCAACACTGAACCTTGGGGTACACCAATGATAACCTTAGAGGATTCAATTCAATACAGTGAGAGTGTTTATTTTAGTTTTCTGCTTGTTGTCTAGATTTGCACTTTAAGACCAATACTGCATGTCTATTGACACCTTAACTTATTATTATTGCCCAATAACTGCAGGTATGTGCACAGTTACTATAGGGAAAATAGAGTTGTTTTCCATTATATATAAATGTTTACTATTTTCTAAGGAAAACAGTATATTTTTGGGCAATTTTACTCCTTACTGGGGAATTTGTGACCTACTTGACATGCTTGCCTTATAAATAAAACAACATCAGCTAGTTAGTAAGCTCTGTTAGAGGTTACATAATATTTTTCTAAGAATTAACTATAATACAGTTTAGTGAGTACATAATAAAATACACTAGTGGAGATTCAATTACTAGCAGAGCAGACAAGCTCATCAAAAAATGTCAGAACAAAAATGTTTTCTTCTACTAGTTTAAACATTATTTGAATTTACAGAGTTTAACACTTCACTTCCCTGAATGCAACATTTCTGCTGCCCTGGTATCACTGTTGCAGGGGTCAGGAACCCCCCAGCACAGGCAATCTGTGCCTTTTTTAGTGGCGACGGCGACGGCAACAGAAGCTCGGGCCACCGCTAGTAAAAGAGCTGGAAGGAGAAAGCGGAGGCCCGGCAAGAACAACAGAAGAGCGGGACAAGACCCCCAGATGGCGGCGGCGACGAAGGAGAAAACTGGGCTCCTCCGCTAGTAAAAGAGCTAGCAGAAGATAGTGGAGGAGTCCGGCGAGAAGACCCCTCAAGACGGAGAAGACCCCCGGAGCTGTGTAATAAAGTATTTTAAAAACTTGTGTTGTGTTTTTATTTACACTTTTTTCCCCAGGTGAATGGGTAGGGGTACATCGTACCCCATACTCATTCACATAGGGTGGGGGGCCGGGATCTGGGGGCCCCCTTATTGAAGGGGGCTCCCGGATTCCGATAAGCCCCCCACCTGCAGACCCCGACAACCTATGGCCAGGGTTGTCGGGAAGAGGCCCTTGTCCTCATCAACATGGGGACAAGGTGCTTTGGGGCGGGGGGCCACAGGGCCCCCCTTTCCCCAAGGCACCCCCCATGTTGAGGGCATGCGGCCTGGTACGTCTCAGGAGGGGGGCGCTAGCTCGTCCCCACCCCCTTTTCTGACCGGCCGGGCTGCGTGTTCGGATAAGGGTCTGATATGGATTTGGGGGGGACCCCCCACGCCGTTTTTTCGGTGTAGGGATTCCCCTTTAAATCCATACCAGGTGACGGGGCTAGCAAGGTGTCAATCTCGCCGATCAAGGCAGCGGCATTGACTTCCTTCGCTAGTCCCGTCTACCTGGAGTCACGTTCAAAATGAATGGACTTTACTCTGTGTGACGGCAAAGTCTGTTCATTTTAAAAGTCCCGCGGACTAGCACACAGACGTCTGGATTGTCCGGTGGGAAAATATTGAGTCAAAACTTCTTACTAAGTCCGCCGGACTTTTGGAAAGAAAAAGTCCGCCGGAGCCCACACACGGGCGGATTGTCCATCCTCTATATCATTTATGCATAAAATAAACAGAATTGGTCCTAGGACAGAGCCTTGGGGTACCCCACTTACCACTCCAGACTGACAGTCTGAGTACACGTTATTTATCACCACCCTTTGAACACACCCATGTAACTGGTTTTCTATCCATGAACAAACCCTATGGTCCATGCCTACAGACCTCAGTTTATAGATTAAGCATTTGTGGGGAACTGTATCGAATGCTTTTGCAAAATCCAGATACACCACATTCACAGGCCCTCCCTTATCTAGAGGGCAGCTCACTTCCTTGTACAATGTTAACAGATTGGTCTGGCAGGAATGACCTTTCGTAAACCTATGCTGATTACTACTAAAGATACTCTTTTCATCAGCAAATTCTTGGATATTGTCCATTACCATACTCTCCAATAGTTTACATACTATCGATGTTAGACTGACTGGCCTGTACTTTCCAGGTATAAGTTTCTGCCCTTTTTTTAATATTGGTACCACATGGGCTTTTCTCCAATCAGCTGGTACCATTCCTGTCAGTATGTTGTCCATAAAGACTAGGAATCATGGTCTGGCTATAACCTGACCGAGTTCTTTGAGGACTCTCGGGTGTAACCATCCAGTCCTGGTAATTTATTTGTGTTAAGCTTTTCTAGTCTTTTCTGGACACCGGCATCCTGTGACGTGTTACTAACAATACAGTTGTGGTTGTTATACCCCCCCCCCTTTTTCTGTGTAAAAACTGAGGAGAGGAAAGCAGTTAGTACAGTTGCCTTCTTCTTGTCATTTGTGACCATTTTCTCTTCATCCTCCTTTATGTGGCCAATATGCTCTGACCTCGCCTTTTTACTGTTATAATATATTTAAAAAATTTAATTTACTCCCCTCTTCTATTTGTCTCTCATAGTCTTTTTTAGCCAACCTTATTGCATTCTTACACTTCTTATTGCATTCATTGTAGTGTTGGAATACTGACAATGACCCCTACATTTTATATTTTTTAGAGGCTGTTTTTTCTCTTTAACCACTTGCCGCGTGTGGCTCTTGTTCCGGGTGGACGTCATATGATGGCGCACCAGAATGCCCGCTCTCGCGCGCCTGGGCGATCATGGACACGCTGTGTTGCTAGGACCCAGCGCGACCCCGATCTGTAAAGAGCCACTGACCCTGCTCTTTAACCATGTGATCAGCTGTGTCCAATCACAGCCGGTTACATGTAAATGGACAAGTGCCGTAAAATCTGCTCTCCTCGCCTCACACTGACCGAGTGTGTGGTGAGGAGAGCTGATCAGTGACATCTCCTTGCAGGGGAGAACAGGGAAGGTAATCAGGGCACTGATTATAAGTGCCCTGATTACAGTAAAGCTGCAGCAGTGCCAACAATACGTGCCAATGTGTGCCACCGATCAGTGCCCATGAGTTCCCATCAGTGAAACAAATCAGTGACCATCAGTAATACAAATTAGTGCCCATCAGTGACACAAATCAATGACCATTACTGGTGCCAGTCAGAACTCCCTTTTAGTGCCTATCAGTGCCTGCTCATCAGTCCTGCCCATCAATTCCCATCAGTTCCCAGTGCTGACCATCGGTGTCGCCCATCAGTGCCCATCAGTACTGTCTATCTTTGCTGCCTATCAGTGCCCACCAGTGCCACCTATCAGTACCCATCAGTGTCACCTATCAGTGTTCATCAGTGCCACATATCAGTGCCACCTATCAGTGCCCATCAGCGTGACATAATAGTACCTCCTCATCAGTGCCACCTAATCAGTGCATATAAGTGCCGCCTCATCAGTGCCCATAAGTGCCGCCTCATCAGTGCCCATTAGTGCAGCCTATCAGTTCCCATCAGTGCTGCCTCATCAGCACACATCAGTGAAAGTAAATTTTGTAAAGAACAAAATTTTCTCTGACAGAGAATAAGAAAAACGTTTTATTTTTCAAAATTTTTGGCCTTTTTTCTTTTTAAAAATAAAAAAAACAGCATTGATTAAATACCACCAAAAGAAAGCTCTATTTATGTGAAGAAAATTATTAAAAATTCATATCGGTACAGTGTTGCATGACCACGCAATTTTCATTCAAAGTGCGACAGCGCTGAAAGCTGAAAAATGGCCTGGGCAGGAAGGGGTTGAAAGTGCCTTGTATTGAGGTGGTTAATATGACTTTTTACATTATGGTTTAGCCACCCAGGATTAACTTTCGCTCTTCTATATTAATTGCACTGGATGATACCTTTATTTAATATGTTCCTAAAGCATTCAGTGCTGCCTATCAGTGTTCATCAGTGCAGCCTTATCATTGATCATCAGTGCTGCCTCAGTGTCAATCAGTGCAGCCTATCAATGTCCATCAGTGCAACCTCATTAGTGCACATAAATAAAGGAGAAAAATCTCTAGTCGTTTTAAATTTGTTTAGCTAAAAATAAGAAAACTGAGTGGTCATTAAATACCAGCAAAAGAAAGCTCTATTTGTGTGAATAAAAAAGATAAACATTTCATAGGGGTACAGTGTTGCATGACTGGGTAATTATCATTCAAAGTGTGAGAGCGTTGAAAGCTGAAAATTGGCCTGGGCAGGAGAAAGGGCGAAAGTGCCCAGTATTAAAGTGGTTAAACAGCATGCCTAAAAAAAAAAAAATACTTACCTTTTAGCTGATTCTAAAAAGATTGCATCTTTGTGGATTTCAAGTATTTCTGCAGAATTTCACAGTGTCCTTGTCTCCATACAGAGTGAGCTATACTTCATTAACATGCAATGATTTGTTAGGACAGACAGTATTCAAATGTAGTGTACAAATAAAATTAGAATGAAGAGCTGTGAACAGAGAACAGACGGGTTAAACATATTAAACATTACTCCGCAGCCCCCTCCTAGACATTATAAAGCAGGGGCGAGTGAGTAAGGATTTCTAAGCAAGTAAAAGGCACTTAAAAAGGTAACCAGTATTTTACATTTTTTTATTTTGCCCTGTTAATGGGAACATATAACAAATATAAAGTAATGCTGCGTACACACTAGCGGAATTTCCGTTGGAAAAATCTTGGATGGTTTTTCAGACGGAATTCCGATCAAGCTTGGCTTGCATACACACGGTCACACAAAAGTTTGCTGAACTTCCGACCGTCAAGAACGCAGTGACGTACAACACTACGACGAGCCGAGAAAATTAAGTTTAATGCTTCTGAGCATGCGTTAAATTGTTTCCGATCATGCGTAGGAATTCTGCGCGCCAGAATTGGTACAGACGATCAGAATTTCCGATCTGAACTTTTTTCTACCGAAAAATTGAGAACCTGCTCTCAATCTTTTGCTGGCTGGAATTCTGCCAGCAAAAGTCAGATGGAGCATACACATGGTCACATTTTCGGACCAAAAGCTCTCATCTGACTTTTGCTGGCAGAATCTCCACTCGTGTGTACGGGGCATAAGTGTTATCCCAATTTGGATGTGGAAATATACTTTAAATTTCAGGCAAAACTAAGTTACATGGATTGTTTTTGCAACCTTACTAGGTGCTCCTGTGTTGGGCATAGTGTAGGTTTGCACTGATAATGTATGTGAACATTTTAATTGAGAAGAATCTTAAAGTGGAAGTAAACGTCCGTCTCTGAATGTTACCAATAGGTAAGCCTATAATAGGTTTTACTTATAGGTAGTGTAAATATCTCCTAAACATGCACCGTTTAGGAAATATTTACTGTACATGCAGCCAGTGACATCACTGGCACATGCGCCCTGACGGAACGGCCACCCGTGACGTTCCTTCAGAGCCCTGTGCCGTAAACGGACGGCATGCATGGGAGTGACGTCATCGCAGCTTCGGCCAGTTACAGAGCCAGAGTCCGTGGAAACGGGTGAAGACGGGGGCGCCTGCAGCTCTGACATCTCGGCGCTGGAAGGGCTTGGTTTTAAGGTAAGTTTAACATAATGTGCTAGTATGCGGTACATACTAGCACATTATGACATTACCTTGCAGGGTACAACCACTTTACAAGCACATTTCTGGATCTTCTCCTCACCTGACTGACAAGAATCAACACACACCAAAGATCCTGCAAGGCCAAGGAAATTATGTCATTACATGATAACAGAACACAGATGAGTTAGAAAAGACCTCCTGGCTTCTTTCAAGTATTTTCTATATTTCTCCCCACATACATATTGCTTATGCTTCATATCTATTCCAGCATGAATATGACTGTGATATCCTTTCAGCTTTGGAAGGAAACCCAGCGAGTTAAAGAAGTTTAGCACCTGGGATGGAAAAAGCATAGAAGTAATCATGCAGATTAGTTTCTATATTTTATTCATTTCTTTACTGAAGTAGCTCACTATGTAAGATATCTCTATCTGTAGTTTGCAGAATAAACGTATGTACTGATACAGAATACTGCAGGAATTTTTGCGTTGATGTAAGGATGTTGCAGTCAGTGTCAGGCAAATTACAGAATCTACAGTAGTTAGAACTTTACATATTTGCATATATTTTTATTATTTTCCTCTGAATTTGAATAGCAATCACATATTACGCAGCACTTTTCCCAGCACACTGAACTAGTGCATTTTTTTAAAATGCTAAGGTATATGTAAAACAAGATTTAAAGAAAAACTACTGGTAAAGCTTAAATTAAGGCTAGGTTCACACTGCTACAGTCTGATTTGGATCCGACCTTTAGTGCGATTATGTAGTGCTACTTGGACACTACCTCAAAGCTACTTGAATGTGCTTTGAAAATTCTTTGGGGCCAAAATTTCCATTATCATGCGATTATGTGAAACTGAAGTCACATCTGAAATTGCACTAATGTGAACCACGCCTAAAGGGAGCCTGTATTCTTTTTTTTTTTTTGTATTTCAAAAAGATTTTATTTGCATCGTTTGAACAAACAAGTTTACATTTGTCGGGAGCAGTGGCGGCTGGTGAAGTTTTAGGATGGGGGCGCAAGACCCTGCCCCTCCACATTTTCCCCTCCCACTTCTCATAAGCCACACCCCTTATAAAATCCACATCGTACACCAGGCTGTACATTATACACAGGGCTCTGCACATCATACAGCAGGCTGCACATTATACACCGGGCTCTGAACATCATATACCAGGCTGCACATTATACATCGGGCTCTGCACATCATACAGCAGGCTGCACATTAAACACAGGGCTCTGCACATCATATACCAGGCTGCACATTAAACACAGGGCTCTGCACATCATATACCAGGCTGCACATTAAACACAGGGCTCTGCACATTATATACCAGGCTGTACAGTATACACCGGGCTCTGCACATCATATACCAGGCTGCACATTATACACCGGGCTCTGCACATCATATACCAGGCTGCACATTATACACCGGGCTCTGCACATCATATACCAGGCTGCACATTATTCACAGGGCTCTGCACATCATATACCAGGCTGTACATTATACACAGGGCTCTTAACATCATATACCAGGCTGTACATTATACACCGGGCTCTGCACATCATATACCAGGCTGTACATTATACACAGGGCTCTGCACATCATACCAGGCTGTACATTATGCACAGGGCTCTGCACATCATATACCAGGCTGCACATTTGACATCGGTAGCGCTGCTCAATGCATCTGAGTCTATGCACTGCCCTCCAACCACCACAAATACCAGGCTGCACATGAAAATAATGAATGTGTTGATAAGCGGGGGGGATGTGCCGTCCAACCACCACAAATACCAGGCAGCATATGTAAAAGATTAATGTTTTGAATAAGCGGGGGGGGTTGCAGTGCCGTCCAACCTCCACAAATTAATATCAGGCTGCACATGTAAAAGATATTAATGTGTTGAATAAGCGGGGGGTGCAGTCCAACCTCACAAATAAATATCATGCTGCACATGTAAAAGGTATTAATGTGTTGAATAACCGGGGGGGTGCCGTCCATCCTCCACAAATAAATATCAGGCTGCACATTAATGTGTTGAATAAGCAGGGGGCATCCACAAATATGATATATGATATATATACATATAAATAATTTTTTTTTTTTTAAACATTTTTTTTTTGACTGCCGGGGGGGGGGGGGGGCGCCACTGGTCGGGAGCCTGTATTCTGCTCATGCAGAGCAAAGTAATAGGTTTACCTAAAGTTATTGTGCACTTCCAAGTGTTTTCACTACATATTAGTGTAGTTATATTCTCTGTGCTGTGTGCTTGCTTTACCTTGCAATGATGGACTCACATATGTGGATTCAGTTTGAAGTGTCATGGCAGATTGAATCCCCTACCCTATGTTAATGGTTTTCTACAGCTATTCACGAAAGGGACACGACAACTTCCTATTCCAGGTCACAGAGTCCAATACATGTATTTCTATCTCATTCTGTGTCACATCAGAAATGTAAGAGTGCTAATGTAATAATAAAAAAAAAATCATCCAGCTGTAAAGTAAGCTCTTAGTGTCTGTAAATATACACAAATTATATACAGTGATATATTGCTTATTTATGTGTTATCTCACATTGTGTTGGGAACATACGCTTTTTTTTGATTTTGGAATCTACAGTATATGGGATCTAGGTAGAAATTGGTAGTGTAGTGTAGTTGGTAAATATATTTAAAATGGATGAATTTATTTGTAAATCCCCTTCCTAATCATCGTCCATGAAGTCAGAGAGGTAAGTATGCCATTTCCTGTGAACAGAAAAAAGAAGGGTGCAAACACCTAGTGCATTACCTAAGACACCTTAGAAATTTTTATTAAAAACGCCAAAAGCATACTCATATACAACTCCAGTATTGAGGATGACACATATCTACGGTTGGAACGCTGATGCGTTCCGGGAGTCAAGCTCCCTTCCTCAGAGTTGCCATTTTCTGTATGAAGAGGCATTGGGTCTAAGCCCTCAGCTTGCAATCCTTCATAAAAAGTAGGGACCCATTTATTGGTCAGTCATTAGATGTTCCAAAGCCAGGTCTACACCTGTAAGCCCAAGCTGAGCTTGCATGGCATGGCATGGCATAACAAAAGATATATTAAGGAAAAATGTATTAGTAATGCTAGTCTTCTAAAGTATATCGAAGGAGATAAAAGTAATGTTAACATATGAATGAGAGACATAAAGAACCCCTTTAGCAGTCTATCAGGATGTATCGGGATGGTCATGGAACTCCTTAAATCTAGGGTGGCGCCATAACAGGTGATATAGACTTTACCCCTAGACAGAGTTCTGTCCGCTGCTGAACATGCCAAAAAACAAACATCCTCAGGTGAGAATTATTTACAAGAGGAAATCATCTTACAGTGAACCTTATCCTTGAGACAGCAAGATGAACCACCGAAGGCTAACAAAGTAGTGGAGAGTTTGGAATGGCAGAGTGGAGCCAGTCATAAATATGTCAGCTGGAAAGCAAATAAATACTGATAGAAATTGGAGCATAAAAGCCCTCCATAAGAAGGGGGTGCTTGTAAGGAAGCCTTAGCAAATCATAGGTGAGAATTGTATGATATAAGTGAGGCTATAATACTATCAATACGTTGAAACTATTTTTTAGAGGAAAAAACAGAATGCCCTAAGAACATAAAGTAAAGAACATCTTTACTATACTTAAGCGGCCAATAAGATTAAGGGGCAAGGATGCAATATACCTTTGATATGTCAGGGTGGGGAGGGACACACTTAATATTTTCTGCTAGACTGCAGTTCAGCTTTAAGTAACAAACGTGCACTCAGGAAAGATGTGGAGAAATTCATTCATTAGTTTTTGGTAGAAGAGACTTTATTATTTTTTTTCTGCCAAAATACCTGTCTGCTATCAAATTTTTTGTGTACACTGCCTGTCGAACATGGGCTATGTATTGTACACTCCAGGCTCATTCTTGCCAACTGTAAGATGCTGAGAATAGATGTTGGTCCCAGAACAATATTGTAACAGAGCAACTACAGAACACAGCGAGGGACCAATCACCTGGAAGTGCATCGCAATTGAAGAGGCCATTGTTCTGCAAGATATTGAAGACTGGAGGAATGGTCGGCTGGACAGATGTGTATAAACGTCTTCTTTTTCAAGTGGTGCTTTTTGATATTTTTAAATTCTGTCACAGTTACTTTAACAAGGCCCTTGGATGATTGGTTTGTGACCCCCTAGTTTAAAAAGCTGTATGTTCTTCAATGTGGCCCATACAATTATATTCACCTTTGTATATGCCAAAAATTGTAATCTTAATCCCCAAATATAAACCTTTATTGCAGCTTAACAGAAAGGCTTTAAGTGTACATTGTATGGCCAAATCAATAAAAAAATGTCAACCAGACACTGGAGCAACTAGAAAAAGCACTGATACACTAAGTATATACAAATTTCATGTAAATAGGATTCTGAGATTATGTGAACATACTGTACAACCTTCATGATGGAAGTATTACAGATAAACATTGCAGTTGCACACTGACCTTCATGTCACGCTGACCTTTAGTATAAGCATTTGGAGTCAGCATCAAATGTAATCAGCATCAAACATAAGGCAATAGGACATGTCCTACCCTGCAATGTTATGATTATCAGGTCTTATGCACTGAAAAAAAAAAAACATAGCGGGACTCCGGGCAAATAGCTAAATACACAGATTAAATATATGCTTGAGAGTTGCTTTACCTGCCAACGGGATTTGTATTGTCCATCCAGTGGTCCGATTTGCAAAGCCCTACCACACAGTATACCTAGCAAGGGAGGGGGTTTGATCTGATCTGCAGTTTCACTTATACTTACAGGTCTCCTCCCTACCCCCATCCTCTCAATGAACAGTGAATCCAGAAGCTAATTTCCCTGTCACTTTGCTATAGTCTCCTATCAGTATGCTTTTTCCACTGCAACACAAATATTGGCTCCTTGAGCTGCTTATCCCGCTTCCTCTCTGAGCTCTGCCATAGTAGACTGTAAGAGGCTAAGAGCTAGTCAAATTTAGGTACTTAAACTGTTTGCATTTAAATATACATTTAAGGATGTATTCATTATTGTAGCGTAAAAAAGGTATTTCATATTTATCAATACCAGTCAGCAAGTGGTGCTCCATGCAAGGATATAAAACTGTTTAAAATGTATATACTAAAAATAGACAGTTCAATGCCAAGTTCACCTTTTACAGAAAAACAAACAAAAAAAAAACATATGTGCATCTTTTTTGCAGGTAAAAATACACATTTATTATTTTTTTACTTTGCAGCTTGCAAGGCATTGCACCTGCAATTAGCAGATTGCGAGTGTAATGCCGGGATCCTGCTGACACTCAGTACAGTTGTCTACCCTTACCTAGAATGGGCAGACATTTACTGAATGGCAGGAAGAATCAATAAACTACAAGGATGCTCTCACTGCCCTTGGGGTTTATTGAGAACTACAAGCCAGCGACTGCGTAGGACGAAGGTAGATGTAGTTCATTTAGTCGCAGAACTCTGTGAATTAATGACATGGCCATGTGGACGGAGCCCTGCACTAGTTTTCAATTCTGACAGCAGTTGCGGGGAGAATATCCCTGCCCACTGTCACAGGAAGGGGGGATCAGGGGAAGAGGAGGCAGGAGCTTACATGTTCCACCCTTAATTTGAATGGAACATGTAACATTTTCGAAACGTGAATATATCCTTTAAATTGACTTCAAACCACAAAAAATAATTACAAATATTTGATCTTTTTCGAGCAGATCTGTGTTCATCGCACAGAAACACTAGCTGTGCAGAGACAGCTTATACAACATTTTTCTAATTTTTAAATATGTATAATCAAGTCACTTAAGCAGCAATACAGATTTGTATAGACAAATCTTTCGTTTGTTGAATTAGTTTCACTGAATTATATTTTGCATTTTGCTTAAGTGTTTTTGTTAATTTATTGAAAGCAATATAAATGTCATGGCACTTTTATTGCTTAAACAGTAAAACATGATTAGTAATAATTTATATTGCTGTATGGTAAAACAGTTATTTCATTTATTTTGACTTGGAAGCAGCTTAGAAAAGATATGATTAAAACACAATTATACAAAATAATTAGAGGTCTAGTAAAATACAAAAGCTTAGTGAGTAAAGTGGTACAGTTATATGACAGACATAAGGTAAAAAATAGTATGAATGCTGTACTCATTTCATCACATAGAAATGAATATTAAAAAAATGGCTTTTTAAACATGGCAAGGAACAAACTAGACAAATTGAAGTAGTGTATAGTATCCAATGAGAACTTATTTTACATCAGTCAATCTTCAGTAAACAGAAATGTAATAGATTACTTTGAATTAGTGTACTTTGCGTCTAAGATTTTTTCTTTGTACTGCTTACTAGATAAGCCCTATTGGGGCTAATTTTTTTTAAATATGGAGAGCAAAAAATGAAAAACAATGGAGTTGTTGCCAAAGCCAAGCAATCAGGTTTCTCCACTGCATTATTCTACAGAAGACACCACCTTTGGCTGCTTTTGGGAGTAAAAGGAGTGTGGAGGCATTGGTCTTAGCCCCAACTCACACAGGTGTGACTTGTCATGCGATTTGACAGTTCCAAATCGCATGACAAGTCGTACCCTATTTCCTGGCAAAGGAACCATTCATTTCCCCATGACTCATGGCGCAGCAATTATGAAAAAGGTTCCTGCACTACTTTTTACCAATTTCATTTGACTTGCATAGACTTCTGCTATCAAAAGTTGCAAGCTGCAATTAAATCGGCAGTGCAAATCGCACTGGGGTGTAATTTATCACCTGGTGATCTTACCAGTAGCACATTTACTGTCCTAGGGTGAAAGTGCTAATGCACTGTACAGTATTTTTTGGGAAGTAGCGTTGTCACCATAGATAGGACTGTAGAACACATACCCCTCCCATCTTCCCTAAGAGTGAAGCACAGGCAGAGAGCTTTGAGATATAACAAAATGCTTTCAAAGGTATATTTCACACACCAAAAAGGAAGCAAATAAGAGTAGTTTATTGTTAAGGTTTACATACATAATCATTTTTGGCCTTCTACCAGGATGACAATGACAATGCTTCTTGGCAATCCCTCTAGTCAAGACTGATACAGGTCCCCTTTTATTACTGATCACCTGAGCCCTTGCACAAAGAGACTAGACCTCATAAAGCATAGCTAAAGGCTCGATATTAGAACCAGTATTGAACTCTCCTCATAGAGGAACAACTTGACAGCTGTTGCTGCTCAGCAACTGCTGTCAGGTTATTCCTCCATGAGGAAAATGTAGTATGGGTTCTAATATAGATCTGTGAAGTCCATCCAAGTTGTATACTGTGTTAAGCCCTGAAACATGTTGGCTGTTTTTTCATTACTTTTTATCAGCAATTAAAATTATCTTGGATTCTTTTATCTGATTTTGGTCTGGTGCTCCTTTTCGTATTTTTATGGTTTAAGATACCTGTAAAAAAAAGACAGAGCAAACCTACCTTTCCTGCTGCAAATTTACAAACTTTCTTCTATTAACTGGTTCCTGCCCGGTGTATGGCAAGATGATGCCAGAGAGAATGTCCCCCCGAAACGCCGCCCGTGGGGCAGTGGCGGGATCTGTCACCAGCTGCATCCACCAGACACAGCCAATGACTGGACACTGTACTGACACGCTGCTGGTACCATGTAACCACAATAACCAATCACAGCAGGTCACATAACAGTTGTACCCAAAGGATGGCTCCTTTTCAAGCCATCCTTTGTATACAATTGTGTTGCTAGCTGTGATTGGTCTGTACCATGTAATTAGCTCTGACCACAGCTAATCACAACAAAACAAACTGAATTAATCAATTGTATTCAGTAAAATGCTTGCATATAGCAATGTAATGCTCTACTATTGTATATGCAAAAAAAAATGTGAAAAAAAGAAATAAAAATATTCTGTCACCAGTGAGTGTCCCTGATGATCGCCACACCCAGTATATGATAATGCTGATGATAGTATGTACATACATTTTTTTAAAATTTCTTATTTTTTACAAAAAATTGCAACTTAAAAAAACTTGCCATGCCTTTTACTAAATACCTTTGACTGTCTAAATTCCAAAAATATATCTGTACTGTCCTGACATTTTTGGGACTCAAGAAATTAGATTGGCCTCAGTACATCAGGAATGATCAATTTTCAGATGTATACCATAGTTTTTGGACTCTAAGCCCCGTACACACGGTCGGAAATTCCGACCACAAAATCCGTCACTTTTCCGACACTGGTGTTGCATACACACCGTCGGACAAAGTTGTCAGAAAATCTGATCATTCTGAACGTGGTGACATTTGTTGCGTACGATGGAACTACGTAGAGGCTAGTAGCCAATAGCTTTGGTCTCGTAATTTGATCTGAGAATGCGTGCCACTTTGTCCGTCGGAATTCTCTACACACGATCGGAAAAAGTCCGATCGGACTTTGTTGTCGGAAAATTTGAGAGCAGGATCTCAAAGCAAAGTCCAATGGAGCCCACACACGGCCGGATTTTCCGACAACATGGTCTGATCTGAAATTTTCGTAGCAGAATACCTTTTAGCGTAAATTTATGAAGAAAGTTTATTTGTTTTTTTTCCCAAAAATGTATTTTATTGAAAAGTAAAAGGTAAGATGCTTGTACAGATATCTTGAACAACCGTTATACAATGGAAATTTACAAGGTCACAAAGTCTGTTTCATAGAAAATCATCCACTACAATAATAGACTAAGCAAGTGGAGGAATTGGGAACCATCTTGTAGGGTTAAAGTTGCTGGGATACAGCAAGAAACGGTAATTCCGTCAGAGGTCTGAAGTATATTCGATGGAATCCCAAATGCAGAAACTATGTGTTCAGGAAGAGGCTTATTTGGTATGGGGTTCTATTGTATTAGGTTTCCACTTGGGTATAGGTGTGATTTGTAGTTGGAAAATGTTGGAGCTGGTACTTTTCTGTATATTGTAATCTGGAGTAGAAGTTTTGGGACCGCGTGTGGGGTCGATAGGTGATAATGGTAAGTGGGCAGTAAATCAGATCGAAAGATTATTTGTTTGCAAAATTTTATAACAGAAACAAGGAAAAACGTGTATTTTTTTCCAAATTTTCATTTTTTTTTTACATTTATTTAGCAAAGAATAAAAAACCCAGTGCTGATTAAATATCACTGAAAGAAAGCTCTCTTCGTGTGAACCAAATTATACAAATGTTGTTTGGGTACAGTGTTGCACAATTCTCATTGGCCTGGGCAGAAAGGGGGTAGAAGTGCCCTGTATTAAAGTTGTTAAAAAAATACCTATTAACATTTTTTGATGATTTTAGATATGCTTTAGGTTGATTCATCCATAGGTGGATTTGACTAAAGTCACAGGATTACAGATGAGGGATCTTCACACTTCTATTTCTGGATTTAACCTCAACACAAGCACCCCAAAGGAGGTCCATTCTTACCACTGCAGTCTCTATAATACTATAAAAATAAAACATTCAACAAAGAGAGTGAAAACTTCCTTAGAACGTGAGGAAGCCCGTTTGCTATGTACCTAAAACTGAATGATTAGCTTTTGGGAAACTACGTTTTTAAAAGTTCATCATGACTATTTCATACATTTTTCCAACAACTGACAGACTCAATAAAATAAAATTGACAAGTACAGATTTAGCAATTGATTTAGAAAAGGAATTTTATTCATATCTTATGCAGATGCAGGGTGTTCTCCTTTTCTGTCACTACCTCAAAAGTACACAGCTAATGATGAGATTTGGCTGATTATAATGACTTATTATTGGCTTGTATGATCTGACAACACCCTATAATACCTCATATTAACCAAACCAAGGAAAGTTTGGCTTCTGGAAAATGTGAAAAGCACACAACCCTACCACCCTCATACAAACAAAATATACGCTGAGTTGAAATGATTGTGCAGGTTCTCCTCTTCTACAATACAGCTAATATATACTTTATATGGTTAAGATATTCAAATTAAGTTTATGAGTCTATTTTAGTTTTATTCCATGCAAAACAATTTCTCAGAAAGGTTTAGATTTTAGTACTGTCGATAAAATGGAAGATATATATATCAGGAACGTAGAGTACCTGTGGGTGCTCAGGTGTCGCCTGCAAGCTGCTACCCAAACTATAGCCAGGCAGAGCAGAGCACTCTTGTGGCCTTCTGTAGCATTCAGATTGTTGTCAATAAGGAGTACTTCCATGTGATCCTATACTTGTATTTTACTGCTGTCGTCGGTTCTGTTTGCAACAGTGGTTGTCTGGCCTTAACAACAAAGTTGAGGGTTTTGTTATGGAGTTCCTACACTTCTGCATTCCTCCTTATTGCTGGATATTCCATCTCAAATCTAGTTTTCGAAGTCATATCTCTTCTTGTCACAAAAACTTTATAAACATTACCTAATCAGTGCAAAAACATAGCATTTTGATATGTTTTCTCTTCATGCAAGATATGAAAGTCAAGCCAAGTAGGTATAGTAAGATCATTTGACAGAATCATATAAAGTTGCCAGTATATAAACTTGTATGAACACAGTCACTGTTTTAAAGCAGTATTAAACCCAAAAGCAAACATTTATTATATTACAAATGACCAATTCATAGGGGTGATGGCTGTATTAGTTTCCTTTTTTAGGCTTTCTTTCTTCTATTTTTATCTGAGCCGGCCAGCAAGTTTGTTTGTTTTCTCCAGCAGAATGTATCAGTATGCATTCAGTTTACATGAATGAGACCAACCACTTAACACTGGCAGGGGTGAATAAAATGATCCGCTTTTATTTATTCATGCAAAACCTGGAGTTTGGCTTCAATCTGTTAGTGTATCTAAATCTGCCCCCCCCCCCCCCCCGCCCTCAGACTGTCAATGCGGCTTTCTACCTCCTGTTCTCATTCATCCAGAGTTGTGTCTTACTAATACAGGAGGTGTGTTACTGACCAGATCACCATTTGAAAACAGAGGGAATAGCAATAGTTGCAATATATAACTTTTTGGCTTTGGGTTTAATACCACTTTAAGGTTTGTTCCTTGACATAGTTCTCAGCATTATGCATCCTACACAAATTCACAAAAAAATATAGGATTTTTATAACTTCAAAATGGGTACCATTTAGAAAGTAATAAAGAAGTTGTAAAATATGGATTCTGTTTAGTATATCTACTGACCAAAACATCTCTTAGATTCCAAAAAATCACAGAGCTTTGGAAATTAGGTGAAGTTTCTGTTATGGAATATGGAAGTATTTCTGAACAGGTTTTTGGAGGAATAGGTAGAGGCCTAAATTTGTGTACAGTACACATCCTAACGCCCCGTACACACGATCGGAAATTCTGCCAGCAAAAGTCCGATGTGAGCTTTTGGTCAGAAATTCCGACCAAGTGTATGCTCCATCGGACTTTTGCTGGCAGAATTCCCGCCAGCAAAAGATTGAGAGCAGGTTCTCGTCTGTACCAATTTCTGCGCATGCTCGGAAACAATTTGACGCATGCTCTGAAGCATTGCACTTCATTTTCTCAGCTCGTCGTAGTGTTGTACGTCACCGTATTCTTGATGGTTGAAAGTTCCTAGAACTTTTGTGTGACCGTGTGTATGCAAGCCAAGCTTGAGCGGAATTCCAACAGAAGAAACCATCCAAGATTTTTCCAACGGAAAATCCAATCGTGTGTACGCGGCATTAGAGTCTCACTGGAGTTCTTGGGACTATCACTCATTTTTAGGTTAAATGATTCCAGTCCAGTGCACTGTATGGCTAAAGCAGGTAAGTAATTTTGTAACAGGTCCCCTTTTTCTTCCCCTTCAGTGAGTTTATTCATCCTTGCTATGTCTTGATTGCATACAATCTATTCCTATAATTCAGCACAGCACTTTATTTTTCCCTGTAAATGTTAAGGTTATCCAGAGAAAAAGGAAACTTGGAAATGCCAGGTCTGGTTTAGTGAACTACATTCTCCTACATTTTACTAACATGCTAGTTGTTCTGTTGGAGAGCTTACGGAACAGGGAATGATGCCAGCTTTCACAATAGAAGCCTTTAGTGTGTAAAATAAAAATGGTGGCACTTTAGAGTGAATCTCATGTCTCTGTAAACATAATCCTTGTGAGTATTGTAAAAGCTTGACTTCTGTCTGCTGTAGAACTTAACATGTACGCTCAGCCAGCAGTACATTACATTTCAGTTCTGCCCATTTTCTGTCATAAAATAGACTCCTGATTTGTAAACTTTTTCAGTAACCCAGTGCTTTAATTCCTTTATTTATATCAATGCAATAGTTTATAAATATATGGTTTATTTTAATCTTTATTTTCCCTTATAGAGTGAAATTTTTCACAGTATACAGTATGACATAATGCACTCTGTTTTGTAGATTATGAGGATAGAAGAATTTATTGTGAAGCTCTGTGACTATATAAATGCATGAGGACACAGGCCATTGAATTCTATTATTCCTTGCAAAGCATTTAAACTCGCACATACCAAAATTGGTAGACTGTGCCAAATACAAGTTGTGTCGAATGGACGCTGGCTACTGATGCAGAGAAAGAGAGATACGTTGATAGACAGACAGAGAGTTGCATTGACAGACAGAGAGAGGTGCAATGATGGACAGAGAAAGTCACACACTTATGGACAGAGAGTGAGAGAGACACTATGATGGACAGAGAGTGAGCGAGACACTGAGGATAAAGAGAGAGAGAGCGGTAGATTGACAAACAAAGAGAACGCGTCACATTCTTGGTTAAGGCCTAGTTGTTTAGAGGGCTTCCTTTACACCTCTTGGAAAATACCCCCTGGAGTCGGTGACAGGGTGTATCAGGATGAAGAGTGGCTTGGTGCCTGCTGTGGGTATGAATACAGTGGATGACATAAAAACTCTCCATGTGCTCCTTGCTGCAAAAGCCAGTTATAGGTTGGGGTGGTTGGCATTTGTTTTTACCTTTGATGAATTGGTGAAGGGATTCATTGGATACCTTTGCTGCCATCATGCTATTGCTGAGTGTCCAGTATACTCCCATACCTATAAGCAGGGGTGGGCTTAATCTATCCATTATAATATATGTGCTCCAATGTGTGCAAATAAAAACCCCTGGTTTTAAAGTGAATTGTTTGGCAGGATGATTTGGTTTGTTGCAGGTTGGTTGGAAGGTGAGCTGGGAATTTTTCTTTGTGGATTTTTGTTTCAATAAAAATTCCCTGGATATTGTTGAGGTGCTGGAAAGGTTCAGACTGGAGCTATGCATAACGCTGTTTCTTAGGTTTGGCAAGGAACATACAAGAACAGGAAGCACATTCGTAGTCAGGGCAAGCAGGAGTCATCAACAATCAAGCAGCAGAGGTACCAATTCAGCAAGAAGAATCAAAGTTAGAGTCCAAGACAAGTTCCAGATCAAACAGGCAGCAGAGATATCAAGACAGAAGGTAAAGGCATAGTCAGAGCACAAGCCAGAGTCAGCAGTGGGGATTAGGGAACACCGCGGACACCGTCCACTGCCCTACTGTCACCGTCCACTGCCAAATATCTGTAGGATGGGTTTCCACCATCCCTGCAGTTACATTTTTTATGCCTTATATTTTTAGTTTGATGTGTATTATATGTGACGTCACATATCACAGAGACCGTTATTGTGGTAATATTGAAGTTTATTGCGACTTCCATACATTAGAGGGTTAAACCATTATTGTGTTATTGATTAGTAAGTTAATGCTGCACTTTTTTTGTATTTTTCTCATGCCGACATTCACTTGTGCCACATGCCAATGTAAAGCAGCATGGCCCGGCATCTTTCTTTTTGTTTTGCGGATACGGATGTGCTCATATACATCATACAAGCACAGATTAGAAAGATCTCAAAGCTACAGCAGGAGGAGGAATATTTATAATACTGAATTACAGCAGAGTACAGCATGTCAAATATATAATTTTAGGCATGTGTCTACAGTTCGGTAATGATTACATAAAGCAAGTAAGGGCAATATGTGTATCTCTTGTTGTGGCTGGAGGGGGAGAGCACAAACATACTTTGCATTTATAATGCTGTAACCTACCTATCCTGCTGTGGGTTACTGAGTAGTATGGCTGGCTGGCTGCAGAATGAGGGGGTGTGATTTATGTTGAAGTGGGCTTGTTCACATTTAACAAGTACAGGCCTAGTGTACCCTCCCATATTCACTGCATTTCCCAAAGCATGGTGGGAAGTGTAGTTTAGATATAGTGTGAAAGAGAAGAGGATATGATGTAATCCATGGTCTAACACCTCCTCCTTGGCAGAATAGATGCTGCATTTTTTGAATTACAGAAAGTACTTCCTGAAAAATCAATTTGACTTTTCTCTTCAATGATAAGGAATTTCACAAATGTAATAACTGTTTAGTGTTTTGTGTAGGGGTGTAGTAATGTTTTTTTGCTTTCATTTTCAGGTATCTTCCAGTTCAGGTTTGTGATCAATTATTTTCCATCAACCTTGAGTATATGAGATTTATCATTTAGATGATAAGATTTAGATGATTTACACACACAAACTATAAGCATTGTCATATTTGTTCTATAAACAATGCCTTCATTTGATGACCTGATCTTATTATGTAAATTAAACCCTCCATACATCTTTCAAAAATAAATGCATGTAAAGATATACTATATATTATACACTCGGGCTAGCAATTATTCTTGTCTCTGTCCATTTCTTTATTTGACCAGAACATGAATAAATCTTGAAGTTTTTCTCCAAAAAAATATGTGGTAAGGCTGGCCGAAGGGCCAGCCTGTATTTGTGGGAGGAGTCGGAGAGACTATTTAAGCCTCCTCCTCTTCTAGGGCCTGGGTCGTCGGCGTTCTGGGTTGGAAGCACGTCACTTCCGGTCGCCTGTCGGAGCAGCGGTCGGTAGTGTCGGTTCCTCTCCTGGGCACCATTGGGACCACTTACCGTCCCCCCCTTCATCCCTGGGTTTCCACCGTTTTGTGGATGCCACCCATGTCACTTCAGTGCAGGGGGCCACCCGCTTTTCCCGGCACTCATGTTGGGGGTAGGGGGGCCGCCCTTCTATCCTCCACCTCTCCCGCAGCTCCAGCGTGCAGCCCACCCGCCCGCTCTCCCGGCTCTCATGCCTGGAGGAGCGGGGGGGGGCGCCCGTTCTTCAACCATCCTCCACTCCCCACAGCGTGCAGCCCGCCCTACCGGCCCTCATGCCGGTGGGAGCGGGGGTGTCCGTCCGTTTTTCTTACAGTCCTCTATAGCTCCCCAGACCGCCCGTCCTCCCGGCGCTCATGCCGTGTGGAGCGGGGGCGTCCATCTGTCCTTTCTGCAGCGCAGCCCGCCCGCTCTCCCTATGCGGGGGGAGCGGGAGGGGGGGGGCGCCCGTCCTTCGACAGTTCCACGGCTCTCTTTCTGCCCAGGCTGCCGCTCGCTTGATGGGGGGGATGTACGGCCGCCGCCGACTCCTCTCCCCATACAGGTCCACGTGGGACACGTCTGCCTGGAGGAAGGGGGGGGGGGAGTTCGGCCGCCGCCGACTTCTCTCCCCGCTTAGGTGCACGAGGGACATGTCTGGTTGGTGGGGGGTGGGGGTGTGCGGCCGCCGCCGACTCCTCTCCCCACACATGTCCAGGCAGGAGGGAGCCGCCGGAGGGCATTCGGCCACCGCTGGCTCTTCTCACCCTGCTGTTCAGTCTGCACTGGGGGATCGCTCCTGTTTCTCCCGGTGCAGATGGGGGGAGGGATGTCCTGCCATCAATTCCTCTCTCCCCACATAGGTCAGTTTCCATGGGGGGGGGATGGGCGACCACCCGCCCGTCGCTCCTCTCTTCCACAACTGACATTTGCAGCCATGACACTCTGTCTTAGTGTTTCTGCCCGCCATTTCTGTCACAGCGTTTCTGCCCGCCATTTCTGTCATAGCGCTTTCTGCCTGGCGTTTCTGTCATAGCGTTTTCTGCCCGTCATTTCTGTCATAGCGTTTTCTGCCCGTCATTTCTGTCATAGCGTTTTCTGCCCGTCACTTCTGTCATATCGTTTTCTGCCCGTCACTTCTGTCATAGCGTTTTCTGCCCGTCATTTCTGTCATATCGTTTTCTGCCCGTCATTTCTGTCATAGCATTTTCTGCCCGTCATTTCTGTCATAGCGTTTTCTGTCATAGCGTTTTCTGCCCGTCATTTCTGTCATAGCGTTTTCTGTCATAGCGTTTTCTGCCCGTCATTTTGTCATAGCGTTTTCTGCCCGTCATTTCTGTCATAGCGTTTTCTGCCCGTCATTTCTGTCATAGCGTTTTCTGCCCGTCATTTCTGTCATAGCGTTTTCTGCCCGTCATTTCTGTCATGGCGTTTTCTGCCCCTGCATTTCTGTCATTGCGTTCCGCCCCTGCATTTCTGTCATTGCGTTCCGCCCCTGCATTTCTGTCATTGCGTTCCGCCCCTGCATTTCTGTCATTGCGTTCCGCCCCTGCATTTTCCGTCATTGCGTTCCGCCCCTGCATTTTCCGTCATTGCGTTCTGCCCCTGCATTTTCCGTCATTGCGCTCCGCCCCTGCATTTTCCGTCATTGCGTTCTGCCCCTGCATTTTCCGTCATTTCGTTCCTGCCCCTGCGATTGCTGTCATTGCGTTCCTGCCCCTGCGATTGCTGTCATTGCGTTCCTGCCCCTGCGATTGCTGTCATTGCGTTCTGCCCCTGCGATTGCTGTCATTGCGTTTCTGCCCCTGCGATTGCTGTCATTTCGTTTCTGCCCCTGCGATTGCTGTCATTTCGTTTCTGCCCCTGCGATTGCTGTCATTTCGTTTCTGCCCCTGGATTGCTGTCATTTCGTTTCTGCCCCTGGATTGCTGTCATTTCGTTTCTGCCCCTGGATTGCTGTCATTTCGTTTCTGCCCCTGGATTGCTGTCATTTCGTTTCTGCCCCTGGATTGCTGTCATTTCGTTTCTGCCCCTGGATTGCTGTCATTTCGTTTCTGCCCCTGGATTGCTGTCATTTCGCTTCTGCCCCTGGATTGCTGTCATTTCGCTTCTGCCCCTGGATTGCTGTCATTGCGTTTCTGCCCCTGGATTTCTGTCATTGCATTTCTGCCCCTGGATTTCTGCCCCTGGATTTCTGTCATTGCGTTTCTGCCCCTGGATTTCTGTCATTGCGTTTCTGCCCCTGGATTTCTGTCATTGCGTTTCTGCCCCTGGATTTCTGTCATTGCGTTTCTGCCCCTGGATTTCTGTCATTGCGTTTCTGCCCCTGGATGTCTGTCATTTCATCTCTGCCTCAGTGTTCAGTCTCAGCGTGTTTTTCTGTCATTTGCGTTTTGTCATGGCATTTCTGCATCAGCTTTTTGTCATAGCAGTCTGCCCCTGGATTGCTGTCATTGCATTTCAGTCTCAGCATTTGTCATCGCGTTCCTGCCCCAGGTTTTCTGTCATGGCATTCTGCCTCAGCGCTTCTGTCATTACATTTCTGCCTCAACGTTCTGTCATAGCTTTGCCCAGGATTCTGTCATTACGTTCTGCCCTGGATTCATGTCATTGCGTTTCTGCCCCTGGATTCATGTCATTGCGTTTCTGCCCCTGGATTCATGTCACTGCGTTTCTGCCCCTGGATTCATGTCATTGCGTTTCTGCCCCTGGTTTCATGTCATTGCGTTTCTGCCTCTGGTTTCATGTCATTGCGTTTCTGCCCCTGGATTCATGTCATTGCGTTTCTGCCCCTGGATTCATGTCACTGCGTTTCTGCCCCTGGATTCATGTCATTGCGTTTCTGCCCCTGGTTTCATGTCATTGCGTTTCTGCCCCTGGATTCATGTCATTGCGTTTCTGCCCCTGGTTTCATGTCATTGCGTTTCTGCCCCTGGTTTCATGTCATTGCGTTTCTGCCTCTGGTTTCATGTCATTGCGTTTCTGCCCCTGGATTCATGTCATTGCGTTTCTGCCCCTGGATTCATGTCATTGCGTTTCTGCCCCTGGATTCATGTCATTGCGTTTCTGCCCCTGGATTC
The DNA here is from genome assembly GCA_028564925.1 of Lithobates sylvaticus. Lineage (NCBI taxonomy): Eukaryota > Metazoa > Chordata > Amphibia > Anura > Ranidae > Lithobates > Lithobates sylvaticus. The sequence continues at coordinate 44,802,663 of CM053033.1, forward strand.
ATGTCATTGCGTTTCTGCCCCTGGATTCATGTCATTGCGTTTCTGCCCCTGGATTCATGTCATTGCGTTTCTGCCCCTGGATTCATGTCATTGCGTCTCTGCCCCTGGATTCTTGTCATTGCGTTTCTGCCTCAACATTCAGCTTCAGCGTTCTGTCATAGCGTTGCTGTCATCACGTTTCTGCCTCAAGCATTTGTCACCACGTTTCTGCCTCAGCATTTCTGTCACCACGCTTGCCTCAGCAGCAGTTCTGTCATCACGTTTCTGCCTCACCATTTCCGTCATTTCATTTCCGTCATTTCGTTGCCGCCCTGGCATTTCTGTCATTGTGTTTCAGCCTCAGTGTTTCTCAGCCTCTGCGTTTCTCAGAGGGGCGTTGTTCACCCTGGGCATACTCCGGTAGTTGTTTTGTTTGTTGGTTGTCATGTCTCATCGTATCTGTGTCCATGTTGTATCGGGGTCAGTTAGTTAGGGCTCACACGTCAGGATCTGTCACGTCTACAGATCCATACGGGCTGAGGTTTCGTTTGATAAATTGATTGTTGTCCTCAATCTTCTCGCCCGTATACCACACGTCATACGATGCATGTTCATTCACCACACTCATACGACTACCCACCACGGTCCGTGGGTACACCAGCCCTGAGTTCTTTAGTCAATTACCTGTCTCTGCGCTGCAGGTTACTCGGGCTCATACACCACTCACACGAGGAGGGGGGTCCATCGTCAGTTTCATCACGCACAGTGGTCTCGACATTTCTGCTCACGTTTCTCATTCGTAGGTAGGCACAGAGGGGTGTTGTTGTTCTCATGTCTGGTTGTCTGTCATTTCTCCAGGTTGTGTTCTCAGGTTGGGCCGTCTTGGCTGCAGCACAACGTGTTCGTATCAGATAGGACCAGTGTTTTGTATCTGGCATGGTTGCGCCATGTTGGCGATGCTCATTGCCATAGCGCCTACCCCATCACATCCATCAGGCATCCAGGTTTGCACTCCTGTCAGGGGTATTTTTGCCCTCTCTTTCTCACATCCTCATACCATAGTAGGGGTAGGCCAGGGGTTGGGGGGGGCATTTCACTGAGCTACTTCGCTGGTGTCCATGCTTCTCGGCCATCATTTGCAGGGGTTCCTCGGGCCAGCCCTTGCTTCCTTTTCCCTACGTATCCTCTCATGCACAAGCAGTTAATTCGCATGTCTGGGTTGTCTTGGGCATCAGACTCATTCCATCCTTCACAGGACGTTCAGGTGGGTTCTGCGTAGCTTCGCAGGTTCTTCAGGGGGTTCCTTTTCATCACCAAGTCAGGAGTCAGTGGGTTCTTCTGTCACAACGGATACTTACCGGTTACTCACTGTTGCCATCCGGGCGCACGTTAGTCTACGTGTTGGATCATCACCTTCCCTTCTTCACCTAAATCTTGTGTCTTTTTGCCCTCTTTTCAGGCATACCGACCAGCCAGGCCATGGCACACCTCAGGCCTTGGTTCTTAGGAATATCGCATTTCCCGCTTGAAGACTCCGATTACAAGTGGTAAGGCTGGCCGAAGGGCCAGCCTGTATTTGTGGGAGGAGTCGGAGAGACTATTTAAGCCTCCTCCTCTTCTAGGGCCTGGGTCGTCGGCGTTCTGGGTTCCCACCCTCCCATTCCCCCAGCTTTTCATACTTATAGTACTTCTCATTCTTACATCAAGGGTATGCCCTCTTTTCAGGCATACCGACCAGCCAGGCCATGGCACACCTCAGGCCTTGGTTCTTAGGAATATCGCATTTCCCGCTTGAAGACTCCGATTACAAATTATATTATAATAAATCCCACCCACCCCAGAATATCATGCAGTGATTTGGAAATTTGGTGTTTGTGTACTGTAGGGAGTGTTGGAAGATGAATATAGAGCAGTGGAAAAAATCAATGGATGGTGTCGCGCTCCTAAACTGATGTCAGTGTAAAAATCGCATAAAGTCGCTGTTGTGTGAAATCAGGCTAAAACATCAGTGAGACAATAAAATACATATAATGCAATTGGCTAAAATCAAACTGTAGGGCATCAATCAATTAATATATAAAAGATGAGCATAAAATATATACGTATATATATATATAGATATAGATATATAAAGTGGCTGATGTGCAAAAACCGTGAAAAAAGCAAACTATAGTGCATAAATAAATTAATATGCAAAGAACAAGGGTGGATAAATGAATACAGTGACTATCGTGACGGTAGAATAAAAAATAGTAATCGCTAGGTCGCTGCAAAGCAATAAAGCAATCAATAAAACAATAAAGTAATAATAGAGTGATGACCAGTGGCTCAGGTTATAACAACGACCATGAGGTATAAACAAAAATAGATGAAGGGAATGGTAACAACCAATACAGTATTGGTGAATAGAATAGCAGCAATTGCAAGTGATAGTGCTAATGATAGCGACCAGTGTAGGTGGTAGTACTAAAAATAGCAGCAAATGGAGGTAATCAGGGTACCGACAAATACGAGTGAAGGTATAGTGTGATTGGGAAAATAACATAAACACAAAAAACAATGTATGTGACAGTCCATATAACATATAGCTCTATAAACAACGTAGATCTAGTGATGACAGATGTGATCCAATCTGGGCTGCACTGTGGTGCCAAGTGCCAGGTGGGGATAGGTAGTGGTGAATGAGCTTGCCCAGGGTGAGGATAGTGCTGAAGTCTTCAGTGCTAATGACACCCGTGGGTGTCCTACCTAATTACCTTCCTACTGCTAGGTAAGCAGCATGTGTGTAGATGCCAAGAAGATGGACTCTCTGGGGGGTTGGTGCTCAGGGGTCTCTCAGGGGGATGTTGCTCTGGGGTCTCCTACCCGGTACTCCTCTCCTATCCGAGATGTGTGGAGCCTATATGATGGTGGGTCTTGGATGCTTCCTGGTGTTCAGGGCCAGGTTCCGCTCAGCATGTACCAGGATATAGTGGGTATGGAGAGGGGAGAGAGTAACAAAAGAGGGACCCGTATAGTCTAGTAGGTTTTTGGAAATCAATGAATGAGCTTTATTGTATAAAAAGGGGTACTCACATAGGCAGTAATATCACAGTGTATATTCAAAACGAGCGCCGAGCTCGTGGCCAGTGCGTCACTTCCGGGGTCCGTATCCTACGTGTGTCGTCACCGTCACGTGACTTCATCGGGGATAATGAGAGGGCCGTAGGAAGTGTCTTTAAATAGGGCTGCTTGAAGTATAGCGGTCGGCCATTTTGTTGTAGAATCCCTATGTGTATAATGGAGCGGCCATTTTCTTGGGGATAAGGCTACAATCGCGGCCATTTTTCTGTGGTTTTTGAAAGACATAAGGCAATGGTAGCTAACTGTGATTGTTGTCAAACTAAAATAAAGGGACGTAATGAGGCTGGGGATGTGTTTTTAATAAGAAACAAAGCCCAGATGGTTTAGCATAACGTGCACAGAGCAGGGGTATAGGTAACCCGGCTCAAAGAAAATTGCAATCCATCTAGGGGAGATATAAATAGATACACTCGATATAATGGGGGATGTTAAAAACGATTTATATATATTTTCATATATATATTTAAAGTATAAAAAATATATATAAATATATATTAAAATATATATAAAAATAGGGATGGCCCAAGTAATAAAGAAAAAGTGTATATATATAAAAAATAAAAAATATATTTATATAAATTAAAATATAGAGATGGCCCAGGCAAAATATTTAATTATATAAATTAAGATATAGAGATGGCCCAGGCAATGGAGATAGAAATATATATTTAATGGTGTGATAAAGGGAAATATAAGATTATAGAATAATCTATAATTTGAATATATGGTTTAAAATAAGGGGATGGGGATACGTGTGTATAGCTATATAATATCGGACTCCGGAAATGATGTCAGGCAAAGAGCAGGTATACAGTAGATGCAAGAGTGGCATGTAATGGCATATATTAAAACAACATTAAAATCGCATGATGACTGCGGATGAAGATGAGACTAAAAAATGTGTTAAAAATCGCTGATTTGCTGTCAGGCAAAGAGCAGGTATAAAGTAGATAAAAGAGTGGCATGCAATGGCATATGTTAAAACATTAGAATCGCATAATGACTGCGGATGAGGATGGGACTAAAAATGTTAAAAATCGCTGATAAAGCAATTAAGGTCAAATTCAATGTTTAGACCGTGTGGAGTGGCAGTGTCTAAAATAAATATCCACTTAGACTCAATCTGGCTGAGGGTGCGGACCTTGTGTCCGCCTCTCCAGTGTCTCTTGTACGGTTCAATACCCCAGAATTTGAGGTGTTTAGGGTCTTGGTTGTGGTGTGTGGCGAAGTGTTTAGAAACACTGTGCTTATCAAAGCCCTTCAAGATATTTTGTATGTGTTCCTTTATTCTTACTCTCAGTGGTCTTTTTGTTCTTCCAATGTACTGGAGGCCGCAGCTACATTGCAGCGCGTATACGGCGCCTTCTGTGTTGCAGCAAATAAAATCTGAGACTTCATAGGAATTGCCAGTGCTAGTGGATTTAAAATTGATTACTTTTTCTGCAGGTTTCTTTGCCTTAGTACAAGCGAAGCATTTTTTGCGTGGATAGAATCCTTTGCCGGTGAAAAACGTGTAGCTAATTTTCGGGGGCTCCGGGATGTTCTTCACTAGTTTGTCTCTAAGGGTTGGAGCTCTTTTATACACGAACTTCGGTTTTTCTGGAAGGAGTGATCCTAGATGTGTATCACTTCTTAAAATATGCCAATGGTTCTTAATTATCTTTTCAACCGCTTTGTGTTGGACATTGTAGTCTAGAATGATTGGTGCCCCACTAATTTTGGAGTCATTTTTGGGTTTGTCTTTGATCAATTCTATTCTGTTCATTTTTTCTACTTCTTCTATTTTGGCATTGATGTCCTGTTTGTTGTAGCCTTTATCAATGAATCTGTGGCCTATCTTATTGGCCTGGGTGATAAAGTCACTGTCTTGTGTACAGTTCCTTCGTAAGCGCGTCAACTGTCCTTTCGGGATATTGCAAAGCCAATTTCTGTGGTGGCAGCTGTCTATAGGCAGGTAACTGTTTTTATCCACATTTTTAAAGTGCGTTCTAGTGCATAGTGTGTTGTTCTCTTGGGATATCTCTAGATCCAGGAATGTTACGCTATTCATGCTTATATCCCATGTAAGTCTGATGTTTTTATCGTTCTTATTCAGATTTTCTAGAAATTGTACCAATCTGGATTCAGCTCCTTTCCATAAAATAATAATATCATCGATGTACCTTTTAAAAATGACAAGTTCAGTGGGGGTATCTGTAAAAACCATCTCATCCTCCCATTTGGCCATAAAAAGGCTGGCTACGCTGGGTGCAAATTTTGCACCCATTGCAACGCCAGTTTTTTGGAAATAATAATTACAGTCAAACCAGAAGTAACTGTTCTTCAAACAAAAGTCTAAACACTTCACTAGATATTTTCGCTGGAAGCATGGAAGTCCCGTGTAATTTCTTAATCCCCATTTCGTAGCATCACAGGCCTGGGGATGAAAAATTATTGTAGGAGGATACATCCGCAGTAGCAAGGATCCATGGGCCTCCGTTTTTTGGTAAATCTTCTATTATCTGCAGGATTTGTTTTGTATCTCTTATGCCGCGTACACATGTGCGGACTTTTGCCGGCGGACCTAGTCCAGCGGACAATCCCGCGGGACTTTCCAGCTAGGTCCGCTGGACTTTCCGAGCGTGTGGACTTGCCCACACACGCACGGACTTCTCCAGCGGATAATCCGCCGGCCAAAAGTCCGCGGGACTTTTGAAAATGAACGGACTTGCCCACACACGGAGCAGTCCGTTCATTTCGAACGTAACTTCAGGTTACGTAGCTAGCGTAGGCAGTTACTGCCGCCGCGCTAGCTCCGCAAGCTGGCATGGATTTAAAGGGTTCCCCCCAAATCCATGTCAGACCCTCATCCGAGCACGCAGCCTGGCAGGCCAGGAAAGGGGTGGGGACGAACGAGCGCCCCCCCCTCCTGAGCCGTACCAGGCCGCGTGCCCTCAACATGGGGGGTGCCCTGGGGAAAGGGGGGCCGTGCGGCCCCCCCACCCCAAAGCACCTTTCCCCATGTTGATGAGGACAAGGGCCTCTTCCCGACAACCCTGGCCGTTGGTTGTCGGGGTCTGCGGGTGGGGGCTTATCGGAATCTGGGAGCCCCCTTTAATAAGGGGCCCCCAGATACCGGCCCCCCACCCTATGTGAATGAGTATGGGGTACGATGTACCCCTACCCATTCACCTAAGGTGTAAAATGTAAAGTACAAAAACACACACACTTTTGAAAAAAATTTTTATTGCACTGCTCCGGGAGTCTTCTTCCGTCTTGGGGGTCTTCTCGCCGGACTCCTCCGCTCTCTTCTGCTCTTTTACCTAGCTCTTTCACGAGCGGGGGGGAGTCCGGCTACCTTCTTCGTCGTCGCCGCCGTCGTCTGGGGGTCTCGATCCGCCTTCGGGGGTCTTCCGGGGGTCTCATCTGTTCTTGCGGCGGTCGTCGTCTTCCGCGCCGCCGGCGCCGCCTTCTTCTTCTTGTCCTTCTTGTTCTTCTTCTTCTTCCGATGTTGACCTGTCGCTGTCTCTGCCCGGAATGCCTGTGCCGCTCTGCGCTGGGACTTATATAGGGGCATGGGTGGAGGGTTTATATTGTCCTTATGTAGTTTTGGTAATGAATAAATAATGGGTGTGCGACATGCCTCTGGAATAAGGAATTTAGCCTCTTTTTTGTTTAAGATGTTCTTTTTTAATCCCAAATGGACTACTAGTTCCAATTCTTTTCTGCATTTGAAAAAGGGGTTACTTGGAAGTTTTCTATACGTGTCCTCATCCTTTAATAGGTTGACCATACAGTCATTATATTGTTTTTTCGACAGGATTACAATTCCCCGTCCCTTATCGGCAGGTCGGATCACTATGTCTTTCCTCTTCGTAAGTTTCCTAATGCCACTTTTGATAAACTTCTTGTTTCTTGATTTTCAATGTCTTAAGGTCTTCTAATACCACTTTTTTAACCACCTCACTACAGTGCATTTTCACCCCCTTCCTGACCAAGCCATTTTTCAGCTTTCAGCGCTGACGCACTTTGAATGACAATTGCGCGGTCATACAACACTGTACCCAAATGAAATTGTTATCATTTTTTCCCCACAAATAGAGCTTTCTTTTGGTGGTATTTGATCACCTCTGCGGTTTTTCTTTTTTGCGCAATAAACAAAAGAAGAGCGACAAATTAAAAAAAAAAAAAACAATATTTTTTATTTTTTGCTATACTAAATATCCCCAAAAAATATATAAACAAACATTTTTTTTCCTCAGTTTCGGCCGATACGTATTCTTCTACATATTTTTGGTAAAAAAAAATCGCAATTAGCGATCATTGATTAGTTTGAGCAAAAGTTATAGCGTTTACAAAATAGGGGATAGTTTTATAGCATTTTTATTAATATTTTTTTTTTTTACTAGTAATGGCGCTGATCAGCGATTTTTATTGTGACTGCGACATTATGGCGGACACATCGGACATTTTTAACACATTTTTGGCACCATTGTCATTTATACAGCAATCAATGCTATTTAAATGCATTGATTCATGTATAAATGACACTGGCAGTGAAGGGGTTAACCACTAGGGGCGGGGAGGGGTTAATTATGTTCCCTAAGAGTGTTTCTTACTGTGGGGGGAGGGGACTCACAAGGGGAGGAGACTGATCGGTGTTTCTCTGTACAGAGAACACACCATCGGCTCCTCTCCTCTGACAGGACCGTTGATCTGTGTGTTTACACACACAGATCAACGGTCCCGCTGTGTTACCGGGCAATCGCGGGTGCCCAGCGGACATCGCGGCCGCTGGGCACGCGCATCAGGTGCCCAGTGACACGGCGAGAGCGCGCGCGCGCTTCCGGCGGCACGCGCGCGCTCCCTGCAGTGCACAGAAGGGAGGACGTCATATGACGCCCTCCCGAAACGAGAGCTGCGCCGCCTGGCCGTCATTTGACGGCCGGCGGTCGCAAAGTGGTTAAAAACATCTACGAATTTATTATTACTGATCTGGGGGTTAAAAACTGATTTATTTCTCAGTGTGCTATGTAAAGTGTCGTTGTCTGTTCTCAGTGGTTTAGATTTGAATGGGTGGCTTGCGATATATTTTTTGATGTTCACACTTCTTATATATTTTTGTATACCTATGTAGGTTTGAAATTTGTCTAGATTTTTTGTTGGTGCGTATTTCAGACCTCTGTCTAATACTCCAATTTCTTCGTGTGTGAGTGGGGTTCCGCTTAAATTAAAAATGCCTTCTCCTTTCATTCTCTTTTTCTTTTGTGATTTCGTCACGGCGCTCGTTTTGAATATACACTGTGATATTACTGCCTATGTGAGTACCCCTTTTTATACAATAAAGCTCATTCATTGATTTCCAAAAACCTACTAGACTATACGGGTCCCTCTTTTGTTACTCTCTCCCCTCTCCATACCCACTATATCCTGGTACATGCTGAGCGGAACCTGACCCTGAACACCAGGAAGCATCCAAGACCCACCATCATATAGGCTCCACACATCTCGGATAGGAGAGGAGTACCGGGTAGGAGACCCCAGAGCAACATCCCCCTGAGAGACCCCTGAGCACCAACCCCCCAGAGAGTCCATCTTCTTGGCATCTACACACATGCTGCTTACCTAGCAGTAGGAAGGTAATTAGGTAGGACACCCACGGGTGTCATTAGCACTGAAGACTTCAGCATTATCATCACCCTGGGCAAGCTCATTCACCACTACCTATCCCCACCTGGCACTTGGCACCACAGTGCAGCCCAGATTGGATCACATCTGTCATCACTAGATCTACGTTGTTTATAGAGCTATATGTTATATGGACTGTCACATACATTGTTTTTTGTGTTTATGTTATTTTCCCAATCACACTATACCTTCACTCGTATTTGTCGGTACCCTGATTACCTCCATTTGCTGCTATTTTTAGTACTACCACCTACGCTGGTCGCTATCATTAGCACTATCACTTACAATTGCTGCTATTCTATTCACCAATACTGTATTGGTTGTTACCATTCCCTTCATCTATTTTTGTTTATACCTCATGGTCGTTGTTATAACCTGAGCCACTGGTCATCACTCTATTATTACTTTATTGTTTTATTGATTGCTTTATTGCTTTGCAGCGACCTAGCGATTACTATTTTTTATTCTACCGTCACGATAGTTACTGTATTCATTTATCCACCCTTGTTCTTTGCATATTAATTTATTTATGCACTATAGTTTGCTTTTTTCACGGTTTTTGCACATCAGCCACTTTATATATCTATATATATATATATACGTATATATTTTATGCTCATCTTTTATATATTAATTGATTGATGCCCTACAGTTTGATTTTAGCCAATTGCATTATATGTATTTTATTGTCTCGCTGATGTTTTAGCCTGAGTTGCACACAGTCACTTTAATTTGCATATTACCACTTGTTCGCTGATTTCACACAACAGTGACTTTATGCGATTTTTACACTGACATCAGTTTAGGAGCGCGACACCATCCATTGATTTTTTCCATTTCTTCCTTTTGGGTATTGTTTTAACCCTTTCGGTGTTCACTGCACCTTACACATTTTTTTACATCTTATTTTCCGTAGTAGCACGGGAATATTACGTTTATAATATAGAGCAGTGCCACAGTACAAGGTCAATGATTACTGTATTTTTTTAGGATAATAATAGAAAGTTGCAAAAATTTGTCTTCACTGGAAAACCCTAAAAACATGCACGATTGGTGACAACAGTCAGAGAGCAAAATTTAATTTCGAAAGGAAAAAAAGTAATTTAAAAGTACTAGCGCTAGTGCCGGCTATTCTCGGTCCCGACAATACACATAAAAGTAATTGAAAAATAAAAAATAAAAATGCGTGGGGGTCCCCCAAAATTCCGTTACCATGCCCTTCAGGTCTGGTATGGATATTAAGGGGAACTCCGTGCCAAAATTAAAAAAAAAATGGTGTGGGGTTCCCCCCCAAAAATCCATACCAGACCCTTATCGAGTCCGAGCCCAAGCACGCAACCTGGCAGGCCGCAGAAAAAGAGGGAGGGACGAGAGAGCGCCCCCCCTCTTAAACCATACCAGGCCACATGCCCTCAACATGGGGAGGATGTCTCCATGTTGATGGGGACAAGGGCCTCATCCCCACAACCCTTGCCCGGTGGTTGTGGGGGTCTGCCGGTCGGGGGGCTTATCGGAATCTGGAAGCCCCCTTTTAACAAATGAGACACCCAGATCCTGGCCCCCCCTATGTGAATTGGTAAGGAATACATTTCACCCGTACCATTTCACAAAAAGAAAGTGTCAAAATGTTAAAAAAAACACACGAGACGGCTTGGGACAAGTCCTTTATTAAAAATAAAAAAATGTAAAATAAAAAAGAGATTCCAGCGATGCAATCCAATAAATCCATGCTCCTACTCCAGCGATGTAATCCAATTCTCAATCTCCAGTGATGGATGATCTCCAGCGACTCCAGCGAGGAACACGCACAGGATCCTACCTCCACCAGAGGCACCCAGCCAATGACGTGGCGCTAGCTTGACAGGTCTTATGTAGCTGAGGGCAGGGCCACCTGTCACGTGACCCTGTCCCCCTCTGACAAGGGGAAGCGCTGGGGTCTCCCAGTGACGTGTACGGGTGACCCCGCCCCCCCTCTGATGTCAGTGTCTGACCTCACAAATGCACTTCTGAAAGAATGGTCAAACATTTCCATAGACACACTCCTAAACCTTGTGGACAGCCTTCCCAGAAGAGTTGAAGCTGTTATAGCTGCACTGGGTGGGCCAACTCAATATTGAACCCTACAGACTAAGACTGGGATGCCATTAAAGTTCATGTGCATGTAAAGACAGGTGTCCCAATATAATATAGTGTAAAAGGTGCCCACTAAGATTTCTACAGGTAACGGGCCATAAAAAGGTCAATAAAATATAGTCTGTGTTCATGTATATAAAATAATCCTGGACTTGAATTTTGCCAAGGCTTCCTGAATCCCAACTGACCCTCAATACCAATGCAGACGTACATAAAATGCTGCTGGTCACAATAAGGGCTAAAAACACACTTTTCCAATGCAGTGTGTTGCAGTAATATTACATGTGTTAGCACGTTACGGTGCCATTATATTTGAGGCAATGCAGTTCTAATGCACATGCATTGTAGCATACCACAACACACAGTAACACACTACCATGCAATGTTGTGTGCTGCATTGGATAAAGTGTTGCATGTCTATATTGTTTGTCCATTCTTGTGAGCTGGCAATACAAAATGAGTAGGCTTGCCCTAACACAATTCCTTTTCATTACAAGAAAATGCATAAAACATGCATTCAGGTGGCAGGATCAACTCCTGTTCTGCCGTTTTCTGAAAAGTGATCCACTGCAGACTGCTTTTAGGAGGATGGTAGAAGAGGGTGTTGGGAATAAACAGAACCTCACCTCCAACTGCCATAAAGGACATCAGCAAAAAATATATAAATTACATTTTACCAATGCAGTCATATGAATGACTAATTTTGAGAAAGTTTAGTTATGGTTTAATTGTCAGAATTTTTTTTAATAATTATTAGTTTAACATTAGTTCAAATAAAGATAACTAGGGTGAGCATCTCAGAACGCTTTGCTTATGTATTTCTGTACACCAACATAATAGAGACTATTTTATGTGATTTTCTTATTTTTTATTCCAACTCTTGAAGCTGAAAACAACATTACAAGAGGTCAAGCTGTTATCAGAAAAATAGATGTTTTTCAGCTGCCAATGAGTAATTTCCCATAAGCCTTGTGTTGCTGGAGGGTATTTTCTTACATTCACAGAATAGACATGTGATGCTGGGCTTTAAGAAATCGACCCTGAGATACAAAATACCATTCACACGCGTTACTTTCTTTTTATTGAAACACAAATTAGGATATCACCTGGCTTAGACTGGCAACCAGTATAACATAAAAGAGAAAAATACGACTGCATCCAACAGAGACATTTGCTTGTCACTATTCTAATAATGTGCAGAAAAAGAACCGGTTCTGTTTAATTTGCACAAACTTAATTGTTTACTTTTATTTCTATTTATTCATGTTTCCAGCACTGCAACTGCAGGGATTGCCTTGATACAGAAGAAGAAGCCATTTAGTGACAGCTTCCAGATAGCACCTTGACATTTTGGTCAATACCTTGTCGTGAAGCAAGGACGTCTACCTTTGACTTGCATACTGCTAAGGTCAACAACAAAGAGAAACTATTTAATGCTACATTGCAAATGTTAATCACTCGAAAACCATGTGCATGACCAATCTACACAAATGTTTTAACTATTGCACATGCAGAAGTTTACAGATTTCCCATTTAGATGTTAAAGAAATCAAGAGTTTTTGTCCAACTGTTTGGTCCAAAGTTTATCTGCCAATGAAGGCTAATTCAGAATACGAAGCTTTAAAATAGTTTGGCACAATTTCTCTAATTGTCTTAAAGCTCAGTTTAGGTAATTTTTTGTTAAATCAGCTCAAGGGACAGTACTTATATTAAATGAGAAGCGCCCCTTGTGCTGGTGCCAGCTGTCTTACTTGAAATCTGAAGTCATCTGCCCCTCTCTCCTACCCTCATACCTAAGGTTAAAATGAGCACAGGACCTGTCATAGGCACTCATTAGGAGTGTCAACTATGCCCATCCATTCATCCCCCTCCTCCGGTCATAGAAGTTATACTCTTGCTTTCACGAATGAAAAACACTATATGAATGGAGGAGGCAGACCTTGCATGTATCTGCCCATCCTCAATTCATAGAGCGCTTTTCATTCATGGAAATTATAGTACAGCTTCTATGAATTAAGCAGGGGGTGTGGAAAAGGTGAACATAGTTGGCACTCATGTCGAGTGTCTGTGACAGCGCCTGCATTTGTATTAACCTCTACAGCACTGGAAGATTACTACTTTGGATTGGGCGGGAGAAGACTTCAGCCAGCACCAGCACATGTTACTTTTCTCATTAAATGTAAATACAGCTCCTTGTGCTGAAACAAAAAGAAAAACATAAACTTAGGCTTTAAAGTGGACCAAGCATCACAATAATCTTTTAATTTTGGGTTAATTGGTAAATCTGAAAATTAACACTTGCTATGTCACACAATAACTTGTGTTAGGCTAAGGCAGCACATTCATTTGATTGGACACCTGCCCAACACTTTTTAGAATTCCATCAGAAATCTACAGCTGGACTTCAGGTCTGGTTTATTGAACAAATGCCCAGGTCCCTCTCTGAGGCTGAGCGGTATAAAAAATGATGCGCCAGAGAAAACATTCTGGATTTATTCCCTGGATACTCTATCGTCGGGAGGCCTCAATGAGGGAATTGAGATTGAGGCCACTGTGTTGTAGCCATAGTTATTGTTTTTAGATGCCCCCCCCCCCTTCTTCTTATATTTGTGATATAACCATCTTTTATATTCACACCACTAATAAACTTCCTCACTTATTTCAGATCCTTGTACATCAAATATTTTATCTTTTACATACAGGGGGTGGCGGGTTTTTGTTCAGTGAGTACAGTACTGTTTATACATCTGTAATAGATGTACTAAGTGATTACTTCTGTAATAGATGTACTAATACAGAAATAATCTAGAATGTTATATATATATATATATATATATATATATATATATATATAATGTGTATATATATTTCTAATTCCTGTTTTTTTCCCCCCAATAATAATACAAAACATTTGTCTCATATTAGCCAATATGGTGGATTCCGCAGTGACCACATACGCACATATGTGTATATATACACACATATATTCAGTATGTTTGTACCTATAATAAATAATTACACACTGGTCATTGCTCCCCTTCTCCCCCCCTCCTTTTTTCTTAGTCTCCCATATACAGTAGAAAGATATATAACTGTTAACATGTAACTATAACTACTAATTAATACAGATTAAGCTACCCCATATAGTTATTTTGTAAATATATAAAAATATACGCTTTTCACATTGTCTACTTTTGTAATTATAATTAATTCACAATTATAATGATATTTATATATTGCACATTCTCTCTGCTCCTTCTAGTGTATATTGTACATAGATTATGTTCCTTATACATATATAGATGTGTGTGGTAATCTTTTGTAGTGTATAGCTTTACGTTTTTATTGATTGTTGGCCACTACTCTTAGTGCTATATATGGTCGATCCCTTATCCCTGCACTATAGCTTGACAAAGGACAATGACTACCGGGTCATTTGCAGTTCGCTGGCTCGGAAACGTGGTGCATTACAGTGTCGTCATCACTACACGCTGCCTTCCATCTGCGCCTCAAGACTCACTTTGGAATCCTTTCCACCATACAACCGACTTCCTATTAGCGAGGAACGATTTACATGATGGGAGCCGGCATATAAGTGAAACGTCCACTGATGGGAGCTTATTGGGATATCCACATGGGAATGTAGACCACACTTCTCCCTCCTTGAATACCAACAGTACTAATTTTTAATAAACAAAGACACTCAACGCCAAATCTTGGTATATAATTGGCCGTGGCGCGTTTATTGGTGTAATATTTAAATAATTCAAATGAATTTAATCATTTTTATTAATACATACAATTATGGGTCAAATAAGTACAAAACAGCTCAGTCTTCAGGACTCGAGCAATACTGCATATCAATAAACACAAGTCCCCCCCAATCACATAACGCGCCTGCGACAAAGGGTTGGGGGGAGCTTGTTGCTGACTTCTGACCAATTGTTGATTATTCCCATGGGGGGGCGCTTTATATAGAGAGCCCCCTTTCTAGGATACTCCAGCTGCTCATGTGACATTCCAGGAATTTCCCCAATGTTACATGACCCTGATTTTCCCGCCTAAGAGTCAAACACATTTTTCTTTAAGTGACCCCCT
This sequence comes from Lithobates sylvaticus, assembly GCA_028564925.1. Classification (NCBI taxonomy): domain Eukaryota; kingdom Metazoa; phylum Chordata; class Amphibia; order Anura; family Ranidae; genus Lithobates; species Lithobates sylvaticus. The sequence goes on from CM053033.1 coordinate 44,817,663, forward strand.
TTTTTTTTTTTAAACAAAAAAGCTGAAAGCTGCAACATGCCCAAGCTGTTCAGGCTCAAATACTTAAGCCCTGTCAGTCCATAGGAATGTAGACTGCACCTCTCCCTCAACAGTATTAATTTCTAATGAATAAAGACACTCAACTCCGAATCTTGGTATATAATTGGCCGAGGCACATTTATTGGTGTAATATTTAAATCAATTAAAATCCATTTAATCATTTTTATTAATACATAAAATTCTTAACTTGTAAAAATTAAGTACAAAACAGCTCAGTCTTCAGGACTCGAGCAATACCGCATATCAATAAACACAAGTCCCCACATGCCGGGCTTGAAATATCAAGGCCGGCTTACCCCACCACCACAGCCAGTTCAATACTATTCTGCAAACCAACGTTAAATGTGTCCAAACCTATTTCAGACAAATGCACTCCATTTGCCCTATATAAACCTTTGAACCCTCATTCTAAATCCCTGTGCCTGTAAAAAAAAAACACTCATAAGCGGCATGAATTTTTCCATGGAACTATTTACACAACGTCTGATCTTATCCAAGTTTTTAAATTGTATATTCTCCAGCCATATGAGCCTTGGAGCCATTTCAGAAAAAAATATTGTGGTATCCAGGGAAGATAATTTAAAGGGGTTTAACTTTACCCACATCATTTCCCCCGAGGTGAACGACTAGTACATCCAGGACTGGCCACATTTCCAATAACCTGGAGAGATAAAAAGACTAATAAACCATTGCAGGCCACAAATTCTTTTCCATAGCACTCGAAATTTCTCAGGGTCCATTGATAGGTTAGGTGTACAGCAATGCATCTTGGCTCTTTTGTTAGCCCAAAAAAATAAAGGAGTGGCCCAGGATCCAAATATGTCTTCTATCACCTACAAAAAATCAAAGAGAGAGAGAGATTAGGTCTGACATAAATCTGAAATCTGTGAGATTCCCATCTGCCTATTTTTTTTAAATGATGGCTTCCTCAAGGCCCATCTTTGCAGCTTTCGTTGCTGCTCCAATCCTAAAAGAATGGGAGGTTAAATTAAATGATTGAAGTTCTAACTTTTTCATGCATTTTTTGAGAACCATGTTGAATTGATATCCTGTAAGGGGTGACCCATCCAAATGAACCAAGAAGGTCCCTTCATATGATGGTCTAATTGATAGATAATTGTTTACTGTCCTTAATGGACACATTTCAACGTCTCCACAACTATCGAGAGGATCCACACACCTTTACCTGTTTTATCTGTTTTAGAATTAGAAATAAATATATTTAGTTCTGTCCTGTAAACCATTATCTGATGGACTAACAGGCCAGACACAGACTTTTTTTTTTTGGGTAACAATTTGGATATTCTCATAGCCCCAAAAAATGCTAATACAAATACTTTTTTAAATAATATTGACTCAAATTCTAAGAAGCATACAGTTTTTGTAACTCTACACATTTCTTTTAGCATAGGGATAGAAATGGGCCTTCTGGTATCTGGGAAAGAATGCTTCTTCTTGTAACCTGTAACCCTTTCGCTGCCAGGCCCTGTACTCCATTTTTACACCTCAGATGGCCAGGTCATCTTTGCAATTATTCAATTACTTTTTTTTATTTTTACCTTACAGCTTTCTGAGTATGTTAAAGACCCCCCCAAACCATATATTTTCTGAATGCACATGACCAGTAGAATACAAAAAAGGTGCTACTGATTTTTAGCGCACAATGATATTTGCGCAAATGTTTATCACAACAATATTTTAGTTAAAAATACAATAAAATCATTATTAGCAGATAAAAACACAGCGCGTTTTTTTACAAAATTCCTACTAAATATAAAAGCTGTATTGATTTAATAAATAAAAAATATTTGTAACTTTTAAATTGCGCTTTTTTGCGAAAATCGAACAGACACAAATGTGTAAATATCTACATTTTTCTAAAAATCTGAAGGTTCCCTTACAGCTTTAAGAATTTGTAAAATACCCCCCAAGCTATATATTTTCTGAAAGCACATGACCTGTAAAATACAAAGAAGGTGCTACTGATTTTTTAGACCCTGCAGTATTTACACAAATGTTTATCAAAATAATATATTTGCAAAAAATACACTAAAACCATTATTAGCAGATAAAAGAAACAGCTACTTTTACAAAAGTCCTGCTAAATCCCTACTAAATATAAAAGCTTACCTGTATGGAGTTAATAAATAACAAACATTTTTAATTTTTACATTGTGCCTTTGTGCTAAATGGTGAAAATCAAATGTATGCAAATATGTAAATATCCAAATTTCTCACAAAATCTGAAGGTTTTAATTTTTCCCTTACAGCTTTCAGAATTTGTGAAAGACCCCCAAAATTAAATATTTTCTGAAAGCATATGATCTCTACAATAAAAAGAAGGTGACCCAGCAGGAGCTGCTGGAAGCTTTCTTTAGCGGGACCCGTGGACCGGAACATGAGGCCTCCAAGGTGGCACTGATGGCAAAAGCTACTAAAGCTCTGAGGTTGGTGAGCGACTCTGCCCCTCCAGTCTCCCCGGCATTCTCGGCCTCACACGACAGGGGCTCTGACATGGCAGACTTCCTAGGGGATGAGGACATTAAATGCCACATCTGGTCCTTTCCCACCTGGGATGACTTAGAGAAATTTACCACCAGGGTTGAGAAAGCCTTTAACCACTTCAGCCCCGGACCATTTGGCAGCCAAAGGACCAGAGGTCTTTTTTCAATTTCGCACTGCACTACTTTAACTGGTAATTGTGCGGTCATGCAATTTTGTAACCAAACGAAATTTGCGTCCTTTTCTTCCCACAAATAGAGCTTTCTTTTGATGGTATTTGATTGCCTCTGTGATTTTTATTTTTTGCGATATAAACGGAAAAAGAGCGAAAATTTTGAAAAAAAAAGAGATTTTCTACTTTTTGTTATAAAAAAAATCTAATAAACTCAATTTTAGTCAAACATTTGGGCCAAAATGTATTCAGCCACATGTCTTTAGTAAAAAAAATGCCAATAAGCGTATATTTATTGGTTTGCGCAAAAGTTATAGCGTCTACAAACTAGAGTACATTTTCTGGAATTTACACCGCTTTTAATTTATGACTGCCTATCTCATTTCTTGAGGTGCTAAAATGGCAGGGAAGTACAAAACCCCCCCAAATGACCCCATTTTGGAAAGTAGACACCCCAAGCTATTTGCTGAGAGGCATGTTGAGCCCATTGAATATTTTTTTTTTTTTAGTCCCAAGGGATTGAATAAAGACAAAAAAAAAAAAAAAAAAATATGTGGAGATGCACCCCAAAATACATTTTGATGCTTCTCCCGAGTATGGGGATACCACATGTGTGGGACTTTTTGGGAGCCTAGCCACGCACGGGGCCCCGAAACCCAATCAACGCCTTCAGGGTTTCTAAGGGTGCAAATTTTTGATTTCACTCCTCACTACCTATCACAGTTTTGAAGGCCATAAAATGCCAAAATAGCACAAAACCCCCCCAAATGACCCCATTTTGGAAAGTAGACACCCCAAGCTATTTGCTGAGAGGCATGTTGAGTACATGGAATATTTTATATTTTGCCACAAGTTGAGGGAATATTACAAACTTTTTTTTTTTTTGCCCAAAGTTGTCACTAAATGATATATTGCCCACACATGCCATGGGCATATGTGGAATTACACCCCAAAATACATTCTGCTGCTTCTCCTGAGTACGGGGATACCACATGTGTGGGACTTTTTGGGAGCCTATCCGCATACGGGACCCCGAAAACCAAGCACCGCCTTCAGGATTTCTAAGGGCATAAATTTTTGATTTCACTCCTCACTACCTATCACTACCTATCACAGTTTTGAAGGCCATAAAATGCCAAGATGGCACAAAACCCCCCCAAATGACCCCATTTTGGAAAGTAGACACCCCAAGCTATTTGCTGAGAGGCATGTTGAGCCCATTGAATATTTTTTTTTTTTAGTCCCAAGTGATTGAATAAAGACAAAAAAAAAAAAAAAAAAAATGTATTCAAAAAGTTGTCACTAAATGATATATTGCTCACACATGCCATGGTTATATGTGGAATTGCACCCCAAAATACATTTTGCCACTTCTCCTGAGTACGGGGATACCACATGTGTGGGACTTTTTGGGAGCCTAGCCGCGTACGGGGCCCCGAAACCCAAGCACCACCTTCAGCATTTCTAAGGGTGTAAATTTTTGATTTCACTCCTCACTACCTATCACAGTTTCGAAGGCCATAAAATGCCAAAATTGCACAAAACCCCCCCAAATGACCCCATTTTGGAAAGTAGACACCCCAAGCTATTTGCTGAGAGGCATGTTGAGTACATGGAATATTTTATATTTTGCCACAAGTTGCGGGAATATTACAAACTTTTTTTTTTTTGCCCAAAGTTGTCACTAAATGATATATTGCCCACACATGCCATGGGCATATGTGGAATTACACCCCAAAATACATTCTGCTGCTTCTCCTGAGTACGGGGATACCACATGTGTGGGACTTTTTGGGAGCCTATCCGCATACGGGACCCCGAAAACCAAGCACCGCTTTCAGGATTTCTAAGGGCATAAATTTTTGATTTCACTCCTCACTACCTATCACTACCTATCACAGTTTTGAAGACCATAAAATGCCAAGATGGCACAAAACCCCCCCAAATGACCCCATTTTGGAAAGTAGACACCCCAAGCTATTTGCTGAGAGGCATGTTAAGCCCGTTGAATATTTTTTTTTTTAGTCCCAAGTGATTGAATAAAGACAAAAAAAAAAAATAAAAAAAATTTATTCAAAAAGTTGTCACTAAATGATATATTGCTCACACATGCCATGGTTATATGTGGAATTGCACCCCAAAATACATTTTGCTGCTTCTCCTGAGTATGGGGATACCACATGTGTGGGACTTTTTGGGAGCCTAGCCGCGTACGGGGCCCCGAAACCCAAGCACCGCCTTCAGGATTTCTAAGGGTGCAAATTTTTGATTTCACTCCTCAATACCTATCACAGTTTCGAAGGCCATAAAATGCCAAAATAGCACAAAACCCCCCCAAATGACCCCATTTTGGTAAGTAGACACCCCAAGCTATTTGTTGAGAGGCATGGTGAGTATTTTACAGCTCTCATGTGTTTTTGAAAATGAAGAAAGTAAAGAAAAAAAAAATTTTTTTTTCTTTTTTCAATTTTCAAAACATTGTGACAAAAAGCGAGATCTGCAAAATACTCACCATACCTCTCAGCAAATAGCTTGGGGTGTCTACTTTCCAAAATGGGGTCATTTGGGGGGTGGTTTGTGCCATCTGGGCATTCCATGGCCTCCGAAACTGTGATTGTCAGTGAGGAGTGAAATAAAAAAATTACACCCTTAGAAAGCCTGAAAGCGGTGCTTGGATTTTGGGGTCCCGTACGCGGCTAGGCTCCCAAAAAGTCCCACACATGTGGTATCCCCGTACTCAGGAGAAGCAACAGAATGTATTTTGGGGTGTATCTCCACATATGCCCATGGCATGTTTGAGCAATATATCATTTAGTGACAAGTTTTTGTAAAAAAAAATATTATTTTTTTTTTTTTCATTATTCAATCTCTTGGGACCAAAAAAAAAAATATTTAATGGGCTCAACATTGCTCTCAGCAAATAGCTTGGGGTGTCTACTTTCCAAAATGGGGTCATTTGGGGGGGGTTTGAACTGTCCTGGCATTTTATGCACAACATTTAGAAGCCTATGTCACACGTCACCCACTCTTCTAACCACTTGAAGATAAAGCCCTTTCTGACACTTTTTGTTTACATGAAAACATATTTTTTTTTTTGCAAGAAAATTACGTTGAACCCCCAAACACTATATATATTGTTAAAGCAAAGGCCCTACAGATTAAAATGGTGGGTGTTGCATTTTTTTTTTCCACACAGTATTTGCGCAGCGATTTTTCAAACGCATTTTTTGTGGAAAAAATACACTTTTTTTTATTTTAATGCACTTAAACACACTATATTGCTCAAATTTTTGATGAAATAAAAAATATGATCTTAGGCCGAGTACATGGATACCAAACACGACATGCTTTAAAATTGCGCACAAACACGCAGTGGCGACAAACTACATACATTTTTAAAAGCCTTTAAAAGCCTTTACAGGTTACCACATTAGATTCACGGAGGAGGTCTACTGCTAAAATTACTGCCCTCGATCTGACCTTCGCGGTGATACCTCACATGCATGGTGCAATTGCTGTTTACATATGACGCCAGACCAACGCTTGTGTTCGCCTTTGCGCAAAAGAAGGGGGGGCAGGGGTGCTTTTTTTTTTTTTTTTTAGTTTTTCTTTTTATTTAGCTTTTTTATTTTATTTTTAAACTGTTCCTTCCATTTTTTTTTTTCTTAGTTGTCATTTTTATTGTTATCGCAGGGAATGTAAATATCCCCTATGATAGCAATAGGCAGTGACAGGTACTCTTTTTTTGAAAAAATTGGGGTCTATTAGACCCTAGATCTTTCCTCTGCCCTCAAAGCATCTGACCACACCAAGATCGGTGTGATAAAATGCTTTCCCAATTTCCCAATGGCGCGGTGGGTATGCCCACCATTAGAATACCTCCCTTCATCCACCCACTTCTAATGATGGGCATACATGCACCATTTATATATGCCGAAGCATGGGGGCATCCTCCCGCAAAAAAAGTTATGCCACGTACACATGGTCGGACTTTTTTCGACCGTATGTACGTGGCATTAGGAGCAAAATCGCTCCTCCGCCCTCTGCTGCCCCCATGCTTCGGCATATATGCTCTTTTTTTTAACTGTGGTGGTGAAATCACCTCCTACAGCATTGGAGTCGCGGCTTTATGTATCGTGGGAGCAAACGCTGTTGCTGTCAAGATAAATAAATCCACGCTGCAACTGAATGGCGTACCTGCTAAGCAAATAATGGTTAACATTAAAACAAAGTAACATTACAGTATAACAGTAAGACCTTACCATACCATACCTGCAAAGCAAATACCAAAAAAAAAAACATAGTAAAAAATAAAACATTTTGTTAACGCAACCGGTGCCTAAAATATATATATGCCGAAGCATGGGGGCATCCTCCCGCAAAAAAGTTATGCCACGTACACATGGTCGGACTTTTTTCGACCGTATGTACGTGGCATTAGGAGCAAAATCGCTCCTCCGCCCTCTGCTGCCCCCATGCTTCGGCATATATGCTCTTTTTTTTAACTGTGGTGGTGAAATCACCTCCTACAGCGTTGGAGTCGCGGCTTTATGTATCGTGGGAGCAAACGCTGTTGCTGTCAAGATAAATAAATCCACGCTGCAACTGAATGGCGTACCTGCTAAGCAAATAATGGTTAACATTAAAACAAAGTAACATTAGAGTATAACAGTAAGACCTTACCATACCATACCTGCAAAGCAAATACCAAAAAAAAAACATAGTAAAAAATAAAACATTTTGTTAACGCAACCGGTGCCTAAAATATATATATGCCGAAGCATGGGGGCATCCTCCCGCAAAAAAGTTATGCCACGTACACATGGTCGGACTTTTTTCGACCGTATGTACGTGGCATTAGGAGCAAAATCGCTCCTCCGCCCTCTGCTGCCCCCATGCTTCGGCATATATGCTCTTTTTTTTAACTGTGGTGGTGAAATCACCTCCTACAGTGTTGGAGTCGCGGCTTTATGTATCGTGGGAGCAAACGCTGTTGCTGTCAAGATAAATAAATCCGCGCTGCAACTGAATGGCGCACCTGAAAACAAAAAAATGGTTAACAATAAAACATACCTGAAAAGCAAGCATGATAAAACATAATAAAACATTGCAGAATAGAATAGAGTAAAAAAGAGCAACAATAGAGAGAGAACAATAAAACGACAACTATTTTTGGTTTTTTATTTTATATTTTTTTGGGGGTTTTTTTTTTTTTTGTACTTTTTATTTTTATTTTTATTTTTTACACTTTTTTTTTAAACTATAACTATAATTTTAACTGTAACGGTCGGGTCTCAAAATGCGATGGCATTCTTGAGACCCTGTAACTATAATTTTAACTGCAACGGTCGGGTCTCAAAATGCGATGGCATTCTTGAGACCCTGTGAAAGTGTATCCTAGCCTGTGAAATGCTGTACCCTACGCTAAAACCTCACTAGTTCGTGGTAGCGTTCAAAGCATTCACCAACGCAGAGACCAGGATTGTCAGGACAGCGTGGACAATAATAACGGGTGTCACGCCTAAATCCGCGCTTGGTACAGACACGACATCTTCTTTGGGGGGCTCGTTGGGTAGGGTACTCTGGAGGACATGAGGATAATGCCTCTCATGCAGCCGGCTTACTGCATTTGGTAGGGGATGGTGAGGTGTGGAATCGCCTGGATACAGGAGTTCCATGACAACCGCTCCCTGGAATTCAAGGAAGGGTAACGTCCCGCCTGAAGCTCCGTATAGCACATGAGCATTCAGCAAAGCCAATTGGAATAAATAAATAGACACTTTTTTGTACCAGCGTCTAGCCTTACGGACAACTAGGTACGGCGCCAACAACTGGTCGTTGAGGTCCACCCCCCCCCATATTAAGGTTGTATTCGTGGATACAGAGGGGTTTCGTCACAACACCAGCCGCCGTACGAATTTGGACTGTCGTGTCTGCATGAAGGGAGGTAAGAACGAAAACATTCCTATTATCCCTCCACTTCACAGCGAGCAAGTTATTACACTTCAAGCAGGCTCTCTCCCCCAGCCTAAGACGGGAATCTACAAGCCGCTGGGGAAAGCCCCGGCGATTAGGTCGCACGGTGCCACATGCTCCAATCTGATGATCAAACAAGTGACTAAACAGTGGCACGCTCGTGTAATAATTGTCCACGTACAAGTGGTACCCCTTTCCGAATAAGGGTGACACCAAGTTCCACACTATCTTGCCAGCGCTCCCTATGTAATCTGGACAGTTCTCCGGCTCTACGTGACTATCTTTTCCCTCATAAACCGAAAAGCTCCACGTATAGCCTGTTGCCCTGTCACAGAGCTTGTAGAGCTTGACCCCGTATCTGGCACGCTTGCTGGGAAGGAACTGTTTGAAAGACAAGCGGCCAGAAAACTTAATCAGGGACTCGTCAACGCAGACAACTTGATTGGGCGTAAACAAGGCTGCAAAACATTGGTTGAAGTGGTTTATGAGGGGCCGAATTTTGTAGAGCCGATCAAATTCAGGGTCTCCACGAGGACGACAAAGTTCATTGTCACTGAAGTGCATGAACCGCAAAATCATCTCGTATCGTGCCCTGGACATGGAGGCAGAGAACACGGGCATATGGTGGTGCGGTGAGGTGGACCAATAAGACCTCAGAGTCGGGAATTTGTGTATGCCCATGTTGAGGGAAAGGCCCAGAAAGGTCTTAAATTCGGAAACCGTAATTGGTTTCCAATCTCTGGCAAGGGAAGGCACTTGGGGATTAGCGGCGATGTGTTGACCAGCGTATATATTACTTTGGTCCACAATAGATCTATAGAGATCTTCCGTGAAAAACAGCGAATAAAAATCGGATGGCTTAAAATCAGCTGTTTCCACCTGAATACCGGGTTGGCCAGTGAATGGGGGAAGTACGGGTTCTGCAGAAGTGGTGGGCACCCAATCAGGATTGGCGAATTCTGCAGGAAGGACACTATGTGATCGACGGACCTGCCTTTGTCTTCTTCTTGGTGGCAGCGGGACACTACTTGTGCTTGCCACCTCGCCAGCTTGAACTGCACTTATGGGACTCGCCACGTCACCAAGTGTTACTGCAGTGCTGGTTTGACTACGTCCAGGGTGTACTAGGCCGCTGGTGCTTGCCAGTTCACCAGAAGGAATAGCGGCGCTAGTACTTCTCTGCTCCATACGAGAGACCTGCGGTTCCTGCACCTCAACAACATCAGAAGATCGGGATCGGGTACGCCTGACCTTAGCAGGGACCACACCTTCGTCGCCAGAGCTATCTGTCATGGAGCCGCTGTCGTCTACTGGATCGTATTCTGAGCCTGATTGTGACAGATGAGTGACCTCCTCTTCACTATCTGACATACTCAGAAACAAGTAGGCCTGTTCACTAGTGTACTTGCGATTTGCCATTTTGGGCTCTAAATTTAGTAGTACACTAGTGAGATTCACAGGAAAAAAAGCTCCTAGGCTGCTGGCGAATGAATCAAAACGCTACCAAAAAAACTGTTAGCGATCGCAGGGATCAGGCCTGACTCTGCGAACGCTGCAGTTATGTGTGCTTAGTGTTTTGGAAGTGACAGTGATCGATCGATACTGCACTTGGGTGGGCTGGGCTGGGCGGAGGGGGAAAACGCAGGTGCTAGCAGGTATCTGGGCTGATCCCGCTAACAATGCGTTTTTTGGAACCCTAAACTGCTGGGACGCTAGTATAGATCTGATCAGATCAGATATTGATCTGTTCAGATACTATACCACTAAGGGAGGTGTATGCTTTGCGCGTGGGTGTTTGCGGTACTGGCACTAACCTGGGGCGACGCAGACCTTATTTGACCCTAAAACCTAATTGATATCACCCGCCGGGCGATCAGGGGGTTAAACCGATAGTTGGGTAATAAATGGCGGGTGCCCTGACAGTATAAAAAAACAAGCTAACTAACCAGCGTCACCCGTAACAGTTATACGGTGATCACTGGTGAAAGGGTTAACTAGGGGCAATCAGGGGGTTAAAACCTTTATTAGGTAATATATGGGGGTACCTGACGCTATATAAAAACCTGACGGGGGACCTAAATAACTAAATAACTAACTGGCTAACCAGCGTCACCAGTGACACTTATACTGTGATCACTGGTGAAAGAGTTAACTCTAGGGGCAATCAAGGGGTTAAAACCTTTATTTAGGTTGTAATATGGGGGTACCTGACCTATAAACCTATTTATAATCCTATATAAACCTGGCGGTTACCTAAAAAAAAAAACTGGCTACCTAGCGGCACCAGTGACACTAATAGAGCGATCAAAAAAACGATCGCTTAGTGACACTGGCAAAAGGGGGTGAAAGGGTTACCTAGGGGGCAATCAAGGGGTTAAACCTTTATTGGGGGGGGGTAGGGGGCTACCTTGGACCTAAAGGGGCCTAAAACTAACTGCCCTGACAGTTATTGCAGTCACACTGACACTAAATGCAGTGATCAGTAAATAAATGATCACTGCAATCAGTGACACTGTGACAGGGGGGGCAGGGGGTGATCTGGGGGGTGATCAGGGGGTGACAGGGGGGTGAAATATGTGCCTATGTGTGCCTGGTGTCAGTGTAGTGTTGGTGCACTAACCTGATGTCTTCACAGCTCCGCGTCCCGGTCAGAAAGACCGACACGAGGAGCGTGACATCACTTCCCCTTGCCTGTGTTTACAATTACACAGGAAGGGGAAGGAAGGGGAAGCATCTCATTGGCCAGAGCGATCGGGAGGGGGTGGCCAGAAACGACTGGCCGTTACCTCGTCCCGCATCGCTTCTGAAGCCATCCCGACCGTCCCCGCCGGCGGAGGGGGGTCCGATCGGACCCCCCAACCGCCTGAAGAATGGCACGTACAGGTACGTGCTTCTGCCTGTACGTGCCATTCTGCCGACGTATATCTACATGGGGCGGTCGGGAAGTGGTTAAGGAAGACATAGCCCAGCTCAAAACTGATACTAATCAACTGGGGGTCAGGGTGGAAAACCTGGAACAGAGACTTGATGAGGCCCTGCCTGCCATCTCTATGCTCCAGGACAGATGCAACACACAGGATCAGAAAATGTATACTTTATTGTGTCAATTGAATGACTTTGAGAACCGCAGCTGGCAGGAAAATGTCCACATTCATGGCCTGCTGGCAGCCACGGCTCCTAAAGATATTGTCCCTAGTCTGGAGGACATATTCAGGGAAATCCTAAGGTTGCCTGCTACAGCTCCCTTAGAGATTGATCGTGCCCACAGGGCTCTCAGGCTTCCTTCCCAAGATGTGGATAACCCTAGAGATGTCATTTGTAAACTTCACAAGTATACACCAAAGGACCGGATTATGCAAAAAATGCGTGGAAAACCGTACTTTGATTTCGATGGGGTGCATCTTTTCTTTTATCGGGACATTTCCAGGTGCACCCTCATGCATCACAGAGCACTCCACCCCTGCTAGAAACTGTCCAAAAAACAGGCCTGCCTTACAGATGGGGCTTCCCCTTCTATCTTCAAGTGACCAAAGATGGCAGACAAGTCACGCTGCGTACCAAAGATGACCTTCCCCACTTCCTGACTGGGCTAGAACCAGTTGACTTTCTGGACTGAAGAGGACCGCAGAAATCCCCCCTTGTTCAACTCATTTAGCCCTGGCTGTCAGCCAAATGCGGAAATCGCAATAGGGACCGCTGGCATCCTCCCTCTGCTTCTCCCCCAAGCCATGCGTATCCAAGGGACTGAAGGGGCACTCTCCAGCATTCTTCTCCCCATATATGTTTTTGCTTTTCTTAGATTTTTTCTATTTTATGCTCTCTGGGAGAGGTCTAGGCCCTCAGAGGCTGCCCCTTGCCTTGGGCCCGGATATGGACTCCGCCAAGATGTGTGCCTTTGTATGACTCCCTAGTGGCACACAGGATTATACTAGTTAAATGGACAATGATCTCCCTTGCTGCTTTTTGGAGGAGGCCTGAGGCTTCGGTCCATTTTTATCACACCCCTTAGTGGCTGCCCTATCCTAAAACAGAACCCTTCAGTTACGCCAAATAGTTCTCCCCCTTGTCAGCAGACAAACAGCTGAGGGGAGGTGGTGGACAGGGGCTGAACCTCACGACCTTCCCTCTCATGTCGGTCCATGTTCCCCACGTAGGCCGTACCTTACTAGGTATATTTCCCTTTTGGGATATGGGGTCAGGTTCCGAGGGCTTCTCCTTAGCGGAGTCGTGCCCGACACCCACCTCCCAGGTATTTCATGATGTGGTACTGTTACCAATGACATGTTAGGTTTTTTATGACTGTTCTGATGTTTCTAACCGCTTCTTCTTCTCTCCTCCTCGTTTCCTTTCTCTTGCTCCATACCTCTTTACAGGAACTGCCTCTTGTACCACCTCTAACACTGTGCCACCCATCGTAGCACATGACTCACCTGTCCCACGGACCCCCTATGGCATCTCTTAAGGTAACTTCCTACAACTTCCTACATGAAATGTTCTCCATGCAAGTGTAACAAGTTGTGGTGGGAACTGAACTGAAGTGGTTGGGGGCTCAGGTGTTTTTTTTGCAGGAGACACACTTCACCCCCCAGTTGATGCCCAAGCTGCCTACTCACCTGTATAACCAGTGGTTCTTGAGCAACTCGCCAGTCGCAAAATCCAGGGGCATGGCTATTGCTATACACAAGTCTTGCCCCTTTCAAGTAACAGGGAACAGGGTGGATCCTCAGGGTTGGTATGTCTTCTTAAATGAGACTATCGCGGGACAGAAGTTCACATTTGCTACTATCTACACCCCCAATACCAACCAACTTATCTTTATAGACAAAACTCTAGATAGCCTAGCGGACTTCAGAGAAGGCTCTCTGATTATGGGGGCGACTTTAACGTTAGTCCGGACCCATTGCTGGACACATCACACTGGCGTCCCTCTCACTCCCACGCCTTCCTTAAACATTTTCTCAGATCCCTACAGACTCACCATCTGATAGAGAGCTGACGAGTGCTTCACCCATCAGACAGGGTCTATAGCTACTACTCAAATGTACATAATGTATATACCCATATAGATCTCCTCTGTGTGGACCATCTGACTCTAGAGCTGCTGCAGGCTTCGTTCATCGGGAATATAATTATTTCAGATCATGCCCCAGTGACGGCCACACTAGTCTTGCTGCCGGGTACCCATTGGGCCTGGTTGTGGCGACTGAATGAATCCCTGTTGGACGATGCAGCGGTGGTTTCTGAAGTTACTGAAGTTGTCCTGACCCATTACTTTAAAGTGAATAAGGGGATCATCTGGGAGGGTCATAAGGTGGTTGTGAGGGGTGAACTGATCTCTTTGGGCTCCAAGCTCAAGAAAGCCCATCAAGCTGACTTTAACAGGGTACTTCAGGCCCTCCAACAGGCGGAACTTCATCATAAACATGACGGAGACCCAGAGGCTCTGACAAAACTGATTGAACTGAGAGAACTATTCCTATACTTACTGGATCGACAGGCACGTAAACAATTACGTTACATGTCGCATAAATATTATGAGCATGGCAATAAATGTGGCCAAATGCTGGCAAGAGCTCTCAGGAGGAAACATGCACTGATGTATGTACATAAGTTGCGCCTATCCTCTGTTGAGCTCTCAGTCAGGTCCTCTCAAATTGCCTCGGGGTATACCACAGGTTATTCCTACCCCTGCTGTCAGAATCAATGTCTGGTTACTTCAACCCTATAGCAGAAGGCACTGCCATCCCTATGGACAGGGTTCATCGTGGGTTGGGAGGCTGGAGACAACTCCGTTAGGGCAATACAACTTCCCTCCCTATGTCAGGAGAGCGGCGCCGGACGGACGGCCCGCTCTCTAGTGCGCATGCGCGGGGGCTCGGCGCTCCGGCGCATGCGCACTCGCGGCTCGGCGCTCCGGCGCCGGCGCATGCGCACTAGCGCTCACCTGGCGGCGGTGGCGCGCAATTAGCGTCACCCAGGCGCCTATTTAAAGCTGCCTGACGCACAGGCACCTTGCTGGTCTGTCTCTCCAGCTCAGTGCCTGTGCGTCCTGTGTTACCAGTAACCTCTGACCTTGTCCCTGCTGTTGCCAACCCGGATTGCTTGACGTTCCTGATATCTCCTGTGTTTGACCCCCTGGCTTGCTTTACGGACTTCCTAAGATCTCCTGTGTTTGACCCCCTGGCTTGCTTTACGGACTTCCTGATATCTCCTGTGTTTGACCCCCTGGCTTGCCTTATGGACTTCCTGATATCTCCTGTGTTTGACCCTCTGGCCTGCCCTACGGACTTTGCTGACACCTCCTGTAAAGGATCCTCTGGTTGCCTGCTGAACTTCCTTGGGGTTGACTCCCCGGCCAGTCCACGTAACCCCTGCCGGATCCCCCGGTGTTGGCACCTTGGCCGGGCGTTTGGTACCTGCCTCCCTATCCTGCCTTCTGCCGGCCTCCCGGGCCAGGTCATCATCATCTCCAGGTTCCCTGCCGGTTTCTGCTTACGTACTGGAGGTGGCCTGTGCCTCCCGGTGCCGTTTGTCTCCTGTCTCATCTCCAGGGGCAGACTGCGCTGGGTCGCAAGGGTGAACCGCTCTCGGCATCTCGGCCTCGGTAAGTACCGCTCTGACACCCTACCTGATCTTGTCCCCCGATGCAGAGAAAGCGTTTGACTAGCCCAATCTGCATGCAGTGGTAGAGACACTGGGAGTACGAACGCATATGCTGACATGGATCATGACCTTGTATTCTGACCCGAGTGCTCAGGTCAAGGTCAATGGACTCTTCTCCCCCAGATTCTCGATCAGAAACAGCATGAGATAGAGGTGCCCACTCTCACCCATTCTTTTCGCCTGGTGCTTGAACCCTTTCTACGCATGGTGAGGGCAAGCGTAGATATCAATGGATTGATGGTTGGTAATAGAGAGCACAAGCTCTCGGCGTATGCCGATGATGTGTTATTCTACCTCACGGACCCCCTAATCTCATTGCCTAACCTGATGAGAGAACTACAACATTTTGCAACACTTTCTAACTTTAAAATTACTAAATCTGAAAAACTACCTATTCAGCTGCCACCCTCCCTGGCTAGCAGGTTATAAGCAGCCTTCCCGTTCACCTGGGCTGTCATCCCTAAAATATTTGGGCATCAAGCTGACGGATAGATTCGACACCTTATATGCTGCCAATTAACCCCCCCCCCCCCCTTGATGGCAATAGGGAAAAAGGATTTAGCTCACTGGACTAAAACAGCTTTCACCTGGTGAGGGCGAATCAACATTGTAAAGATGGACATCCTCCCACGAATAATTTTTTAAATGCAGATGATACCCGTCCCCTTGCCTAGAGGGTTTTTCACCCAAATGTCCAACATGCTATCGGCATTGTCTGGAATAATCGAAGACCAAGCATTGCACTTAAAGTGCTGAGTCACCCAAGAGTCACCCAAGAGTCGCAGGAGGTCTAGGCCTACTAGACATTTAGAGGTATTATAGGGCAGTTGTCCTCCAGAGGATACTTAACTGGCGCTTCCACACTCAATCCAAACTCTGGGTCCCCCTGGAGAAATACATGGCAGGTATAAACCTGTCTTACGCCCAGTGGTTGGCTCAGGAACACAGGGGGTTGTCGGACTTTACCTACCCATTGGCGAATTATGCTCTAGCAGCCTAAACTGGAGCTGGCACCTCCGGTGTCCCCATTGGCCCTGATGGGGGGTTTCTATGGTTCCCCCTTGGGAACAGGTGGCTTTTTTCGGCCCCTGGGTGGATGATAGTAACGCCAGCTGTGGTAAATTTCTGCAGAATGGTAAACTATTACCCTTGGAGAACCTACGGAACCGACATGGGAGTTTCCCTATGGACTTCTGGAGGTATAGGCAACTTCACCCCTTTTTTGAGACACATAGACGCTCCACACAGGATATCTCTACCCTTATGCCCTTTGAACACCTCTTTATACAGAGGAACCAATTCCGCATATGATTTCCGAACTCTACCATCTGATTGGCTCTGCTGCTTCCACAGCTAAGCCCACATGCATCAGGTCCTGTGAACGAGACTTAGGGCTTGTTTTCACCCCAACCCAATTGGCCCACCTCTGGCCTACCTGATCCAGCTCTATTGACTCCAAAACCCAGGAAACAAACTATAAGATTCTGTTGCGTTGGTACCGCGTAAGAGCAGACTTAGCACAAATTTACCCATACACTTTGGACTGGTGCTGGAGGGGCTGTGGTAAAAGGGGTGCACTCCATATCTGGTGGGACTTTCCGGTGATTAGACCCTATTGGGTGAACATTAGGTCCCAGATTAAACACATTGTGGGTCTGGACATCTCTCTCTCCCCAGTAAATTTCCTTTTGTACATTACTCCCATGCCAGTTAGCCAATATAAGAAGAGTGTATTGCATTATCTATTGAATGCAGCTAACCCGCTGCTCCCCATATACTGGAAACAAAAACAAATCCCTGGCAGGGAGGAATGGAGGTGTAAGGTTGATAAAATAAGGGAAGCAGAGGACTGGATTGCCGCCTACAGGGGTACCCGGGAGTGCTTCTTCAGCACGTGGTCAGCTTGTATAGCATATATCTCTGACCCAGGACAAGTGTCCTCTAGCTTTGGAGTTAATAAATAACAAACATTTTTAACAAACATTTTTCATTTTTACATTGTGCCTTTTTGCAAAAGGGTGAAAATCGAACGTACGCAAAAATGTAAATATCCATATTTCTCAAAAAATTAAGGTTTTAATTTTTCCCTTACAGCTTTCAGAATTTGTAAAAAATCCCAAAAAACATTTATTTTCTGAAAGTATATGATCTCTAGAATAAAAAGAAGGTGCTACTGATTTTTTATACCCTGAGATATTTGCGCAAATGTTTATCAAATCAATATATTAGCAAAAAATACGCTAAAACCATTATTAGTAGATAAAAACAGACAATTTTACTAAATTCCTGCTAAATCCCTGTGCCTTTTTGCAAATAGGTGAAAATCAAACGTATTCAAAACTTTCTCTAAAAATCTGGAGGCTTTAATTTTTCGCTTGCAGCTTTTGTAGTTCAAATGTTTGATATAGATCAGTCCCTGCTGCAGCCTCTCACCTTGACTTACTTTAGAGAAACAGTATTGCAATTAAATCACTAGGGAAGAGGAGAGTGTGGAAATGCTTCCGCTTGCATGCAGTAGAAGGATTACATCATCCCAGACTAGGTAAAGTCACTTGAATGGAGCTCAAGGACTGTTTTTTAATTATAAAAGATTGAGCTTTAAGGGGAAATTATATTAGTTTCCATATATTGTGACATTTCAGGAATGTATTAATGCAGTTGAAAGGTCAACGGTAAAGAAGAACAATAAACAAAACTGAAACTTTTAAATAGTTACTAATGGTAGTATTTTTTTGTTCTGTAAGCCAATTATATTTCCCTTCTGAGTTCTTCAAGCTGGTAGAGCTTCAAACATGAAAATTAGGTAATCTCCTAAAACAAACTACCAGAATACTATCTCCCCAATACCCACCATGATTTAAGATAGCTGGGATTCAATGGGAGCCAAGCAATGTTTTTGCTCATCCCTCACTATTCATAGCTACGCCATGCTGAGGAGGAGTGGATTAATATTTGAATTCATTCACATGCGCAGGACTGCTAGTGACATAGCAATCTCCTAAACATTGTTTATATTTAAGCACTGTTGCACATTTACCTATGGTGATTTTTAATGCAGTGAAGCCTGCCGCATTGGCTGTTCTGGAGCCCAGTATTTTTATGATAGTTCTTGTCTGAGACAGTTATCTGGCAATCTTTTACAGGTTCTGATGCAGCCAGCAATACAGCCTGTTACTTTGGGGTCCTGTGAGCGAGTATGCAAATTGCAAAAGAAAACACCCAAGTTTGTCATACATAGCCCAGTAAGTCCATGTGAGCCATGCTAGGCAGCCATAGCTGATATTAAGTGCAGCGCTAATCCATGTTGTGTGTATATATTAAAAAAAAATCATGTTTGAAGCTCTACCAGCTTGAAGAACTCAGAAGGAGAATATAATTGGCTTACAGAACTAAAAAATACTACCATTAGTAACTATATAAAAGTTTCAGTTTAGTCTATTGTACTTCTTTACCATTGACCTTTCAACTGCATTAATACATTCCTGAAATGTCACAATATATGGAAACAGCATAATTTCCCCCTAAAGCTCAATCTTTTATAATTAAAAAACAGTCCTTGAGCTCCATTCAAGTGACTTTACCTAGTCTGGGATGATGTAATCCATCTACTGCATGCAAGAGGAAGCATTTCCACACTCTCCTCTTCCCTAGTGATTAAATTGCAATGCTGTTTCTCTAAAGTAAGTCAAGGTGAGAGGCTGCAGCAGGGACTGATCTATATCAAACATTTGAACTCTGAAAGCTGCAAGCGAAAAATTAAAGCCTCCAGATTTTTAGAGAAAGTTTCGGATACGTTTGATTTTCACCTATTTGCAAAAAGGCACAGGGATTTAGCAGGAATTTAGTAAAATTGTCTGTTTTTATCTACTAATAATGGTTTTAGCGTATTTTTTATATATCTTCAATTTCAACATTGATTTCTACCTAAACTCGTGTGATTTCATTTTACCTGTTTGGACTACTGTTTTTTGTGTTTTCCCTCATGGGCTATTTATTCACAATGCCATTTCACATATGAGGACTTTTTAGTGATTTCAGTTTATGAATTGTATTTATACACATTAATTGCTGTTTGCACCTAGCACTTTATTTTATTTTGCACAGTCAATGTGCTATACCTACTGTTTGCATACTTGCACAATTTTTTAATATATAAACACAATATGGATTAGCGCTGCGCTTAATATTCCCACTATATACTCAATTTGTCTGATTATAGTGTTTGCAGATTTCCCTAAATCTGTTGAGTAGCGCAGTGCACATTTTAAAATTTAGCCATAGCTGATAGTGATGGCTGGAAAAAGCATGTTAGCAGTTAGAATGTTATGTTCAGACACCATACTATGAAGGCACATTACCATGAAATATCATATATTATATCATACCAAGCACTTGTTTACAGCAACCAATAGAAGAATTTTCAGCACAATTTTCTAGATGGAATCGCTGATAATCTGTTAGTTCAAACAAGAGAACCCACTCCAGGTGTCTGTGCCAAAATATTACCCTGTCACGTAACCGTGCCAGCTCAGTATGCAAATCACATGTAGGTAAAGAAACAATCTGGATGGCCGCACTAAAAATATTAATAAAATCCTTTATTGAAAAAAGTCCATACAAAATCTGAATAAAATTAGATCGCTAACGCGCTTCACACCGTAATTACTGGTGCTTAATCATATAGGAATCCCGATCAGGTGCATGTCTGATGTAATGTCCTTGACTAGGCAGTTATCCAAGAAATCAAGGGATGCACATGTAGCTATTGTCTTATAGAAACTGGAGATCTGAGGAAGAAAGCTCCAGGCTTATTGGATATATCCAGTAGTATTTCTTGATCACCTTCAGAAAAAAAGTCAGCACCTTGGGAAGTTCCAAAGGGCTTCCTTCATCAAGCCTTTTGAAATTCTGGACTGATTTTGCTCTGGACAATATAGTTAAATTAATCCCAGGGTATATTATATAAAACTATAGCAGCCTGATCCAGATGTTGTTTTGTTATCTAATGTGGCAGCTTTATATAGTGCAAGTCGGTTAGTAGACTTAAAGTGATTGTAAAGTCTTGTTAAAAAAAAAAAATTAATAAAAAAATAACAAACATGTTATACTATACCTCCTCTGTGCAGTATTTTTGCATAGAGTAGCCTGGATCCTCCTCTTTTCGGGTGCCTCTTCGCTGCTCCTGGCCCTTACCTACTGTCGAGTGCCCCCACAGCAAGCAGCTTGCTATGGGGCACCCGAGTCACAGATCAATGTGTCCATTCAGACACGGAGCCCAGACTCTGCCCCGCCCCTTCTCTTCCCTGATTGGCTTACTGACTTTGATTGACAGCCACGGGAGCCAATGGCGCCACTGCTGTGTCTCAGCCAATCAGGAGGAGAGTCCCGGACAGCTAAGACACTCGTGGACATCGCTGGAGAGAGATGGGGCTCAGGTAAGTATTAGGGGGGCTGAAGGGGGTTGCTGCACACAGAAGTTTTTTTTATCTTAAAGCATAGAATGCATTAAGATAAAAAACCTTCTGCTTTTACAACTCCTTTAAGAACCAGCAACCATGGCGGAGAAAACCAGACTCAGTATTACAATGTTTTTTCATTACAGTGATATGTACCATTTGCAACAATCTTAATTGTTATGTTCTCTTTTGATAAAATAAAAAAGTAGACACTGGGGATGTGTCAGCAGTTGCTATAGCGCACAGCGAATTCTGTGAAAATACCTTTAATGATAGAAGTATGGGGCTGCTATTGTTGACTCTTTGAAAATGCTAGTTACCCGGGTGTTCTTTTTTAAAATGACAAGCATAATGTAAATGAGTGTAATAATTCCTTATCTCCGTACTAGTTTAATTTGAGTAAACACTCGTTGTTAACATTTTCTGAAAATATATCAAATACAGCTGCAATATCCACAGCATGGTTGGATTACAGAAAGGTTCTATAATGATACGAGTCAAGTAAAACAGTTAACTGAGCACTGTTGTTGAAAAGTGTTTCAGATCTTTCGCTCTTTTTTAAAATGAATCATTTTCCCCAAACAATAATACAATCTCTACTGAAGAGTGGCGACAAAGTAAATCATGCATTCAGGAAAGAAATTCTAAAGTTGGGTTTCAGTCCATTCTAGCAGCTTAGAAACACCTGCTATTTGTTTTGCTGGGTGCCAAAATCTTGCTCTTAGAAAACAGGTGAGATTTCTGTCCCTGTGAATGTTGATCACAATTTTTTCCACAATGCCTATAGCTACATTACTTTTTCTGAAGTGTTTTTTTTACTGTTTGTTTGGAAATATGTAAATACTTAAATACTTTCATCTTTGGAATGTGTAAATACAGTATTTTAATGTGAAAACAATGGGAACATGTTACTTTTAAATTGTATCTCCACACAAAATTTGTGTTGTTTATTTCCTGCTTTATCCAAAAACTGTTTCCATTTGAGATACCCCACTTTACTTCCTGTTCAGGTGGGAGGGTGACAGAGGGACAGGAAGTTATGGTAATCCACAGTAGCAAAAAAAAAAATTCTAGCAGTGTGTGTGTGTGTGTGAGGTGTTAAATATTGTTAAAAAATGTTAATATTATTGCTGTCTGTGTCACCATGTGACAGTGACACCCCTACCCCTAATTTCTTGTCCTGGTCTCTGCTGGGCAGGAACTGAGGGAGAATCTACATTTTAATATATATTATTATTAATAATAATATTATTATTAATAATAATAATAATCTATATTTTAAACAATTTTTCCTTGTTCCTTTCTCTGCACAATGGGATTTATTTATGTATACATTGAATGTGTAAAATATGTGTTGTATGTAATAATGTTTTGTAATGCTGTTTTTCTATTGTAGATATTATATCCATATCTTGATAGTGATAGGGTGTGTACCCTGAAGAAGCTTTGGATTTTAACATGTTGGTCCATTAGTCTCTATATGTGTTATGTTATGTACATCTATCATGTAGATATGGATTCAATTTTAATGAATGTGAAATATTTTAAGTATTAATAAAGATAATCAGTTGTTTTTAATATTATTTTGCTCTTTTTGTGTTCTGACACTTTAACATTCCCTGACTCCAACCTCTGGTTTGGGGATTTGGAGTTCTTTTTTCCACTTCTTTTTTGTAACATATAAATGGGGGATGGTGTCAATATTTTGTGGATAGGGTATAGTTTCTCCTCTCACGTAGTTACTGAGTGAAAATCTACACAATAGTATAAAAACCTGACAAGGGTTTTAGCTCTTCCTTCTCACTCTAGTTCAAAAAAGTTGGCTGGAGTTGAACTAATGGAATTCTTCTTAAAAAATGGTAAACTGATTTTGTAGATTAGCCATTCTCAACCAGGCTTCTCTGATCCCTAAAGTTTCTCCAGGGGTGGCTAGGGGTTCCTTGATCTGGGGCTAACTGATTTTCCATGTGAGAGTACTTGCATAGTTTTGTGTCCAACACCACTTGACAGAGCCAGCAGCATGACTGCAAGGGTATCATTCTAGACACCCTTGTATGGGGGACATTTTTCCCACTTATCACCACCGATGTAAGGGGCATTTTCCTAATGATACTGATGGCACTAATCTTGCGAGGGGTCCTCTGAGATTTAAAATATTTTCAAGATTTCCTCTGAGGTAAAAAAAAATGAGAAAGGCTGGTGTAGATAGTCTTTGTTTTTTTTTGCATTTCACATGTGTTTGAAGTTCACTATAATCACAAATCTTAATATTTCTGTTTAGCTTAATTGAAAAGTGTGGCTGACCATTCTCAGGCTGTGTTTGACCTGCTTTGCATTTATTTCAAAGCAATAGACCTTATTAAGATCTGTTTGTGTTGCAAACAAACCGAATCCAACACAGCCCCAAGCTATGTTTTACGTTCAAACACATATATTTAAGTGGCACTGCATTCAAATAAAAAATGCAATATTTATAAAGAAAGCCAATCTATACAAGTTTAAAGTGTTGTGCTCTAAAAATGAGATCACACCAGAAAATATATTGATGTGAGCAACAGAATCACTTTACAATTTCACTGTGTATACAAGCAACATATAGGGTTATCTACTTTGGAGACCATTGGGCAACTTGCTCACATTTTCAACAAGTTAGCATGCCATTTTATTAATACTAATGATCCTGAAATATGACAGTAAACAGTAGTCATTCTCGGTCTGCATGCTTATATTGTAGGGCAAGTTGGACAGAACTCTGTGAGCTGCTTACAAATTGTACCTACCTGTGAAGTGATGACCCAAAAGACTGCCTATATTGTGTATTTCTGTGACTTGCAAATATTATATACCTTACGTGGGTGGAACACAATTGTATTTTCTTACAACAGGAAAGTAAATATTTCTCTGGCATATGAAGCCTCAGAAGTATTGGTAAGCTATGTAAACAGATCTTAATAAAACACTTTTGTCAACTTAATATTAAACACTTAATTTTGTGTTCAATACAAAGAGTTACAATCTTGCTTATAATATGTAATTGCTTCTTTAGAAAGCATCAGGTAAACCCACCTAGACTATGACATTTTTATTCAAAAGTAAATAATGATTGTAAATAATATGTTATATTCCCTATTGTAAATATAACAAAAGCAAAGTTCTTGTATATGTAGAGTAGATTATGAGTAAAGCTGAAATCTAGGCTAACCAAATATTGTTTAAATACAAGAGCCATGTGAACTCTTACTTGGGGTGCTCAGTGTATTTTTTTCTAGATCTGTGCACTAATCCATCATAACATAACTCCTGCACTTTGATTCCTTGCAGGAGTACACTATGGGGGTCATTTACTAAGATGAATGCGCTGCGCCGTTTCAGACCTTAATTGGTGCGCCAGATAAATTATTAATTGAGCATATGAAGCGGCGCACGAATAAGCGCAACACATAATTTGGTGGCGCACCGCGATAATAATATGCCATTGATAATAGCACACACCGTTATCATTAACAGTCCATTCACACAGGGGCAACACGACTTCCAGCGTGACCTGGGGTGTCTTGCAACATGACTTTAAGTTGCCCCCAGGTCAGGCGACTTTAATTTAAAAAAATAAACCGGCTTGGGTTCCCCTCCAAGAGCATACCAGGCCCTTCAGATATTAAGGGGAACCCCGCGCCAAAAAAAAAAAAAATAGCGTGGGGGTCCCCCTCAAAATCCATACCAGACCCTTATCCGATCATGCAACCTGGAAGGCAGCAGAGAGAGTGCCCCTCTCCTGAACCGTACCAGGCTACATGCCCTCAACACTGGGAGGGTGCTTTGGGGTCCCCCCAAAGCACCTTGTCCCCATGTTGATGAGGACAAGGACAACTTCACACTGCGGGAGCCTCCCATTGCACGGAGTCCATGGAGGAAGAAGACATGCTGTGGAGGAAGATGCCGGACGAGAACACTGGAGAAAGAATCGGAGGAAGAAGAAGATGGAGGAAGAAACCGAAGATGAAGGAAAGAAGAAGGAAGAAGATGGAAAGAAGAAGACTTTAAAGCGGTTCTGCACTCGTTTTTTTTTTTTTTTTTTTTTGGGCTATATGCAAAGGCCATATAGCTCAATTGGGGGACTTACCTGTTCCATCTTCCATCTCGATCGCCGCCGGTTTTCCTCCGATAAAAATCTTCATCTTCTTCTTGTCTGCTGGGGTCCATCTTGCCTGTGGGCATGTGAAACTCCACAGGCACTTTAGATGGCCCAGCATGCACCGCCGTTACTCGCGCGTGCACAGTAACGGCACATCTGCCGACATCTCACGAGATTTCGGAAGATGTGTCCGAAATCTCGCGAGATTTCGGAAGATGTGGCCGCACTGACTCCTGGGAACAATGACACCAGATCCCAGGAGACAGTGCGGCCTGACGACGATCAACGCAGAGACCCCGCCCACCCCGAAGAGACAGAAGACAGGAAGTCATCAATTACAAGGTAAGTAAAAAAAAAAAAAAAACACATTTCATTTAGTACTCTTTGCCTGATTTGGAAGGCAAAGAGATTTACTAAATGAAATGGGTGCAGAACCGCTTTAATAAAGGAATTGTCAAAAACCGGCTCTTGTAATTTTTAACATTTTTGTCACTTTTTTGGTAAAATGGTAGGGGTACTTTTCTACCCCCTTACCATTTCACACAGGGGGGCGGGATCTGGGGGTCCCCTTGTTAAAGGGGGGTTCTAGGTTCCGATAAGCCGCAGACCCCCACAACCACCGGCCAGGGTTGTGGGGATGAGGCCCTTGTCCCCATCAACATGGGGACATGGTGCTTTGCTGGGGGCCCCAAAGCACCCTCCCAATGTTGAGGGCATGTGGCCTGGTACGGTTCAGGAGGGGGGGCTCTCCCTCATCCCCCCTCTTTTCCTGCGGCCTGCCAGGTTGCGTACTTGGATAAGGGTCTGGTATGGCGTGGGGTTCCTCTTAATATCCATACCAGACCTGAAGGGCCTGGTAATGGAATTTTCGGGGGACCCCCACGCATTTTTTTTCTTAATTTTTTTTTTTCTTAATGCTAACATGACCTGTGTGCAAATAGCCTTTAAAAAAAACCCATAGATGTGAACCAGCGTAAAAAAAAAAAGTCAAGTTGAAAGGTGCGCCCGTTCAACTTATGAAAAAATATATTTATGTGGCTTGACATTTACTAAGATTTTGCCGGCGCAGTGAACCAGAGCACTTGAACACGCGCAAATGCTGCTTATGCAATAATTGACCTCACATAGTTCTAAGTGTACTTGCCGGCGCAGCAGGCTTGTTCAGGGAAAGTTACTTTATCAGTCTATTTTGGGCATATTTGTTACTTGGATAGCTATATCTATACTTCCTCACATCACCCCACATCACCCCCATAATATTGGCACTTCCAGCTTCTTTTAATCCTGAGTTGAAGATGCCATGCGCCATGTTTATGGCGGCGCACCGATCGCCGACTCCCACGCGCCGGCAAGATAATAGTAAATGGGAAATAGCGCTGTGTTACAGGCGCAAATGTTTTGTAAATACGAAAACGGCCGTTGCACATCTCTGTGTGCCACAACTCATGGCGCAAACCATTCGTAAATCAGCCCCTATATGTTCTTAAGTAACTTAACTGGAAACACTATTTAATTTGATTTTAATATTCAAAGCAAACTTACCCATTTATCCATGTCTCCATGCTTTTTTTTTTGTTGAGAAATTGCTTTGAAAAACATGCCCTAGCATGTCTAGTCACAGCCATCTTAAGTAAGGGCAGATTATTCAAGTAGTATTTACTTACTGGAATTCATCTCTTCCTAGCGCAGGCAGGCGAGTGTGCTTAGCTAAGAAACCCCTCCATTAAACACGTAGTCACTATCATCTCAACTGTTAACCACCTCCCAAACAGTCTTATTCACTAAATGATTGCCTTGGCTGTTACAAAATGCTTACCTTATGTCCTGTATCATGAACCTAGAGCTTATTCTGCATGCACCAAATCCTCACAGTTCCAGCATCAAAATGTAGCGATTCCTTAGTGGATGCTACTGCTTCTTTGCCTAGTGGCTGAATCTGCAATTCCCACTATGACTGTTTTTCTGGAGGCCTACACCCAATGTATCTGTACTTGGGCAGGTGTTCAATTATCCTTGATATGACCAAGGATCATCAGAAGCCTTCCTATGCATTAAAATATATATTATGACTTCCCATGCACATTAGTAATCAGTCTCAAGGTTGTAGAATGATGAAGACATCATCACAGTATAGCTTGTGGACATGATGAAATTTGGACCTGTCCGAGTCAAGGTATTCTTCTGTAAATATTCATACTATGTTACCAATATTTTTCTTTTTTTTTCATTCAAAATAGCAAATACAGCTCCGCTTTCTTAACCATCACCTGTCTATGGCAGTGCTGTGTCTTGGCCTAGGCCGACAAGGCCCAGGCCTAGGGTGCCCCCACACGAAAAAAAGCCCCCCCTGCTCCAGAGTCAGCCCATTCACTGCCAAGGTTGCTGGCTGCAGCGTTAGGAGAACATCTCTCTCAAAGAGCATGTGGTGACAGTTCCCCCCTCCCCTCTACACAGATGGGAGAGCAGAGAGACAGCTGATCAGATTCTCCTCCTGTGTTGTGACCCCAGGTGCACATGGAGCCGTTGGATTGTGGCTTCAGCAGAGGACCCAGCTACTGTACATTCTGAATATCTGACTTGGAAGGGGTGAGAGTAAAATACTGATCCTCACTGTCTCTCCTTGCAAACCTCATGCTGCAGCTTATCTGTGCTACAGCTTTCCCACTTTGTTTCTTCTATCTCCTGTTATCTGAAATACTGGACTCTCTGGTAATTAACCCTGTGTGTCCTTGGTGCTAGGGGAGGACTGTGCTTCTCTACTCTTCTTCAATGGACACATGTAAACTGCTGCCTACCTAAATAATTAACTCTTTACAGCTTAACATCTGCAGGCTGGTCCTGCCTAGGTATAAGCCTAGTTTCAGACTTGTGTGATCTCAGACATTGCATGTGATTTGCACCCGCGCTACAGCTGTCGATCACATGCGATGTGTGAGCAATGCGAGTTCAGCCATACAGTTGTGTGGCTGAACTCGCATTGGATTCGCACAAAAAAGGGTACAGGGACTTGTTTTTCCCGCACTGGAATCAGATCGCATGGGTGTTCTCACCTATGCGATCCAATTTCTGTATGAATCCACAGTTTGCACTGCGATCTGTGAACTGATCTGAGGGTGTCATTAACTTTGTAATGACACCCGCAGCGGTTTGCAGAAGGCAGTGCGAAGGATGTGATTTGACAGGCAATGATGGGCACTGGTGAGGCTGCATTAATGGGCACTGATGAGACAGCAATGGTGAGGCTGCTTTGATGAGCACTGGTGGGGCTGCATTAATAGGCACTGATGAGGCTGCATTGATGGCCACTGGTGAGGCTGCGCTTGATGGGCACTGATGAGGCTTCATTGATGGGCACTGATGAGGCAGTAATGGTAAGGCTGCTTTGATGGACACTGGTGAGGCTGCATTGATGGACACTGATGAGGCGGCACTGGTGAGGCTGCTTTGATGGGCACTGGTGAGGCTGCATTGATGGACACTGATCAAGCTGCGCTGATGGGCACTGGTGAGACTGCACTGATGGGCACTGGTGAAGCTGCATTGATGGGCACAGGGGAAGCTGCACTGTTCGGCACAGGTGAAGCTGCATTGATGGGAACAGGTGAAGCTGCATTGATGGGCACTGGTGAGGCTGCACTGATGGGCTCTGATGAGGCTGCACTTGGTACCCCTTTAAGCCCATGTTCACATTGGGCTGATTTGGCATGCGATTTGACATGTCAAATTGCATGCTAAATCGGTGGCTATTGCCGGCAATGGCACTGTTCAAATTGGTCTAACGCTGACTTTGCAATGCCGCACCAATTCCCAAAAGTAGTTTCTGTACTACTATTGGCGACTTCAGGGGCAATTTGAATAGATATCTGTGTATGAACCCGCACAGATGTCTATCAAATCGCCCCTGAAGTCGGACTGCATTGCCGGTTTGAAATCGTGTGAGTCCATCTTTAAATTAGGGGGTGCGCGAGTTTAGTCAGGCCTAGAGCAGCACCAAACCTAAATACACCATTG
This sequence comes from Lithobates sylvaticus, assembly GCA_028564925.1. Taxonomy (NCBI): domain Eukaryota; kingdom Metazoa; phylum Chordata; class Amphibia; order Anura; family Ranidae; genus Lithobates; species Lithobates sylvaticus. The sequence goes on from CM053033.1 coordinate 44,846,635, forward strand.
GTCTATGGTATGAGTTTGACACAGAAAATACTGTATAAACAATAAAAACAACATTTCACTGATTCATTAGTTTAGTTCCCCAAAGTGAATGACTGAAGACCATGAGTTGCTGAAGTATATAGCGAATAGGCTGTCACAAGAAGAATGGCTTGTATTCTAGGCATTCACTTCCAACATAACCTGATATAGTAACTCGTTTATTAATGGAAGGGCTTCTGTGCGTTGCTTGGCAGCCTCATCCATCAGCAAAAGGTTGATGGCTCATTTATTCACGTTTAGACTCTCATGTATGTGGACTTAGGCTGTTTCTTACATTTTTTATTGACTTACTCTAAACACATTAGACAGGATATTTTAATTTATTGGTCCCTATGTATTTAAGAAATAATGGAACATAAGCATTATATTTGTGTTTATCGTCTTTTATTTCATTCTATCAAATTTACTTGTCTAATTGTCAATTGCTACTTTTAATAAACTTTGTTACTTTCGATCCAGCACCTTGGTTATCTGTTTGTAATTGTCCATTTATCTTGCCTTAGAAAACTGAACTTTGGCAGCTCAATCATCTAAAACATTTAAGCTGGTCATAAAGAGGAAATTTTAGTCATTAGTTACCAGGGATGAACTAGATGGCTACAGCCCTATAGCAACCTAATTGCAGCAGGAGAACATGGGGAGCTCCTTGCACAGAATCCTTGTGACCCCAGTAGCACCAATTTTTTAATTTTGAAATTTAACTTAGAGGGCGGGGGGTTAGTAATAATGTTTTAACATTTTTGGTTCACGTGTTTATAATTTTTTTGTTTTGTTTATTAATAACTGCACTATAAAAATAAATGTTGCCTATATTTTCATCAAGAACTTTTTTTTTCTTCCATGAAAATTTTTATTGAAGGTAAAGAAATTACAGCTTATTAGATAGCATTACAGAAGCAGCTGGTATTACAAAAAAATGTGAGCACAACATTTATCCAAGACAGAACATCGTATAGGTCATTTGAATGCGATATTGGGTTGAGGTGATAAGTGGATAGGGGTTTATATTGAGTCAGTTTGCAGGTAAGTTGAAACCTTTGTGATCAGGTTAGTATGACACAAGCAGTAAGCAACTTGGAGTATGTTCATTAACTCGCTCACTCGCAGACCGATGGTGTGTGGGAGTGGTGTGGTGGAGGCAGGCTTATTTTCAATATTACCTCAGTCATCATATGTGGGGAAAGCTTGTTGTGAACTTCATGAGTATGGGTGGGATATCAAGCTTCTGATTGGGCCTAGTAGACTTCAGGGGAAGTGACAAGGGGGGTTGCAAAGAAAGGGAGTGGAGTTGGGTATGAGAGGGGATGGGAAAAAGGGGGGGGGGTGAGGGGAAGGGTCGGAGGGGGTGGAATGGGTACCATCACTCTCTCCCTCTATAGGGATGGGTGTGTGGGGGGTGGGACCAGATTTGCGAGTTTAGAGATTTGGAGATTCTGCGCTTTGGATGTGTGTTAAGGAGATTGTTCGGTGGGGGGTTGGGGTCAGCAATTTTGGAATGGGATGTCTTCTGCGGGGCTTGCTTGCCATGTGCTGGGGTAGTCAGATTGCGTTGTTGTTGTTAGGAAGTGGGTTCAGCAGGTCCATTTTGATGAGAATTTGTGGGTGTGTCGTTAGCTATGGAGATGAGTCGCTCCATTTCGGCTGTTCTGGCTATCCTAGAAAGCTATTCTTTGGTAGAGGGAGTGTGTGTTGTTCCCCAATGAATTGGGATGCATTCCTCAAACGGAAGGTGGAGGAGCGCAAGGTCTCTAACATCCACCAGCTCTGTTATTGCCGTCATGGAGGAGTGGAAAAGGACTCCAGTGGCAACCTGTGAGGCTCTGCTGAACTCCATGCCCAAGAAGGTTAAAGTGGATGTAAACCCCAAATTATTTTTTTTTTATGTCATAATGTAGAGAATAAGATTTCCTTTCATTTGAGACCAATCTTGCCACACAGATTTACTCGAGACCTGAGCAATCCTCTTTTATTGTCTGTCTATAGTCTGCTGACTGCTCACTGCATCCCATGATGAGAAACATCCAGTCAAAACACAGTAAAGCTGGGAGAGCTGGAGGGGAGGGGAGGGGGATTTGAATTGTGAACTTTTTTACACAGGATGTGCCTGTCTCAGGCTAGTGCATGATATGTAAATCACCTGTCACTTACAGAAAGGGGGCGTTTTTGACAAAGTTTTCAAGACTTTCTCAAGATTTCTCTAACTGAACAATAAAAGAGTATTTCTCAGGCATCAAGTAAATCTGCGTGGCAAGACTTGGCTCAAATGAAATGAAATTTTATTCTCTACATTATGACATAAAAAAAAAGAAAAAAAAATGTTGGGTTTACATCCACTTTATGGCAGTGCTGGAAAATAATGGTAGCCACACAAAATATTGACACTTTGGGTCCAATTTGGAAATTTTTACTTAGGGGTGTACTCACTATTGTTGCCAGCAGTTTAGACATTAATGACTGTGTGTTGAGTTATTTTGAGGGGAGAGAAAATTGACACTGTTATACAAGATGTACATTCACTACTTTACATTGTAGCGAAGTGTAATTTCTTCAGTGTTTTCACATGAAAAGTTATAATAAAATATCTACAAAAATGTGGGGGGTGTACTAACTTTTGTGAGATACTGTATATATGGTCACACTCTCCTTGTGGAATGTCAGCTGGTGCACACAATTTTCCTTTTAAGGAGACATCTCCCTGCCTGATAATGCAGCTTTCACCACATATAGGAATTCCTCAAAAAGACATACGAAGACAATCTAATGCTCTCTATATAATTTAAAGTTTATTCATCTCAAAAATATAATTCACAAAAACAGAACTTTGAATGTAATGGCACCTGTGCTTTCACTCCACCACCTTGCCTCATTGCAATTACTGGAGCCATTTAGTTCACCTTATGGCTTTGCTGAAAATTCCTCCAAGTAGCATTCTGATGTCATGGACCAACTGTCAGGGCCAGGCTCAGCCCTCCCTTCTCAGAGCTCAGGCTGCTCAGCTGTTGGTTAATTGCCAGCACTCATCATTTCACAGTGACTCAACTGGTGATCATATCCTGCTCGTTAACAAGCCCTGCTGGCTATTTAAGCTGCCTGGATTAGATCTCCTGTGCCTTTGCCTTGGTCAACATATCTAGAGACTCAATGCTGGTTTCCTGTTGAAGACTTACCTGGCTGACGTCCCTTCTGGTTCCTGATACACTGATCTCTGTCTCCCTAATTTCCTGGCTTGTTCTGACTACCCGATTTGGTTATCGAACCCTGGCTATGTTTTGACTACGTTTACTATTTGTACCATTCTTATCACTATATTAAATGGTTTGATTTTTACTGCATTTCTGTCTCCGTCTGATTCATGGTTCCTGACACCAACCCTGCTTGATGTGTTGCATCCCAGTGTGATGTTCTCAGAGGCTAGGGATCAATCAGCAACTGCATGCAACAGCAACCTCTGAAGTAACCTTCATAAATGTTGGAGCACAAACCTCTCTGTTTGGAGGCAGCGATCTTGGTAGAGGCAGGGTAAATTATTTCTCATGGCTGAACCTCAAGCAAGAACAATAGTGAGCAAAAAAGCAGTGACATCACTGAGCTTCACTCCAGATCTCCTAAGATTAGCAGTCAGAGGCAACAGTGCCTTATATCTCACACTGCAGATATATAGCTATGAGACTGTAGGCAATGGAGTGCCTAGGCACCTCTTCATACCAGAAAGTGCACTGCTATTCTTCTGGCCTCCATACTTTCTGAACCACTGATTCATGCATGCAGCAAGTGAAATCAAATGACCTGATATACTTACTTGTCTTAGACAAGTAAGTAAATAAATGACTCGTTGAAGCTATGAGATCAGCAAGATAGCCTTGCATTTTTCAAAAAGGGCACAACAGTAAGAGGCTACATATTTCTCTCAATACAGGTTTTCTTTAATGAGAAGAGTGAGAACATTATATGATAAAACATTACCATCTATCTCTAGAAAAGGGTCACCATAATAAAACAATGATACCTCGCTTTAAGAAAGTAACAAAGCCATTACAGACACAATTATAGCTAGCATATGTGAACAACATGTTTCCATGGTATTTCAAAAAATCTAAATAATCCCAAAATAAGATATAATCCTAACCTAAGCTGTCAGACATTAATCTCTGTTAGATCTTAACCACTTCTGGATAACTTTGAAGACCGTCCTAACTTTGAAGAGGAATATCGTTGTTATGGCAGCAGCTAGCTATCCTCTTGTTTGGCCGGCGGTCCAGTTTCCGATAATGGTGGTCCCTCGGTGGATTTGCCGCAAGATCACTTTTATCCGCGCTGAAGAGGGGCTCCCTTCCGCTGCACTCTGGGTGCCCTCTGCCACTTACCGGAGCCACCGGCAGCGGCAAAGGCGTTCAGATCCTCTTCCTTGCTGGGTATGGAGAAGAGTGAGTGGAAGATGGCCCCCACTAGTCTCCATACCATTGCTGGGCAGAAGCGACGTCAAAACATCACTTCCCCGCATAGCTCTTAGGCTGCATTCACACCTGAGCGTTTTGTCGCCCTAAGCCGCCCTACGCCTGAAGCTACAAAACGTTCGAGGGGATATATTACATTATTCTCTATGGAGATGGTTCACATCTCCACTCTATGTCGCCTGAAGCCGAACGCCTGAAGCTCAAACAAGTTCCGGACCCTTTTTTGTCGCGCGAATCGGGCAGATTTGGGCGTTTGTATCCCCATAGAACATAGCAACAAATGATGACAGTGATGATCATTTTTCCTATTGGCTATCAAGAAAAACGCCGAAGTTGAAAAACGCCTGTTACGCCGTATGCAAATGTGCAAAAAACGACGGTATTCGCGCGACAAAACGTCGGTAAAACCGCTGGTAAAAACGCTCGTTCCGCTACGCTCAGGTGTGAATGCAGCCTAAAAGGGCCATTTTTTTGGGGGAGATTTTTAAGGGTAAAATTTTGTCACCATTCCATGAGCGGGCACAATTTTGAAGCGTGACTTTTTGGGTATTAATTTACTCGGCGTAACACTATATTTCACAATATAAAAAAAATTGGGCTAATTTTACTGTTGTCTTATTTTTTAATTCAAAAAAGTTTTTTTTTCCCCAAAAAAGTGCACTTGTAAGACCGCTGCGCAAATACAGTGTGACAGAAAGTATTGCAACGACTGCCATTTTATTTTCTAGGGTGTTATAAAAAAAATGTATAATGTTTGGGGGTTCTAAGTAATTTTCTAGCAAAAAAAAAAAAAACAGTTTTTAACTTGTAAACAGCAAATCTCAAAAAGAGGCCTGGTCCTTAAGTGGATAAATTCCTCAGTTTTGCAATTGTAACATTTTCAAATAAACAATCTTATCTCTTACTCACTATTCTGGTCTAAAGGTTACCTTACAAATTTAATATATCAAATGTTAACAGTGATCTATCCGATCACACCCCTACAAGTACATTTTTCTTTAATCCGCCTGTCACTTAATTATATTGATCTTTGCTTCCGACTAGAATGGAACAGAATAGGTAAATAGATGTACAAATGGAAGAGCAGGAAATCTTTAATTAACAGCTAATGTTATATTACTGTTGTACAATTAATTAGCAGAAAACATGATAGTGAATTATGAGAATAAAAGCTAATAGCCATTCAATTTCAAACCATGTATCTATGCTGTATTAGTTCTCACTAGCTGCTTAAGACACAATTGTGTTGTATCTTAACACTCGCCAAGTGTAATGTATTCTATCTTGTATTTTTTCCTTGTGAAATCAATAGGAGGCAGACATTTCCCAAGGTGAAAATATAGATTAAAGTGGAACACACAGTTCAGGAGATCTTATACTTACAATTTTAACGCCTTAGTGGCTTTAGGTGTCAGAAATGTGATCCAGATGTAACTGATGCAGGACTTTTATAGACCAAAAGCACCAAGAAAAAAATCTTTGCAACATCTTTTATGCTTGTGCATTGGTTTGTAGATTATATGTCTGATAAACATCAGGACACAATGTAGGACGGCTGCAGAGCTAGAATGACATGGCTTTGGAGCAGTTGGATAACACAATACCCAATTCACCCATATTGATTTTTTCACATAAGTGCTTGTATAGAACGTCACATGCTGCTTAGATTATTCTAGCCAGCGCCTGAGTCACAATAAGCCCTGGAAGGGAAAGGTTCCCAGCTGCATAAACAACGACAGCCTGCTCACTGATATCATACAAGGAGAACTCAGCTGTAATAACCTTGACGGAAAATGTTTCAACGTAGCTACATCGAAATCTCAAGTTTGCCTAGTGCACACTTGGTGTATGTTTGTAAGCAGTCCTTAAAGTAAATTGGTGCCCTGGAAATAAGCACTCAGAGGCACAGCAGTTCACCCATCAGATAGAGAAAGTTTTTTTCTTTAGTTACTGTATTGTTCATATTAATGTTACAATGTAGTAATTTCATTATGGATGCAGCTGCTGTGGGGAAGTATGGATAATGTACAGACAAAGAGAAATAGTTCCAGACTCTATACCCTAAGGTTGATTTGAAGAGCAGGGAAACCACTGATTTCCACTGCTGATTACTTAACAATGGCAGAAAACATTTACTACTCTTATACATTATATTAAAAAAAAGATTATTCTTGCTTAAGGTGTTACTAAAGGCTAATTTAGTCCCCCGCTGGCCCTCCAGGCCCCTCCTCTTCGGTGGGTGCCCCCATGGAAAGCCCCTTTCCATGGGGGCACTCATGCGTGCTCACTCCCAATCCTTCAAAGGAGAACTATAGTGGTTTTGTCAGCTATATTATGTTTAGTTGTATACATTTATAACAAACTAATTAAGTCACTTATGTTCATTACTTGTATAACATCCATATTTAACAAATAAAAACTTTAAAAGGTTGCTTTGTACAGAACTGCTGGGATTTCTAAGATAGCCTAGCACAAGTTCTGCTCTTGACTACTTCTGCAGATTACAAAATTAGGATAGGCACTGTTTGTACTATGAAGTGAGGAGTGTTGTGTGTCTCTCCTCTAAAGCAGGCCATACATGGTCGAATTTCGAACAAATTTTCTTTTCAAAATCAGAAAGTCTTTTTTTTTTTTCGTGATCCGATGGTGCCACCATTGATTTTCCAAATTTGACCAAGCCTTCAATTTCACCTCATGTTGCTACAGAAAATAATTTTGATGGCTGGGAATCTTCTTTTCTCTCCAGTAATTTTCTTTTCTTGCACATGTGCATTTTTTTTCTTATTTCATTTCTCGCACGATTCTCCCATCATTGATTCGAAAATCGTTAGTTTTTCAAAAAATTTCCAACATATCCGATTCCTCAAATTTGATTGCCGCACGAAAATCGGTTGTTGCTGCAGCCCACTAATGGTGTGAAATTTGTACGAAAATTCTTAGATACAATTTTCGAAAGAAAATTCTTTCGAAATTCGAACCCTGTATGGCCGGCATTACTCTTCCAAGAATTATTGATTCTCCAAGACAGCACTGAGAAGAAAGCAACAATAATTTAGTTTTAAAAATGCATGGTGTATTTGATGATATGAAGAAATTTCATAGACTGGTACTCCAAAATATTACACTATTCTAACTCAGGAACAGGACAGAATCATTTAAAACACTGACATGTGAAGTTTTTCTTTTTACATTCTTGTAGATTTACCTAAACTCAACATAAACTTTAAATATTACATTTTAAAAAAGTATATATCTCTGATGCATTTTTTTGCCACGGGTCCTATTGCATAGTTACATATTTAGTCAGGTTGAAAAAAGACCATCTAGTTTGACCAAAAAAAATAAATAAAAAAAATATACAATACCATATACAATCCTATACCCAAAGTTAAATAGTTACATAGTAGGCAAGGTTGAAAAAAGACACAAGTCCACCAAGTCCAACCTATGTGTTTGATTTTATGTCAGTATTACATTGTATATCCCTGTATGTTGTGGTCGTTCAGGTGATTATTTAATAGTTTTTTAAAATTATTAATGCTCTCTGCTGAAACCACTGCCTGTGGAAGAGAATTCCACATCCTAACCGCTCTTACAGTAAAGAACCCGCTAGGCAGTTTAAGGTTAAACCGCCTTTTTTCGAGTTTTAGTGAATGGCTCCGTGTCTTATTAAATTACCTTTCACGGAAAATTTTTATCCCTATTGTGGGGTCACCAGTACAGTATTTGGACATTGAAATTATATCCCCTCTCAAGCATCTCCTCTCTAGAGACAACAAGTTCAGTGCTCGTAACCAATCCTCATTACTAAGGTCCATTGGTCTCTTTATTAGGACTGGTGAGGACTGGTGCCCAGAACTGGACAGCATACTCCAGGTGCGGCCGGACCAGAGTCTTGTAGAGTGGGAGAAATATTGTTTTATCTCTGAAATATAAAATATTGTTTTATGCCCATTTTAATGCATGCCAATATTCTGTAGTAGCCCCCCAAAGCACCTGGTCCCCATGTTGATGGGGACAAGGGCCTCATCCTCACAACCCTTGCCTGGTGGTTGTGGGGGTCTGCCCAATTTTTCATTTTTTTGGGGGGGGGAGGCAATGCCAATATTTTCAAAGATTTTTATCTATATTGCCGAGACCTGACAATTCATTACAGCCGCAATCAGTTTTAAATTACTTTTTTCCTTTAGAAATGTAATTTTGCTGTGGTACTTTTCTAAACACGGGGAAACTGCACCACTTTACAGGCATACCATAGACACCCCCCAGGCATGATAATTAAAGGAATATTTCATTTTTATTGTTTCACTTTAAGCATTATTAAAATCACAGCTCTAAAAAATAAATGAAGTTTTTAAAACTTTTTTTTGCATTGATACATGTCCCCTGGGGCAGGACCCAGGTCCCCAAATAATTTTTATGGCAATAAATTGCATATAAGCCTTTAGAATGAGCACTTTTGTTTTTTCATGTTAATGTCCTATAGACTTTAATGGTGTTCAGAGGCTTTCGAATTTTCCCGCAAACACCGCATAATGTTCACTGTTCGGCGAACATCGGGCTTATTCCTACTATGCAATACAGTCACAAAACAGACTGGAGATTTATGGAGAATTTTTTTACTTATGGTGACTGGATCCAGATTTCACCACGTTTAAAACTTGACCTGTAACAGGATCACCAGAGTCCAAACAGAGTATGAATTTAAAAAAAAAGACTTCGGGGAGCTAAGCTACCTTGGTAACTCTGGGATGGCCCAGCTGAATTCAAGTTGCCTGCTATAAATAAACTAGTGCTAATTATTATGTCTCATGCGCACTGGACCTTATAAGAAAACACCAGTAGCGCTAGCTGTAGAAAGCTACGTTTACATTTTGTAGCTTTTGTTAGCAAAACTATACTCCCACTAAAGCTTATGGCTCAAAAACGCTCAAAATAAAAAAAAACGCTTTAAATGCCTATGTGTGCATGGACACATAGTTTTTTTACAAAAAAAAGTCTTCAGTGTGCATGAGGCTTCAAAGTGATTTCAAAGTCTGTTTTTTTTTCCTATAAAAATAACAAATATCTTATACTTACCTGCCCTGTGCAGTGGATTTGCACAGAGCAGCCCCAATCCTCCTTCTCTTGGGTCCCTCTTTTGTGCTCCTGGCCCCTCTCTCCTGTTGAGTGCCCCCACAGCAAGCAGCTTGCTATGGGGACACCCAAGCTGAGTCACAGCTCCATGTGTCCATTCAGACACGGAGCTGTGGCCTGGCCCTGCCCCCTCTCCATCCTGATTGGCTGATTGGCTTTGATTGGCCATTGGCTAACGCTGCTGTGTCTCAGTCAATCAGGGAGAGTCTTAAATGGCTGAGACATCGTGGACATCACTGGACAGAGATGGGTCTTAGGGGGTGCTGGGGCGGCTGCTGCACACAGAAGGCTTTTTTATTTGAATGCATAGAATGCATTAAGATAAAAAACCTTCTGACTTTACAACTCCTTTAGGATAGGATGATATTGTCCCCAATAGCTTAGTTGGGACCCTTCTTTGATTGTGCACAAGTGGTAAATCCTGGTTAGGTCTGTCAATCCTTCTAAAGGTGTTTGTAAGGTGATACTTTAGAAAACAATGGAAACACTGATAGATGATGAAGATCATTTCCAACAAGCTCCAATGGGTGGAGAGGAGCAGGATGAATTATATTTCTGTTTTATGTCCTAAAACATGTTATATAGCGGTATCTGGTTGTTTCTGTAATTTGTGTAAAATTGGTTTGACAGCCCTTACTCACAAATCCTTGTTCACCGGTCTTAAAGTAGAACTATAGGCAAAACATTTTATTTTGTTTTGGATAGAGTTAGGGAGGATGACCCCTGTCAGTTTTTTTTTTTTTTACCATTTGTGTCGCATTTCGGAGATTTCCCTTCACTTCCTGCCCCATAGCCAAATAGGAAGTGATAGGAAATCCCTGCAAACTAAGGGAATTCCTTGGGGACCCCCAGATCACCAGAGCTAGTGTCCCCATTGGAAGATTTCCCCACTATTACTTTTCTGGGGACAACCCAAAATGTGGGATTTTCTTTACTTTCACTTTCAATAATAATGATAATGGTAAACAGGACAAATAGAGAGGAAAGCTTTTTGGGAGTTGTAGTTTCCTTTCCACAGCGGTGTCATCTGATTCATAGTTACATAGTTACATAGTAGGTGAGGTTGAAAAAAGTCCATCAAGTCCAACCTATGTGTGTGATTATATGTCAGTATTACATTGTATATTCCTGTATGTTGTGGTCATTCAGGTGCTTATCTAATAGTTTTTTGAAACTATCAATGCTCCCCGCTGAGACCACCGTCTGTGGAAGGGAATTCCACATCCTTGTCGCTCTTATGCCGCGTACACACGATCGCACATTCCGACAACAAAATCCATGTTTTTTTCGATGGATTTTGGCTCAAACTTGTCTTGCATACACACGATCACACAAATCTTGTCGGAAATTCCGAACGTCAAGAACGCGGTGACATACAACACGTACGACGAGCCGAGAAAAATGAAGTTCAATAGCCAGTGCGGCTCTTCTGCTTGATTCCGAGCATGCATGGAACTTTGTGCGTCAGAATTGTGTACACACGATCGGAATTTACTAGAACGTATTTTGTTGTCGGAAAATTTGAGATCCAGAGCTCAAATTTTGTTTGTCGGAAATTCCGATGGAAAATGTCCGATGGAGCCTACAGACGGTCGAAATTTCATTGTTGTCGGAAAATCCAACCGCGTGTATGCGGCATTACAGTAAAGAACCCGCTATGTAGTTTAAGGTTAAACTTATTTTCTTCTAATTTTAATGAGTGGCCACGTGTTTTATTAACCGCTTCCCGACCGCCTAACGCAGATATACTGCGGCAAAATGGCACGGGCAGGCAAAATCACGTACCTGTACGTGGCCCTTTAATTGCCTGCCCGTGGGTCGCGCGCGTGCTGCCAGCGGCGCTCGCGACCCGGTCGGGAGCTCCGTGACCCCGGCCGCGGGACCAGCGGACCCGATCGCCGCTGGTGTCCCGCGATCGGGTCACGGAGCTGAAGAACGGGGAGAGGTATGTGTAAACAAACCTCTCCCCGCGCTTCCTACTCTGCCTGTCATTGATTGGCTGTTCCCGGTCATCGGGAAAGCCGATCAATGACATCAGATGTCAGCCCCGCCCCCTAATGTAAAAAAACACACACACGTCACAGCCCATAACCCCTTCCCTCCCCCTAGTGGTTAACTCTTTCACTACAACTGTCATTTATACAGGAATCAATGCATTTAAATAGCATTGATTGCTGTATAAATGACAATGGTCCCAAAAATGTGTCAAAAATGTCCGATGTGTCAGCCATAATGTCGCAGTCACAATAAAAATCGCTGATCGCTGCCATTACTAGTAAAAAAAAAAATATTAATAAAAATGCTATAAAACTATCCCCTATTTTGTAAACACTATAACTTTTGCGCAAACCAATAAATAATCACTAATTGCGATTTTTTTTACCACAAATATGTAGAAGAATACGTATAAGCCTAAACTGAGAAAAAAAAAAATGTTTTTTTATTTTTTTTTTGGGGATATATATTATAGCAAAAAGCAAAAATATTGCATTGTTTTCAAAATTGTCGCTCTATTTTTGTTTATAGCGCAAAAAATAAAAACCGCAGGGGCGATCAAATACCACCAAAAGAAAGCTCTATTTGTGGGAAAAAAAAGGACGCCAATTTTGTTTTGGAGCCACGTCGCACGACTGCGCAATTGTCAGTTAAAGCGACGCAGTGCCGAATCGCAAAAAGGGGCCTGGTCCTTTGGCTGCCAATTGGTCCGGGGCTGAAGTGGTTAAACTCCATTCCGCTAAATTTTTTTAGCCCTATTGTGGGGTCACCAGTATGGTATTTGTAAATTAAAATCATATCCCCTCTCAAGTGTCTTTTTTCCAGAGAGAATAAGTTCAGTGCTCGCAACCTTTCCTCATAACTAATATCCTCCAGACACTTTATTAGCTTTGTTGCCCCTCTTTGTACTCCATCTTATCTCTGGATTTGATCCCCTTTTTAATGCATGCCAATATTTTTTTGATTCGTTAGCAGCATCTTGGCATTTCATGCCATTGCTGAGCCTATCATCTACTAGGACCCCCAGGTCTTTTTCCATCCTAGATTCCCCCAGAAGTTCTCCCCTTAGTGTACAGATTGCATTCATATTTTTGCCATATTTTTTAATTTTTCTACATTAAACTTAATTTGCCATGTAGTTTCCCACTCCATTAATTTGTTCAGATCTTTTTGCAAGGTTTCCACATCCTGCAGAGAAGTTATTGCCCTGCTTAGCTTAGTATCGTCTGCAAATACAGAGATTGAACTGTTTATGTTTACCCCATCCTCCAGGTTTGTTTATGAACAAATTGAATAAGATTGGTCCCAGCACAGAACCCTGGGGGACCCCACTACCCACCCCTGACCATTCCAAGTACTCTCCATTTATTACCACCCCCTGAACTCACCCTTGTAGCCAATTTTCAATCCATGTACTCACCCTATGGTCCATGCCAACGGACCTAATTTTGTATAGTAAATGTTTATGGGGAACTGTGTCAAGTTCTTTTGCAAAATCCAGATACACCACGTCTACGGGCCTTCCTTTATCTAGATGGCAACTCACCTCCTCATAGAAGGTTAATGGATTGGTTTGGCAAGAACGATTCTTCATGAATCCATGCTGATTACTGCTAATGATACCGTTCTGATTACTAAAATCTTGCATATAGTCCCGTATCATACCCTCCAGGAGCTTGCATGCTATTGATGTTAGGCTAACTGGTCTGTAATTCCCGGGGATGTATTTTGGGCTCTTTTTAAATATTGGTACTACATTGGTTTTCTCCAATCAGCTGGTACCATTCCACTCAGTAGACTGTCAGTAAAAAATTTCCATGCACCAAAACGATCTTTCCCATCCTACTATGTGTGGCAGCATCTCCTTCTTGCTAATTAATGATAACCTATGGAGGGCAATATGAAGTGCCTATAGAGGCTGTGTTAATAGTAACACTGAAATTTTTTTTCACACTTACAACTTTACTTTGTTTTGGCCTTGTTTCTTAAAAGAGAGTACTTTATGCTAGCTAAAAAAGAAAAGCTCAATAGTGCAAACAGAGGATGGGAGAAACCTTCACAGAAGACATACAGGGGGTTATTTACTAAAGGAAAATCCACTTTGCACTGAAAGTGCACTTGGAAGTAAAGTCGCTGTAGATCCGAGGGGGACATGCAAGGAAAATAAAAAACAATACTTTAGCTTGCACATGATTGGATGATAAAATCAGCAGAGCTTCCACTAATTTCAGATCTACGCCTTAGATTTAGAGCGACTGCACTTCCAAGTGCACTTGCAGTGCAAAGTGGATTTGCCTTTCGTAAATAAACCCCACAGTCTGAATTTTAAAGGAGGTGCAAATTAAAAGTCCACTATAGTGATGGCTGCTGCACTTCTTTGCAGGATATTGGATCTCCTCTCTAAATTGCAGTGTTTTCTGCTGTAGAGGGTGGCTGCATGTTAATAGGAGAGGCTCCACTGGGCTGACAGGCGAGCAGGGATGTCAGAGGAAGGAATCATAACCAGGCTGGAACGCAAGCCATGCAGCTGGTACCAGAATGTGATGGACGTCTGGGTGTGATTATGTCACAGAAATGGCGGTAACATGTTTCGGAGCAAATCAGCTCCTTTGTCATACTAGCGCTGGCTTGTGTTCCAGCCTGGTTACAATTCCTTCTTCTGACTCCCCTGCTCACCTGTCAGCCCAGTGGAGCCTCTTGTATTCACACGCAGCCATACATCCACCCTCTACAGCTGGAGACACAGCGGCTGTACCCAGCTCACTCCGGGTCTGCTTGCTAGCTTCACCATCATCCAGTCATAGCTCCATCCATCTGCAGTGTGATATACAGCTGATTACAACATTTCCTCCATGCTATTGACCCTCTGGGACTGGTGTACAGACTGAGATTGATGATATGCTTGTTTCTTCTTCTATCTTGTGAGTGCGATCTAAAATTAGTTTTTAGTGCTCATTTAATAAATAGATACACTAAGATGGCGGCGCCTTTGTTAATTTTTGTTTTGACTTTATGCTAGCACCTGACTATACCTTTTTAAAAAACAAAATGTTTCACCATACACATCTGTCTTCTATCATGTCATCCAGCAAAGCAGATCCATGTCAATCATAATAAACTGCACCTGACATCTGCCAAAAGGAAAATCTTGCCAACTGATGGACAGCAGAAAATTGGGGCGTCACTTCCCATTCATTTCACAGCCGTTGTCGGCCGTTTCCTCTGCAGAGCTTCCGCCGCTGGAGATCGGGTCGGAGCGGGTCAGACCGGCTTCCAAAAAAGTTTTTTCTTTACAGGGATAGAGAGGTTAGCGTTAGATCCCTGGTGTCTATAGATGCAGGGATTTTAGTTTTTGCATGGACTTCCACTTTAAGAGTAATTTTGTATTTATTCATAATACACTGAAACAAAAGTTTGTTCATCCAAAATATACAGTACCAAAAAGACAAGCAAAGTAACTTGGTATATGCAGTGCAGAGAGGTTGCTTTGCTCTCATTAACCGCTTGCCGACCTGCGCACGCCGATGTACGTCGGCAGAATGGCACTGGCAGGCAAAAGAGTGTACAGCTACGTCCCCTTTAAGAAGCGGTGTTGTGAACATGTGCATGCCGCTGCGGTCTCTGTGACCGAGACCGTGGGTCCCGCAGACTCAATGTCCGCCGAGTGCCCGCCATCATGTCACGGAGAGGAAGAACAGGGAGATGCTTATGTAAACAAAGCATTCCCTGTTCTGCCTAGTGATCGAGAGCTGTGATCACTGTCCTGTGTGTTTAAGCCACTCCCCCTCACAACTAGAATCACTCCCTAGGACACACTTAACTCCTTCACTGCCCCCTAGTGGTTAACCCCTTCACTGCAAGGAATCAATGCATGTATAGCACTGATTGCTGTATGAATGACAATGGTCCCAAAAATGTGTCAAAAATGTCTGATGTGTCTGCCATAATGTCTCAGTCCTGATAAAAATTGCAGATCGCCGCCATTACTAATAAAAAAAAAAATTGAAATAAAAATGCCATAAAAACTATCCCCTATTTTGTAGACGCTATAAATTTTGCGCAAACCAATTGTCAGTTATAGAGATGCAGTGCCGAATCGCAAAAAGTGCTCTGGTCAGGAATGGGGTAAAATCTTCAGAGGCCGAAGTGGTTAAATGAATGGACCAATATCAGAGAGCAAAGTCTATAGGTGAAGACTCAATGGTTTACCTACACTTACAGGAAAAACAGTGAGGTGCATATTTTGAACATTATGAAAGAGGTCATTTACATCAAACTGGAGCTACCATCCCTGAACAGGGATGCAGGCATTTGAGGCTATCTGTGTTTCACATATAATGACGGTTTACCTTCTCTATCTGACAATTTGACAAAAATTCACACCTTTAACTATGTAAATCAAGAAATTAAAAGATTTCCTGACACAAAGGATAATTTGTAACCTCTACAGAGTAGTACCACAGCTTTCTCACCCTCTCCATCCTGTTCTTGGACAATTAATAGCTACACATTCCATCATGATTGGATTAAAGTATATGTGATACCTGTGTGGATATAATTGCCAGGGTATCTTACTGGCACTCAATAAAACTGCAGAAGTGGCTAAAGCTAAAGTATAAAATGTCTTAAACATTACAGAAAAAGTCCATTTGAATGTGACTGTTGTAATAGTTGTAATTGTAGTTGAAACAGTTGTGACTGTTGTGAGCTTTGTAATATCATCATTGTAATATAAAAGCATATAAGTTTGAGCTTCACCTAAAATACATACATTAGGCTGTAAATTTATTACAATTGTGTAGAAAGTTCTCTATTGCATTTACAGGAATTAACCAGGGATGATCTAGCAAAAACGTATTTTATGAAGTAATTCTATTGAGAATTATAGATAAGAAACACTGAGATTTTCCATTTCCCCAAAGTTTCTGTGAAAATCTGATGATTTCATTGAAATTATGACATTTTGTGGTAATGGATTGCAACCAATGGGAAATTTGATTTTTGCAATACATTTTTTTTTTTCATATTTAAATTTTTATTTTAATTGAGAGTGATACAGAATGCATAAACCAATAAGACATCATATATGTTACATACATAAATCAAATATT
Source organism: Lithobates sylvaticus (assembly GCA_028564925.1). NCBI lineage: Eukaryota > Metazoa > Chordata > Amphibia > Anura > Ranidae > Lithobates > Lithobates sylvaticus. The sequence goes on from CM053033.1 coordinate 44,863,370, forward strand.
AATGAGAGAATTTCGATACTTCAATTTAAGAGACAAACATACCCTGGTTGCCCCCCTCCTTGTCTTCAACCTCTCTTCTCAATTCTATTCGGGGTCTATAAGTGCACATTTCTTTTGTGCTCTCTGTTCCCCTTTGCATTCCTACCCTCTCTTTTTATTTCCCTTTAAGACTATCCTCCTCCTTCCTCCTAAACTATCCCCCCCCCCCCCCAAAAAAAAAAAAACAAGAAAAACGGAGCCCAGATCCCCCCCATTCTACCGCCCTCCCCCTCTCCCCCTCTCCCCTTAACTTACCCCCCTCTCTCCCTCCCACCTTACTCATCCCTGCGAGATGGAGATGTTCCCAAGCTCCACTAGCTACAAGTATAGCTGTTCGTCTACCTTCTCCGCCGTTATCTCCCAACAGATTCTTCGCTTCCTCTGTTTGCATAAATTCATTCCATACTGCCCAGGTTTCGTTGTACTTCTCTCTCTTATTCTGCCCTGAGAGCACTAGATCTTCCATAGCTCCCATCTGTCTTACCCTATTAAGCCACCTTGTTACTGACGGGGGGGCCCTGTCTTTCCAGTGCATTGTAATCGTCGCCTTTGCAGCATTCAACAGGTGACACACTATGGACTTCCTGTATTTTTGTGTTGATATTTGGGAGCAGTGGAGCAGAAAAAATGCCGGGTCATCTGGTATTGAGAATTCCGCGAGTCTCCGTGCAATTCTCTGTACCTCCTCCCAATACTGCTTAATTCTGGTACAAGACCATAATATATGTATTAGGGTTCCTTGTTCCTCTCCACAGCGCCAGCAAAGATCCGAAGCCTCCCCATATATTCTCCGGAGTTTCACCGGCGTATAGTACCATTGTGTCAGTATTTTAAAATTTAATTCTTGAGTTCGTGTGCACCTTGATGAGTGCAAGGCTAAGTAAATAATCTTCCTGTATTCGTCTGCGGAAAATGTCCTATTTAGGTCTTTTTCCCATTTAGATATACTCGGTAGAACGAAGTCTTGCGGGGGGGCAATTAACAGCCCGTACATCTTTGAGATCAACCGGGAAAGGGGTTCTTTCTCGTTACAGTATTGTTCATACCTAGTTAAAGGTCGGTCATAGTTTACCGCCGGCCCCAAAGATCTCAAAAAATGTCGTAGCTGCAATGCTCGCCATATGTCTATTTCATAGAGTCCCCCCGGGCATGTCAGGGTCGTTATTGTTGGCCATGCTCCGTTTTGAATAAAATGTAGGGCTTGGGAAATTCCCTTCTCCTCTAATTTTTTAAAGGCCCCCGTTTCTGTACCTGGTAGAAACCCCGGGTTTCCCAGCACCGGTGTCAAGGGGGAGTTTTTCGACGAAATTTTAGGGTCTCGAAGGAGACTTGCACTGATCCGTAATGTCGTTCCTATTGTAGGATGTTCTCTAATCAGGGCCGGTAGTGCTTCATAGCACCAGGGTGCCCTGCTTAAGGGGGTTGTACTGAGCTGCTGTTCCAGTTCCACCCATATCTTGAATTCTCCATGCCTGCTCCAATCCACCACTCTTCCAAGATGTACTGCCTGATAATATTTCCCTACATCTGGGACAGCTATGCCCCCTAGACGCCTCGGCAGTGACAAGATACTTCTTGCTATCCTAGGCTTTTTCTTTGCCCAAATAAATTTTGTAAAAAGTGAGGTAATTTGGCAGAGAAAAAGCCGTGGGACGGCAATTGGGAGAGCTTGAAATAAATACAAAAATTTAGGTAAGATGCACATTTTAATAATATTGCTTCTGCCAAACCAAGAATGGATACCCTGGTGCCATTTCTCCAATAGCAGCCTTACTGAGTTGTATAACGTTGGGAAGTTCGCTTTAAAAATCTTTCCTAGATCTGGTGTAATCTGTGTGCCCAGGTAACTTATTGCCCCCGTCACCCATTTGAAGCTAAAATTTGGTTGAATCAAGGTCCGTATCTTAACCGGCAGCGCCACTCCCATTGCCTCTGATTTGGTGTAATTTATTTTAAAGTTAGATAGGCTACCATAGGTTTCAATTTCTTTCATAAGGTTCGGGGTTGAAATATGTGGAGCAGACATGGAGAAGAGCAGGTCATCAGCGTATGCCGAGATTTTATAGTTCCGGTCCCCTATTTTTAGGCCTTGAATGTCCTGGTTCTGTCTTATTTTATTTAATAGAGGTTCTATTGTCAGAGAGAATAACAGGGGGGAAAGAGGACATCCCTGTCGTGTACCATTACAAATCTTGAAAGACTTGGAAAAAATTCCATTCACTTTTACCTCTGCTTTTGGGATGGTATACACACTTCTGATCCACTTGATCATTTGATCACCCATGCCTGCAAATCTCAGAACTTCAAACAGGAAGGACCAGTTCACCCTATCAAATGCCTTCTCCGCGTCAGTACTCAGGAAAACACAGGGGGTACTTGTCTTGTGGGCATGGTGGACCAAATTCAACACTTTGATCGTATTATCCCTCGCCTCCCGCGCGGGAATAAACCCTACTTGATCCCGTTCCACCAACTGATCAAGCAGGGGTTGAATTCGTGATGCCAAAATTTTAGTGAAGAGCTTGAGGTCCACATTTAACAGTGAAATCGGCCTGTAACTGCTGCATTCCGCCGGGTCCTTCCCCTCCTTTGGAATCACCGTAATATACGCCAGCAAAGAATCCGGGGGGAATGCAGCAGTTTGGCCCAGGGAGTTGAACACCCCGACCAGACGACTATTTAGTTGTGGTGCAAATCTTCTATAGTACTGTAAAGTAAAGCCATCCGGGCCCGGTGCCTTCCCTAGTTTTGCCTTTTTTAACACTGCGTTCAGTTCCTCAGCCAAAATAGGAGCTTCCAATTTACTACGTTCTCTAGATGATAGTCTTGAGAGTTTTGCGGAAGCTAAATATTCCTCCAGGGCCTGTGTAGGCATAGGAGTTGACACCAGGTTATATAACGAGGAATAATATTCTCCAAATCTCTGTGCTATCCCTTTTGGCTGAGGGATTAACTGCCCATTCTTTCCTTTTATTTGAGAATTATAGATAAGAAACACTGAAACACCCCCCATCCCCCTGATTTTCCATTCGCTGTTTAAGAGTGAAAAAGAAACCCCAAAGTTTCTGTGAAAATCAAGGCGGGTCGGCGGGCCTTTAATAATCCCCCGCAACCCTTGGTCCATGATGATTTTTATTGAAATTGTGACATTTTGTGGTAATGGATTGCAACCAATGGGAAATTTGATTTTTGCAATACATTTTTTAAATGGCACCTGAGAGAGCTCCTAAGAGTTTTAGAAGCTCCTTTCAACTAACCTAGACCTGTTTCTGTGTCAAAAAGTGGCCCCTCACCGGTATTACTTTATCAAATTTGACCATGAAAAAAGGTCAAATAAAGAATGTGTTAATATCATAAGTTATTTGTGAAATTGTACACAAATAAGTGCATACACATAATAGAAAAACTGGATGACTACAAAGAACACTAGCAAACTATTTTTGAATGTTTTCAAAAAAGATTCTCACAAGTTCTATTCAAGATGTATACATTTTTCTTAGCAAGAGCACCTTTATTACATGTGTTAAGCAGAGAGTGGCATGTGGAGAATATATATTGAATAAGCACAGAGACTTTGCATTTCCCCTTTTTTTTCAGCACTTTATTTTTGTGGAATTGACGGACACTTTCATGTTACATACAGTACATTTATTGCACTTTGAGACATTGATATATTGCACAATAGTTTTTTCAGATTTATTTATTGCTTAGTATATATATTTGGTATAAAATGCAGCTACCCATTTTAAAGTGCTGCCTTATCTGATTTTCTTAATTTAACAGTGTCTTTATATTAACACGGGTATAGGCAAGCAGCTTAAGGTTCTTTTTTTTTTTTTTTACACCTAAGTGCAGCTGCGTTATATTTTCATTTCATTTGGAAAAATGTGTGACTCCTGGGTGAAAGTTGTATAGAGCTTGTGTAAAAACATTTCTAACTAGATCCCTAAATAAATGTGCTAAATTACCCTAAATACACCCAATAAAATAAAAATAAAAACAAAAAAGGAGATCTTTTTTTGCAAGCTTATTTCACCTAAGCAGCTTATTTCACCTACACAGAAATTACAGTTTCTGTGTAGGGGAAAATTTGCGGCAAATCCAAAATCAAATTCACCAAAATCACTCTGCTCATCCTTATTGATAAATGGGGGACACCTTGCTGAGACCATATTAGAGACTGTAAGGGGCACAGCTTTAACTGGCACCCGCAGTGGTAAACCATGCACAAGACAGGGACACCCATGAATAGTCTAAGTAGGTTTGTCCTGCTCCTGCAGAAGGGCATCAATATGCTGTATTCAGATCCATAATTTATATGGATCTGAACACAGCAGTATTGTAATGCTATGGGCCCAATAACACAGAATTGTTTTGGTCTGCAGTGTTTGGTTGAGTAAACCAAAACAGGGAAATATTGCATATATGGTCTGACTTTGACTATATTTTAAAATACAAAAAAGTGTAGCCAAAAAAAAGGATATGGATATGGTGAACCAAGGTGAAAACACAAGATGATAGTGTTCAAAACCACAATAAAATGTGTGACACCTAAAACATAATTAAGTGTCCAATCAAATAGCTGTGATGTAATCCTCTGTGATGGATGATAAGACAAGGTAGAAGAAAATTTGACTGTGTGGCATATACAAAGCAGGATGAACATTCGTCTGATAAATGGTTGTGGTAAGATACTGCTTACCAGACAAGGTGGACCCACCTGCCGTACGACAGTGGGTCAATAGGGCTTGAACTGGCCAAAAGTCAGAAACTCATTGGTGATACCAGCTTGGAGATGGTCGGTGCTTGTAGAGGGATCACTCCAGGAACAGATGTTAGCTCAATCAGCAAATATGGATCCAGATATGAACACGAAATCTCCAGGGTTTGAGTCTTTAAAGCAGGTAAGGATTCAACCTCAATTGAGGGTCCAAACAAGGGACCGGTGACAAAATGGAACGTTGTCACATTAAACCATATGGCCAAAAAAAGAAAAGGGAAAAGAAAAAGGCTCCATATGGTGCAGGTCATAAAGGTTAAAAGATTTTTTTACCTTATAAAATATAGCTCATCAAGTAACAGATGGTTGCATAAAAGTGACCACAAAAGTAGAATTAAAAGCAATGTGGGAAGCGTGTATAGCAAGTCCTACATGTTTCGACCTAGAGGCCTTAAACTGGGGCATGATATTTTAAGCTGTATGCATGTAAACATTTGTGGGAACATTTACATGCATACAGTGTAAATGGGCCATATACACCACCGTTGCTGTATGGTGAATTTGGGGGTGAGACGCAAACATCAACAATGTGTAGGCAGCAGCAGAAGTGCAAAATGGCTGAAAGGCAAGATTATTTTTTGCAGCTGCTGATGATTACACATTAATGTTTATATAAACCCATAATTTAGTAATTCACATGGTGCCACACCACCGTGTGTATGTGAGAAACCCATGTGACAAATACACACCACAAACAATCCTGCCAGTCAGTACCTCACAGAGGTATTTATTTCTGAGAATACTTATCCTGAACATAAAAATCCAATTTAATATTATTTAAGTTTCATCTTTTTTTTATTGTTCTCATTTTGGGACAAACTGTTCAGAAAATCATCAAAATAAGCCAGCAAATGATAAGAAGTTCATCCACTGAACTTTGACAAAGAATTCTAAGAAAATTACTATTTAAAAGTCACTTGTTGTTGTGGATTACAACTCATTGTGTAATAAAAAACTGTGCAATGAAACAAGGCTATTGAGGAACTTTAATCCCCCGTGTACTAAGAAGTAGTGAAATAGTTGATAAGATGATAGTTTTCTCTGTTACTATGTGACTTAATAGTCGAATAATAGATTCATTTTTGGTAGCATAACAATAAAACCATATAGCCATGTTGCCGTTTCAATAAGGACGCGTCTTTGGGGATTTTCTGATGTTCAGTGTATTATGAACCAGTGAAGTGAAAACAATTATTTCTGCTTTATTTAGGCCTCTGCTATGTTTGTAGAGAAAGGAGGGGGGTCTTTTTAACACTGCATCTGACAGAATGACCTCCAGCACAACTGTGATATGGTAAGTAAATCCTCCTTCTGTCAGGCAAATGGTTAAAGGATGGAAATTCCATTAAGATGTCTATTCTCTGAACATTCAATCCCATCGAACATACAGCTGTGAAGCTGCAAGTTAATGGCTTAGGATTCTCTGTCCACTTAGGCAGGAACAATGCTCAAAGAATTAGATGCTGAGCACCATGGCAATGATAGTTTGTTCATAAATAGAATAGATTTGTGAGATCTTGTAGTTGAGCTAGAATGGCAGTGCAAAAATCACTGAATGTCCAATACTACAGCAGAAGTCTTTTTTTTTACAATTATGCCGTTGCAGAAATATTAGTATTCTTTTTCAAAAGCACCTAATAGAAAACATAGGGTTTTATGTGACACGTGGGGTATTTAGCGGATCTAGTAATTTGGCACTGCTTATTGAAGAAAGGTTTCAAAACACTGCTAACATTTTGGTGTTTCCAATTCCTACAAAAGTGACTCGTGGGAAGACCTCAGACCAACGTCCAAACAAAAGCAACATTTCTGTGTAGCTCATAGAGATAACACTGAAGAAATCCTGTATTGGGTTTCTTTGCACATGTACTTCATAATTGCATAATGATAATATGTATCATATAGTAGTATTGTGATGGAAACTCAGGGGTTGGTTTCTTATCCCACTAACTTGATTTGTCTTTTGATAGGAAAAGAGGTTCTGATGGTTATTAGGGCTTACAAAGTAGATACATACTGTAGCTACTGGGTTTAAAGTACATTTATGTGGAAATAGACAGTAGCATATATTTAAGCACTGCAGACATTTCCCATACTCCTTGACATTTAGATTTATTTACCAAAGATGTGTGTCTGATCAGCCACTAGAGGTAGAATTGACAAATCTGGATACATACATAATGCAACAAAGGAAATATTGTAAATAAAGCATACACAAATGTAAAAATTACATTAAAAACACTTAAAACTGAATCATGGAAAACTAGAAAGCCCCCCTCCCCTGCAGTGGGGCTGTGCCCACACTATGGGGTTTCACTGTTCATTTATGTCATAACGGGCAGTGAAAAGCAGTTTTACTTAGCTGACCTTCCATTCCTCAGGCCCCTCTGCACTGCTAGACTGGTCCCTGTACCTTTTTCTCTTCTTTGCTCTGGGGCTCCTAGTTCCTTTGACATCATCAAAACATATACAGAGCCCCTAGCCCTTCATTGGACCGAAGGAAGCCAAGGGACAGTCCACTACCGGAGAGGGTGGGAAGATAGGATAGGAAGAGCATAAGATCGGGTAAGTCGAAGAGCTCTTACTAGTTCCTAGTTCCATTCAGCCTTAATTCCCTTTTAAGTGCAGGGGCAGTACCACCACAAGGTAGGAGCTTTTAGTTTTCCAGAGTTCAACTTTAACCCTTTTCCTGACTTTTTTTTTCTTTTTGTCCTCTATGGGATATAAATAAAGTTTTAGTGAAAGTAAACCAAAAAGATGTCAAAAAATAAAGTTACACCCAAACACTCAACCCCCCCCCCCTAAAATGTTTAGCACCTTAGCTGCTTACGTATGAAAACATTGCTTGCAATACACATGTTACAGATCGGCATGCACGCTGGAGTGAGAGCAATAAAACTTGGGGCAAGGTTCATGGTTACCTCTATACTGATGACCTGTAGGGGTTATTGAAGCATGACTTATGGAAAATATAGGGTACCGAAGTTCAGCATCATTTTATGGGAGCATGCAAAAGATTGACATTGATTTTCTATTTACTCGGGCAACCTCATCTTTTATATTTTACCAAAAAGTTAGGTAATATTTTGGTACAACAATAGAAAATGGCCATTGCTCCAGGTCAGTCCATGCTACATACCACTCACACACCTGTTTTGGAAGGATGCTCATCCAGCTCGCATGCAGCACACAGGTAAGAAAGAAATCCCAGCTGCATTCCAAAACAGATCATCTTTATTAATGCATGAAACTCCAAAAGCAGTACTAAAGAGTGTTAGCATTTACTCATAACCTCGAAATGTGTCAACCTTGCTCTTCTTTTCCCCAACTGTGTGGTGTATTGCTTTTGGAGTTCCATGCATTAATAAAGAGGATCTTTTTTGGAGTGCAGCTGTCCTGGATTTCACTCTTACCTGCGTAATATATTGATTTTGCGTGCCCTAAAATCTACTTTAGTATATTTTTTTACCAAAATGTTGTGCTTGATATACCACTGCACAAATATTTCACATAAAATAAATATTCTCCAGGCTGCCTGCTTTCAGAAAATAAATAATGTTTGGGAAATTGAACTAATGGGGGTAAATTTTTTTTAAACGTGTGCAAAAAGTGCAAAAACAGCTCTAGCAGTGAAAAGGGTTAAATGTATACATTACATTAGTGAATACAATTTGGTGTTTATGGAAAATATACTATTATATATATTTTATGGGAAACTGTAATAGGGACTGGTAAATTTATTTTACCACTTGCTACACTCCCACAGTACTTTTACTGCAAGCGGGCGGCAGCTACAGGCTCAGCAATGTACTGGTACGTTCCTGAGCACATTCACACTGGCCCGCCTCTGGGGTGCACAGGGGCACAGTCTCATGACTGCTGTGTCCAGTGGACACAATAGATTACAGCGCTCGGTACCCAGCCGCTGTGAGTGACCAGAGTATCATGTGATCACCATGACCAATCATAGCGATCACATGATTACAATGTAAATATAACAGTCATGGATGGCTTACTTTTGTGATTCTGTGATTGGCCCAAAGCTATCACATGATACCTGGGCACCCTGTACCATGTGATTTGCCACAGTCAATCACAGATCATATAAGCAATAACAGTGTAAAAATAAACCCTGATCAGCCCCCCACCCCCCTCCCAAAGTAGTACAGTATCACTATGTGTCACTCAAGAAATGAGATTGAGGCCGTCAGTACATCAGAATTTATACATCTTCAAATATATGCCATGCTTATTAACTTTATTTTCCAATAATTTGTATTAGTGTCAGAAATAACAAAAAAGTACAAAACAGTACAACGTCCATTTCTTGGTCCATAGTGACAAATAGTAATGGTTACAGAAGAGTGTTAGCAAGTACCAAGGACTCTTCGCAGACTCTTTCAAGTGGACTAAATAATATACACTGGGTTACTTTTACTAAAGAACTGTAGCCGACTACCTTTTTGACCTACGAAAGAGTATTTGCAAAATTTTACAACAGAAACTAGGAAAAACTTGTGTTTTGCACAATTCAGTGGCATCACTAGAGTTGGTGTCACCCGGTGCGGAAAAACAGGGTGTCACCCCCCTCCATCAACTATAGTCCCCCCTGAATACAGACACCCCTCATCAGTACAGACCCCCCTCCTTCAGTGCAGACCCCCCTTCAGTGCAGATCCCCCTTCAGAGCAGACCCCCCAATCAGTGCAGAACACCCCATTCAGTGCAGGCCCCCTTCAGTGCAAATCCCCCTTCAGTGCAGATGCCCCCTTCAGGGCAGACCCCCCCCATTCAGTACAAACCCCCCATTTAGTTCACACCCCTCCATTCAGTACAGACCCCCCCTTCAGTGCAGACCCCTCATTTAGTACAGACACCCCCTTTCAGTACAGACCCCCCTTCAGTACAGACCCATATTGTACATACATCTGATCAGCGTGGGACATGCACAGCAGTGCCCCTCCTGCTGTGTAGATGTAAACAGAGAGGAGGGGGAGGCGGCATTACTCTGCTCGGCTGTGTGTGAGACAGCGGGGAAAACTCAGACAGCCTGCAGCTGCGAGAGGTGTGGATCGTTGGTGCAGTGGCGTTGCCCTGGGCCCTGCCAACGGGTGTCACTCTGCCCGCACCCCCCCCCCCTTGCAAAATCAGTATTTTTTCATTTATATAGCAACAAATAAAAACGGTGGTAGTTAAATACCACAAAAAGAAAGCTCTATTTGTGTTAAAGAAACTCTAAAAAACGTATTTGCATACAATGTTACATTATCAAGCAATTGCCTGTTAAAATAGCACAGTGCTGAGTGGTAAAAAATGCCCTGGTCAAGAAGGGGGCAAAACCTTCTGGGGGTCCAGTGATTAAATTGAAGGTTTGTAAACACATATATAGTTTATATACTGTACATTCACAACACTCTTTGCATGTTTTCATATCATGTAACAAGTTCTGTGAGTCAGGGAATGGATACTGTCATTAATCTGCCTTTCCCCTATTGCAGAACGTTGCCTTCTGTGAAAAACAATGCAATTTGTTTTGTGAATGGAGGAGAGGACAGAAAGGACGATCAGTCATCAGGACTTTTTGAATGTACTTTTATGTTAGACCCACGGCAGTTAACCCATGCAGCTTTGGAAGTTCAGCACAGTGAAGAGAGCCTAACTTGAAGAGAAGATTTCTATAGTGAGTGGTGATGAGTTGAATGTACCCAAATCCGGCTCAAGCATAGTTCAGCAAACATTAGATAAGTTTAGATACCGAAACTGAATTCAATAGGAGCTGAATCACTAAATCGTTTACAGCATGGGTCTCAAACTGGCGGCCCTCCAGCTGTTGCAAAACTACAAGTCCCATCATGCCTCTGCCTGTGGGAGTCATGCTTGTAACTGTCAGCCTTGCAATGCCTCATGCTACTTGTAGATTTGCAACAGCTGGAGGGCTGCCAGGTTGAGGGCCCTGGTTTACAGCCATTTTAGCCATATTAGGTTAGGGGTTGTCAAACACATGGCAGAGTGGTTGGGCAATGACCTGGAATATATACTTAGTATGTACTAATGCAAAAAAATAAAAATGTCATTAAATTCAGTCAGGAGTAGTGGTTTTAATAATGATTAAAGTTAAAAAATTGGCAATCTGTAGGATGTATACAACCTACTACACCAACTTTGACACTCACAAAGAAAAAATGCTGCTAATTGACAACTCCATGCCAGCTTAAATTTCTTTGTAAAAGGTGGCATGTAACCCCCCAAATATATACTTAAGTATTTTGGGAGACCTTTGGGTGTTTTTAACCAAAAATATAAGCCAGCAATAAAGTGTCATTTAGCGGCAAATTACTGACCTTAATATATATAGAAAGGATACATGTAAAAAAAAAAAAAAATTTGGGTTTCTTTAACACTACAGTTTCCTTTACTGCTACTCTAACGTTTCTGCCCAATAGGCAGAGATTTCTCAAAATGACTAAATAACTGGATTGCACTGTAAAGACACTTCCCCCTGTCACATTTACTCAATGACCTCAAACATTGAAATGTAAACTAATTTTATTCCATATGACAGTTAATTAAGCGTAGAGGATTTTCTTTATGTATTGTTTAAGCCCATGTTATAAAAAATATATATTTTTAAGCAGGGATGCATGTGAGACCTCAATTGCTTGCTAATAAAAAATTTAAATCCTAGCTTACATCTGCCTAATTTTCAATTTATTGATTGCAACTGAGGCAACTGTCAACAATGAGCAAAATCAAGGCAATGAAAATCTCACACGTAGCCCCAACCGTGGACGACTCATTTCAAAATAATATTATAGCCTTCGTTATGTGCTACCCAATATACACATGAATTATAAGCTTTTAAAAAAAGTACTCATGAACAGTGCATGAGAGTGCAGCCTGCAAGGATGACTAAACATTCTGAATTAACCCCTGTCACCTTGAGGATACAGTATACTGTGATCATACAACATGCTGGGACATAGCTACATTAAGTCTGCCATGTCTGTACTATGACTGCCTGAAGGGCCATTGCTGTCATATGTCGATATATCATCTAGATGAGACACTCAAATCACAAACTCATTCAATTGATGTGAAACTGTGTTCATAAATGAGAGGCCATTCAAACTGCATTTGTTCCCATTAGTCTTGTCAATTTCTTTCATATTTCATGTGTTAATTCATCATATAATGTGTGGAACTAGGACTATGCATGTGTGGTTCTCCTACGGAGCCCCATTTCTCTTTGTAAGACGTTTAAAGCTAACAGTAAATTGCAATGTGTGTCTTTTTTCAGGAAATTTAAATTCCTTAAACTCGTTTCATACCCCTTTCCTTTCCTGGTCATTTTTTAATGTTCAATGGTGTGACAGACAGTAATTTGGTCATGCAATACTGTACCCAAATTCATTTTATATATTTATATTTTTCAGACATATAGAGCTTTCTTTAAATAGTATTTAATAACCACTATTTTTATACCAAATCAAGGAAAGAAAAAAAAACTGTTTATTTGGTAGAAAAAAAAGTCCATATCATTTAAACTGTGCCAAAGATATAAAATGTCCAAACTATAAACCCTAATGTTCTGACTGACAATCACATTTTTTGAAAAGAAATGGGGTTTGGTCAATGAGTTTTAGCAAATAATTGGGAGAGTTAGAGAGTGTGTGCCACATCCGATAAAAAATGGAAGAACAATAAAGGGTTTTCCCCTCGGTTAAGGACTTTCATTTGGCACTACTACACTTTCCCAGAGAAAAAGAGTGCAAAAGTGTATTAATATCAAAAATGTATTTATACATCATAATAGATGAAAAAAATGATAACAGTAAGAAAGTATTGACATATTCACAAAAAATAAAATTTAAATTTGCATCAATTGAGTACGAAATTTACTACATGACATTGGACCAGACGCGTTTCGGAGATCCTCCTTTTTCAGTGGCCGTGGTGTCGAAATTATAGTTTAATTCTAAATACAAAGAATGTATACAAGATTTTAGTATGATAGGATACATTATGGAGAAAATTCCTATGAGGGAATTGAAAGACAAGAGAGTATAATACAAATATTTGGTGATACATATTAGACATGTTGGTATACAAGCAATAATGAGTGGTGATAATGTACAACTTACATGTAGATTGATGCGTTGATGGAGTAGATGTTTCATCTGGATTAAAAACAATGCATAGCAGGGGCACAGCTGAAGGTGTTAGGTCAGGGCTAGGTTTTTTTTGTATCCAGCAAATTTTTACCTTCAGAAAGTTGTTATCATTCAACGGGTCAAAGGTCACTAGACCGAAGAGAGGGAGAAATATCAAAAAGCCCAAGGGTTATAAGGGTAGCACACTTTATGAAAAATAACCCACTTTGTACATTAGCTCTACCTACCTCGGTATGGCAACACCTCACCAAAGGCTCACAATGCAACAAGGGTATAGCCTTATACTACAAACTTTTAAATGACAAAAAAAAGTTTATTAAATCGGTGGCACATATGAAGTGGGACGCTGACATGGGAACCACAATCACAGAGGACCAATGGAAATTCGCATTCACCATCATACAAAAATCTTCACATTGCATCAACCACTGGGAAACATCACTAAAAGTTGTCAATAGATGGCAATATACTCCCTGTCGACTCGCAAAAATATTCCCTGGTACGTCTCCTCTATGCTGGAGAAACTGCGGTCACAAGGGTCATATTCTTCACATCCTCTGGGAATGCCCCAGTATTACCAGTCTTTGGAACCAAACATTTAAACTTATATCATCCCTCACAGGTATGATAATATCTCCTACTCCCACATTGGCCATATTGCTGATAGGATTGGAACATTTTCCTTACACAATGAGACATGTGGTGTCCCACATCATATTGACCACCAGATCTTTAATACTGCAGCATTGGAAAACCGTTCCGACTGTTAATATCACCGATGTTGCTAGGAAAGTTCACCAAAACTACGCATTTGAACGGCTATTGGCAATTAACTTGTCTAAATGCTCTAAATTTGATAACATGTGGACTATATGGACTGAAAACTACACTACTACATAGCGGTTTCATAATTTACTAATGACTACATAAGCTATATGTACCCTGGTTCTGTGCTTCTCCATGTTCTCTATGTTCTTCTTTTGTTTTGTTTTATTTACTTATCTGTATGTTATAAAAAAACAATAAACATCTTTCAATGGAAAAAAAAAAAAAAGCCCAAGGGTTATATATGAGGCTTGGGCTAGAGACCAAAAATAGCCGTTTGAAAGAAAACAGAGCACATGGAAAATGTGGGGCTGCTGAGGTCGACAAATAGTCTCGGAATCCTCTATGAAAAAAAATAAAAAGGTTCAATGAAATAAAACGAATTTCATTTGTATTTAAAGTTTTGTTTGTGAACAAACAAAGTTATAGTGACAAAATTTCTTTTCACCATAAAAGTTAAATATCAGTAACTCACGTTTAAAGGATATGTAATCTGTATAGTACAGTACAGCCTGGATAGAGCTCACCTCTCAAATACAGTGGTGTCGTCTGCAAGGAGAGGAGGCCATAAACAATTATGTATATGTATCTCCAAAAGTGCCATTTACTATATAAGGCACATTAGATAATTTTATATTCCAATTTTGATATTCAACCAACCTGATATGACTTGGAAAGAATAAAGAATAAATGGATGTTTAGCCGCTATGTTAGTCCAGTGTTTATTAAAGCATGTAACACTCAATAGGATTTGTATTGGTTTTAAGATTTAACAAATCCATGGCTATATATAGGTACCAAAGGGTAGCGGTCAGGGCGTTCCATAAGATTGGAATCTATAGAGATTGCCAAACTATAGTCTGCATATTACATGCGAGATGCCAGACAGCAATTTATTTCCAAGTACAGTAAGGTATGAGGATGAATATGAGGATTGAATGTAGTCTGCCAGTAAGACCAATGCTCTGCAGGCAGTTTCATGCAATAAGTAAGAAGGTGGTCAAAAAATGCTGTTCAGGAACCAGTGCATACCTTGTAAGAAGAGGGAAGTAGATTCGTCACAAGCTCAGCTGTTGGAAGTTGTTTTCAAACTGACAGGAGAGCTATGCAAATTTATAGAGGTATACACCCTCAATCAGCTGTCACACGGATCAGCTGGCTAAAGGGGGTGGAAGGATCAGAGACAGGTCGGCCCCCCGAGCGGTGTGCGCGCGGCCACATCCAGGCGCGGTCAGAGCGATCGCGTCATACGGTGCGGCCCCGCCCACTCCTCCCACCGGCACGTATGGCCTCATAGTCGGAATGCGCATGCCCGAACGGGGGAGCAAGATGGCGATGTCGCTCCTCCCATGGGCCGCGCGCAGCCGAAGCTATGAAGCCAAAAAGGGGCTGGAGAGCGCGGGATCGCTCTCCCATCCCAAGATGCCGCACCGCCCAGAAAGGGCGTGCGGCTTACGTGCCGGGCAGACCCACACATCCAATCATCTGCTTAAAGGAGAAAAACGGCAAGGTCTCAGTGAATGAATGTGTCCATGTGGCCATCATAATCACAATAAAAAGGGGCGGCCTCCTATGGACAGAAAAATCCGTATCTCTAGGTAAAAAAGGGAATATGGAATGTAAATGAGTATATAATATAACATAAATACAAATAGCCTTCCACCTTTCAGTGCTGCGCCAATGCCTCAATGCAAATATCCATATGTACATTGTGTCATTACAGAAAAGTTTTACAATATTGTATATAAGTATATAAGTAGAACTTATGTCACATCCGAATCAAATCAAATTGATCTAAGACGGATAGCCATGGCAAGTTAACAGCTCGTCAAGAGCACAGAAGGATATGCATAGAAAATATGAAAAACATAAAGTATGGGCATAAAAAGAGAATTGTATCCACATATAACAATGTGGCGTGCAGTCATATAACATGATATAGTGAACATCAACCACTGGTAGATTTAAAAGATATTTACTTAAATAGGAGCAGATATATATGCTTAAAGTTGTATCTAAGCGTTTAAAAAGATTTATTGGTATTATCGTTTATTTTTCCATTCCTCCAGACGCAAAACCTTCCAAAAAAGGTTTAAACCAAATGGCCTCGTTTAGTCCCGGTGCCCGAGTGGCCCGGAGCCTATAGATCCATTTGGATTCAAGCTGGAGAAGGGACTTATTCCAGTCCCCTCCCCTGAGATTGGGATGAATTCGATCGAGGATCAGAAACTTGACTTTTGGAAATCTGCCCATGTGCACAGTACTGACATGTCGGCCCAGAGGGAGGTCTGGGTCGCAGGTCATCATACTGTGCACATGTCTGTATGCACGTTTCCAAAACTCAAGCTTCGTCTTCCCCACGTAGAAACATGAGCAGTCACACATCAGGAGACTACCCCTATGGTTTTGCAGTTGCCAAAGTGTTTTGCACGGAAAATCTCCCCATTCGGTAAAATGGGATTCTTTTCCGTAGCCATGTACTTACAGTAGTGACAAGAACCACACATATAGGTTCCTTTGTATTTGCAGTGTTGATTACTGCTTTTAAATTCACTACTTGTAATGCAATCCCTGATGGACGTTGCTCGTCTGAAAGTAAATAGTGTTTTTTCAGGGACAAATTGTCCTAACAATGGATCATATGTCAGCAAATGCCAATATTTTTCAACTATTATTTTCATTTGTTTTTGTTGATTATTATATCTGAAAATGATTCTGAGTGGATTTGTGTCTTCTCTAGGTTTGTTCATATACAGGAGTTGGTCTCTGCTTTTTAGGCATGCTTGTTGATATGATCTTTTTAAAGATGCATGTGAGTACCCTCGCTGTAATAATCTGGTGCGTAAATTATTGGCTTCTGTTTGAAAGGTTGCATCATCAGCACAGTTCCTTCTAATACGTAAATATTGCCCATATGGGATGGAATTGAGCAATGGTGTTGGGTGAAAACTACTGGCATGCAGAATGGTATTACCCGCGGTTGGTTTTCTGTATAGGCGGGTCAGTAATTGTCCCATTTGATTTTTATATATTTCTACATCTAAAAAAGGAACACAATTAGTGTTATAAGACATCATAAAACTGAGATTGAATGTATTCTTATTCATTCTGAGGAGGCATTGTTCAAGAAGGTGAGTGGGGCCATCCCAGACGACGAAGATGTCGTCGATGTACCGGTACCATCCAAGGATGTGGTCCGTGTACATCGACAAGTCCTCGTCGCCTAGGAAGGCCCGTTCCCACTCCCCCAGGTACAGGTTGGCGTAGGATGGGGCACAACATGTCCCCATCGCCACCCCCTGTACCTGGAGGTAGTGGGAGTCATTGAAGGTGAAAACATTGTGTTCGAGAATGAACTCTAATAAAGTCAGAATAAATTCACTATATGCTTGATCAATTCTTTCATCTTTTTGTAAGATGTGTCTAATAGCTGCCACTCCTTTAGTATGGGGTATGGAGCTATAGAGGGTTTCCACATCTACTGTCACCAAAAGTGCCTCGGTAGGAATGACAAGAGTATTCAAAATCTGAAGGAGGTGTAGAGTGTCTTTGACGTATGAGGGGAGTGCTAAGACGTATGGTTTAAGGAAGTCATCTATCAGGCGGCTAGCGCCTTCACTTATAGAGCCGATTCCTGATATGATGGGTCTACCTAGGGGGTTCTCTTTATTTTTATGAACTTTAGGCAGTGCATAAAAGGTAGGCACTTTGGGAAAATTATTCCGGACATACGTCCAGAGTTGTTTTGTGATGATGTTATATTTCAAAGCAGAATCAATTAGATGATAGAAATCACTATGGTATTTTTTAACAATACTTGATGGCATCTGTCTGTACCAGGCGTGATTGTTTAGGATTTTATTACACATTTGTAAGTATTTATCTTTATCTAGAAGGACTATATTTCCGCCCTTATCAGACGGCTTGATAACAGTGACCTTTGACCCGTTGAATGATAACAACTTTCTGAAGGTAAAAATTTGCTGGATACAAAAAAAACCTAGCCCTGACCTAACACCTTCAGCTGTGCCTCTGCTATGCATTGTTTTTAATCCAGATGAAACATCTACTCCATCAATGCATCAATCTACATGTAAGTTGTACATTATCACCACTCATTATTGCTTGTATACCAACATGTCTAATATGTATCACCAAATATTTGTATTATACTCTCTTGTCTTTCAATTCCCTCATAGGAATTTTCTCCATAATGTATCCTATCATACTAAAATCTTGTATACATTCTTTGTATTTAGAATTAAACTATAATTTCGACACCACGGCCACTGAAAAAGGAGGATCTCCGAAACGCCTCTGGTCCAATGTCATGTAGTAAATTTCGTACTCAATTGATGCAAATTTCAATTTTATTTTTTGTGAATATGTCAATACTTTCTTACTGTTATCATTTTTTTCATCTATTATGATGTATAAATAAATTTTTGATATTAATACACTTTTGCACTCTTTTTCTCTGGGAAAGTGTAGTAGTGCCAAATGAAAGTCCTTAACCTAGGGGAAAACCCTTTATTGTTCTTCCATCACATTTTTTGAGGCCATAAAATGCCAGGACATTCCAAACACACAGAAAATACACACCCCAAGGTATTTCGTAAGAATTTTTAGCTACAATTTATCAGAAAATGAAGAAAGAAAATGATTGAAACAATTATATTTTAAACAAATGAAGATACTGCTTTTCTCACACACAGCATGCTTAGAATTACACTCCGAAACATATTCTGGCACTCCTCCAGAGTAAGGGGATACCACATGTTTGAGGAATTTGTGCTGCCTAGCCGCATAGAGGGGCCAAAAATTCAAAGAGCACCTTCAGACTTTAAGGGCAATAAATAGGCATAAGATTTCCCCTGAAGTGCATGGGCAGTGAAAACACCCAGAAAAAATATTTGCTAAGAGGTTTTTGGACAATGGGGACAGAAAATGAAAATTTATTTTTATTTCTCCTGCAATGCCTTACTGTATACCAGAATCATAATTTAGTGTAATGTTAAAAAGGTCAAATTACAGAATGTATTGCTTTGTTATCTTAACCACTTGAATGTTACACCCCCTTCCAGTCAATGCCATTTTTCAGTATTCAGCACTGTCACATTTTGAATGAAAATGACTCATTAGTAATGCAACTCTGTACCAAAATGAATTTTACATAATTTTCTTGAGAAAGATATAGTTTTTGTTTTAGTGATATTTAATTACCATTTTTTTTTTTACTTTTTGCTAGATGAAGGAAAAAGAAAAAAGAAATTTGAAAAAAAAATTAAAATTCTAGTTTCTATTATAAAACTTTGCAAATAAATAAATATTTATTCATAAATGTGGGCCAAAATGTATTCTGTTAAATTTCTTTAGTGAAAAAAACAAATCAGGGTATATTTTTTAGTTTTTGTGAAAGTGATAGAATATACAAACTATGGTATATATTTGAAAATCGATAATTCCTGGTGTACTGACTGCCTATTTCAATTGTTAAGCCCCTTAAATGCCAGGACAGAACAAACCCTTTTTAGAAGGTGGACAGCCCAAGGTATTTAGTAAAAAGCATGGTGAGGTTTTGAAGTTATAATTATTTTTGTCATTATTTTTGGAAAAATTAAGACAATAAATAAAATGTGTTGTTTCTTTTTAACAGAGTTGTAATTTTAAGAAGTTATTTATCACACAGAGCATAGGAAAACTTACAGTTACACCCCTAAAATATTTTTTTCTACTCGTCCTGAGTATAGGGATACCGCATATGTGAGACTTTTGCACTTTTTCTTGATGCATAGAACATCCCAAAACCAAGAGCACCTTTGGGCTTTTCAGGAGCACAAATTATTAATCTAATTTCTTGACTATCTATCATGTTTCTTGAGTCCCTGAAGTGCCAGGAAAGGAGAAGCACCCATAAATAATCACATTTTGAAAAACAAACAACCCTGTGTGTTCCCTGGAAGGTATAGTGAGTCTTTTGAAAATGTAATTTTTTGCTACAAGTTTTTAAAGAATGCAGGAAAGAAAATGAAAATGTATTTTGTACATATAGTTGTCAATTAATAAGATATTTCTAACACACTGCATAGATATATAATTACACCCCAAAACACCTCCTGAGTGTAGGGGGTATCACCCGTATGAGACATTTTCACAGCCTAGCCACATAGAGGGGTTTAAAATCCACAAAGCACCTTCAGATGTTCTAGGGACATAAATTACGCCTTTGATTTCTCAACTATCTATCATATTTTTGGAGGCATTGGAGCACCAGGACAGTGGCAGCACCCACCAATGGCCACATTTTGGAAAGTAAACACTCCAGCATATTTTCTAATGAGTCTTTTGAAACATTGTCAATTAAGATATTTCCAACACCCATCATGGGCATTCTTAGAATTACACCCCAAAACACATTCTCCAAAGAATAGGAGAATGTGGAGATGGAGATAACACCTGTGTGAATCCTTCTCACAGCCTAATCACAGAGGGGCCAAGGAGAACCTTCAGGCTTTCTACAGACAAAAATTATGCATCTAATTTCCTGACTACCTTTCACATTTTTGGAGGCCCTGGAGCACCAGGACAGTAGAAACACCCACAAAATGACCACAGTTTGAAGAGTAAACACCCTAAGGTATTTTGAGTTATGATGAGCTTTTGGAAAATGCAGAAAGAACATTTTCTTTTTTTACAGTTGTAAAAAAGTTGTCAATTTTATGATATCTTTTACACACAGCATGGACATACTTAGAATTTCACCCCAAAACACATTCGGTTACTCCACTTGAGTATGGCCATACCACATGTGTGAGACTTTTGTGTTTGGACTGATTATGTACCAGACATTGGGGTTGATTTACTAAAACTGGAGAGTGCAAAATCTGTTTCATAATTTCCATTTTTTTTGTTAAAGCTTAATTGAACAAGCTGACACAATGCACAGCTGCTCCAGATTTTGCACTCTCCAGTTTTAGTAAATAAACACCACTGTATCTTGTGTATCATATAAATAAACCAATTGTATCAAAAACAGTGTACTGCAATGGTCGCCTCTGTATGAGTGGTTAGGGAATATAGCTTAGTGTAGCATCACCTATAGCAGTCCCCCCGTTCCTA
This sequence comes from Lithobates sylvaticus, assembly GCA_028564925.1. Lineage (NCBI taxonomy): Eukaryota > Metazoa > Chordata > Amphibia > Anura > Ranidae > Lithobates > Lithobates sylvaticus. The sequence continues at coordinate 44,884,304 of CM053033.1, forward strand.
TAAGCCAAACAAGCATAGCCTATGTATATCGCTGCCCCCAGGAATGACATTTTTATTGGCCAGAAAGTACAGGAGGCTGAAAAAAGCAAGAACAAAACAGTTCCAGTATTCCCAGGATTGTAATGGTCTGCAGGGGATAGATGGGACTGGTGCCAGTAGGAGGTGCAGATGGGTCAGTTCAGGCCACAGGCAGAGACATGGTCAGCAAACAGGCAAAGGATCAGTTCAGGCAGCAGGCAGACAGGCCATAGTCAGTACAAGCGACAGGCAACACTGCACTGGTATGGTGGTGATCAGAAATACTGTTGTTGGCTGCACTAGTTCTGGTGACAATGTACTGATGTGAGGGTGATTAGGTACACTGTTGATGACTGCACTGGCGCTGGTGACACTGACAATGGTGCAACTAGTGATCTGGCTGCACTGGTCATTCTTGTGGCAGCAAGCAGGAACAATATTGATGGCTAACACAGAGACTGGTCTGGCAGTGATTAGGAACACTGTTGATGGGTGCACTGGTCTGGTATTACGGGGACTGGTGTGACGGCGATCGGGAACAATGTTGCTGATTCCACTAGTTTGGTGACAGTGAAACTGGTGTGTCAGTGGTCAGTGGTCAGGAAACTGTTGCTGGCTTTTACTGGTTTGGTGAGACTTTGATTGGTGTGGCAGCAATCAGGAACACTGTTGCTGGCTTACACAGGGTTAGTGACACTGTAACTTAAAATTAGTGTATTGTTTTGGACACTATTGATGGGAAAAGGTTACAAATTTGCACCACAGATATTAAATCTGTATGGACAGGCTGCAATTCCTGAGTGACTGAGGTGGGATGATGAATCCGAAAAGTCCTTGATGGCAAAGGATATTAGGGACTGGCTTATGGGTGTGTGAGAGTGAGCTGCTGATCTGGTCTGACTGGGGGTTAGGGATGAGCCAAACACCCCCCCCCCCCCCCCCCCGGGTTCAGTTTGCACCAGAACATGCAAACAAATGAAAAATTTGTGCAAACATGGGAACTGAAAGTCCATGGGACACGAACGTGAAAAATCAAAAGTGTTAATTTTAAAGGCTTATATGCAAATTATCTCCATAACAAGTGTATGGGGACCGGGTACTGCCCCAGGGGACATGTATTAATGCAATAAAAACTGCAATTTTTTCAGGATGCTTAAAGTGAAACAATAATAATTAAATATTCCTTTAAATGTCATGCCTGGCGGGTCCCCTTAGTCTCTTTCCCATGTTTATAACAGTGCCGCAGCAAAATTACATTTCTAAAGGAAGAAATGTAATTCAAAATTGCTTGCGGCTGTAATGTATTGCCGGATCCCGGCAATATACATTAAAAAATCTTTGAAAAAAAACGGCGTGGGTTCCCCCCTTCCATCCCATTACCAGGCCCTTAGGGTCTGGTATGGATATTAGGGGGAACTTCACTGCAAAATTGAAAAAAAATGGCGTGGGGCTCCCCCAAAATCTATACCAGGCCCTTATCCGAGCATGCAACCTGGCAGGCCGCAGAAACCCCCCCTCCTGAACTATACCAGGCCACACGCCCTCAACATGGGGAAGGTGCTTTAGGGTCCCCCCCAAAGCACCTTGTCCCCATGTTAATTAAGACAAGGGCCTCATCCCCACAACCCTTGCCCTGTGGTTGTGGGGGTCTGCAGGCGTTGGGCTTATTGGAATCTGGAAGCCCCCTTTAACAAGGGGGCCCCCCGATTCCGCCCCCCCATGTGAATGGGTAGGGGTAGATTGTACCCCTACCCATTGCCCAAAAAATTATAAAAAAAAGTAAAAACGACAGCAAACAGTTTTTGACAATTCTTTTTTTTTTTTTTAAAGTGTCATGTGATCCATCTTCAATCACAGCGTCAATGAGAAAAAAAACAAAAAAACCTTTTTGCAGTGACAGCTGTGATGTAAATGGGTGATCCTGCCCCCCTCTGACGTGATTGACGTGACTGGACTGCTGGTGTCGTGATTCAGGATGGATTTACATTGCGGGACACAATGTACAATGTACCCCATTCACATAGGGGTGGGGCTGGGATCTGGGGGCCCCATGTTAAAGGGGGCTTCCAGATTCCAATAAGCTCCCCACATGCAGATCCCCACAACCCCAGGGCAAGGGATGTGGGGATGAGGCCCTTGTCCCCATCAACATGGGGACAAAGTGCTCCAGTAATGTATGAACCGGCTCCATTGAGAGCCAGTCACAATCTCCTGACATGCAAACTGGATGCGGGGAAACCTGCATCCAATTTGCAATAGTGTGAACCCAGCCTAAAAGCGTTTTATGCCAATCTATAATAAGAGGGACATTGAGGCATGGTGAATATTTGTCTGATTTGAGGTGGAGGCACTGAAGCACTCCTGGGACACTATGAAGATTGATTTCACGTTAAGGATCACTTGGAATAACTTGGAATAACTTTTTGGAATTACTAGGGATTTTGGGTCACTTCACTTGGTGGTGTCAATTAATTATGATGTTTAATGCTTTTGTCTGTTTCTGTATATTCTGAAGATTGAGAGTTAAACACAGCACTGCAAAAGTATTACAATTTACTGAATTCAATGTTTTGCGTTAAAAATGATTGTATTTTTGTAAAATTGAAAATAAAAACCAATTAGCACCACACCTTTAAAGCTTTTATTGGATAGGCCACAAAATCTGAGAGAGGGAAAAAAACACATTGTATCTGAAAGTAAAAAATATGAGTCTTGCTTTGGAGGCTGAAAAGGTAAGGATTTGCTCCACAAGTATTGAGCCTGTACGTAGAGGCTGCAATTTCTAAACAACTGAGTATACATATTTCATCTATTTAAAAAAAATTGGTTATTTTCATCTATTTCACTTATTTCACTTATTTTTCTCCCACAGTTCATTCTTGTGCATGGTCTGACCTAAACTATAGAGATACCTGTACTAGAATGAAATGCCTTGAGGACCTTACCTCCATGGCCAATCAGCAGATGGGTTCTTCTTAAAACAATATTTTGAATCTAAAATATCTCCACAAGGACTACGCGTCTTCAAGGTATGTTCTTTCTTGGATGATGATCTCTGTACATGAGTGGGAAAGTGTCTCTGAGTTCTGCACCCAGAAATTGATTCAGATTCTTACAACACATAGAGAGAGACGCTACCAGACCCTACACCAAAAAATAGAAAATAATATCCATGAGGTAGTTTCTACCCATCCACACTTACCGGTAGAATGGCTTAAAACTTTTAAACTCCAGACTAAAAAAATGGAGGACCTCACCATTTGCAATAAACTTGGTAAATTATGTATAGATATTGATGACTATAATTCCAACAGAGCTTTTAGTTGGAAAAGAAACACAAAAACCAACATGTCGCCACTTCCACCTTGAGACGCAGCCTATAGATTCATTTAGGTTTTCAATATTAATTTACTCATCTATCTTAATATTTATTTATTTTTGTTGAGTGCAGTCTTTTTCTATAATATTTTATATTTACTTAAATAAAAAAAGACACTTTCATTTTATTTACATTTTTTTGTTCTGACCATAATAAATAAAGGAATGTTGTATAAAACCCACTAAACTTTTCACATTCCATTAAAGCACATCTTTGGGCAAAATTAACCCTACAAGGCTCTGACCGTTGTGGAAATGTTATTTTTCAAACTCAACTAGCACCTGTTCAGGGAGTGAGACCAGTAATTGATCTCTGCAGTTTCGGCACGCTGACAACCCGTCATGTTGCCATCCCTTTTCATGACATCATCATGCTGCTGTAATCTTTTAGAGCTTAAAGTGGGGTTGCAACCAAAAAACAAAAAGGGGCTTAAAAATCATAAAAAAAATTAAAAAAAAAAATAATTGGAAAAAAAAAAAATTTTTTACTCACCTCTAAATGCCTGTTGCTAGGGGGTCCCTCGAAGTCTGCCACCTTCATTGCCCGGGCTAAAAGTCACTTCCTGTAGGCAACGCACAGTCATCTGGGACATGTCATGTGTCCCAGATGAGTGAGCGTCGAATCACGGCGCACGGCGCCGCTCGCGCATGCGCAGTGGGTGCCCGGCTGTGAAGCCCAGCCGGGTTCCCACATTAAGAATGCCGGCGTCGTGAGCGGAGCGGGGAACGAGGGGGGGTCTCGTTCCCCCGCATCGCTGGACCCCGGGACAGGTAAGTGTCCGATTATTAAAAGTCAGCAGCTGCAGTATTTGTAGCTGCTGACTTTTAATTTTTTTTTTTTTTTGCCCGGCCCTCCTCTTTAAGAAAATCCCACTACTAGATAGCCAATGCAATAGGAGGACCATGCAAGGATAACCAGAAAAGAAGTTTAAACATTAGGCACACATTAAATGGAGAAGAATGTGGGATGGAAGAAACTTCACTGAGCAAACTGCCCTGGGATTTATCTTTAGCATAGAGAGCTTCTACAGGGGACAAGGATTATTCCAAACTTTACTATGTATGCGGCAAAAAACTGTACAATATGGTAGCACTCAATAAATACTGTAAATAATAACAATTCCACTGATCCTTCGTTTTGTGATTTGGTAACTGGTCCTTCGTGACTCTGATGTCATATAGTATTACTCATACAGTGGTGTGAAAAAGTGTTTGCCCCCTTCCTCATTTCCTGTTCCTTTGCATGTTTGTCACACTTAAGTGTTTCGGAACATCAAACCAATTTAAACAATAGTCAAGGACAACACAAGTAAACACAAAATGCAATTTGTAAATGAAGGTGTTTATTATTAAAGGTGAAAAAAAATCCAAACCATCATGGCCCTGTGTGAAAAAGTGATTGCCCCCTAAACCTAATAACTGGTTGGGCCACCCTTAGCAGCAACAACTGCAACCAAGCGTTTGCGATAACGTGCAATGAGGCTTTTACAGCGTCCTGGAGGAATTTTGGCCCACTCATCTTTGCAGAATTGTCCTAATTCAGTTACATTAGAGGGTTTTCGAGCATGAACGGCCTTTTTAAGGTCATACCACAACATCTCAATAGGATTCAGGTCAGGACTTTGGCTAGGCCACTCCAAAGTCTTCATTTTGTTTTTCTTCAGCCATTCGGTGGTGGACTTGCTGGTGTGTTTAGGATCATTGTCCTGCTGCAGAACCCAAGTTCGTTTCAGCTTGAGTACACGAACAGATGGTCGGACATTCTCCTTCAGGATCTCTTGGTAGACAGCAGAATTCATAGTTCCTTTTATCACGGCAAGTCTTCCAGGTCCTGAAGCAGCAAAACAGCCCCAGACCATCACACTACCACCACCATATTTTACTGTTGGTATAATGTTCTTTTTCTGAAATGCAGTGTTCCTTCTACGCCAGATATACTTGGACACACACCTTCCAAAGAGTTCCACTTTTGTCTCATCGGTCCACAGAATGTTGTCCCAAAAGTCTTGGGGATCATCAAGATGTGTTGTGGAGAAATTGAGACGAGCTTTGATGTTCTTTTTGCTCAGCAGTGGTTTTCTCCTTGGAACTCTGCCATGCAGGCCATTTTTGCCCAGTCTTTTCCTGATGGTGGAGGCATGAACGCTGACCTTAACTGAGGCAAGTTAGGCCTGCAGTTCCTTGGACGTTGTTGTGGGGTCTTTTGTGACCTCTTGGATGAGTCGTCGCTGCGCTCTTGGGGTAATTTTGGGCGGCCGGCCACTCCTGGGAAGGTTCACCACTGTTCCATGTCTTCGCCATTTGTGGATAATGGCTCTCACTGTGGTTCGCTGGATTCCTAAAGCTTTGGAAATGGCTTTATAACCCTTTCCAGACTGATAGATCTCAATTACTTTCTTTCTCAATTGTTCCTGAATTTCTTTGGGTCTCGGCATGATGTGTAGCTTTTAAGGATCTTCTGGTGGACCTTACTGTGTCAAGCAGCTCCTATTTAAGTGATGCCTTGATTGTGAACAGGTGTGGCAATAATCAGGCCTGGGTGTGGCTAGAGAAATTGAACTCAGGTGTGGACAACCACAGTTATAGTATGTTTTTAACAAGGGGGGCAATCACTTTTTCACACAGGGCCATGATGGTTTGGATTTTTTTTCACCTTTAATAATAAACACCTTCATTTACAAATTGCATTTTGTGTTTACTTGTGTTGTCCTTGACTATTGTTTAAATTGGTTTGATGTTCCGAAACACTTAAGTGTGACAAACATGCAAAGGAACAGGAAATGAGGAAGGGGGCAAACACTTTTTCACACCACTGTATATGTATGTTAAATATTTAAACCTGTGACACTGCCAATGGAAATAAAACAGAAACATTCAGCTACAAGTTTTTTATGGAAAGCAAAATATTGTAATTTAGATGTATCGCACATCATCACTTAGCATCAATTTATCATCAGGAACATAATGACCTGGGACTTATTAAAGGACAGATGAATCAGAGTAAAATAAAAACCACTGCTTGGAATACAAAAAGATGAACACATTTAACAGACTAATTTAAAGCACGGATTTTATCGTAGAAAAAAAACTGACATAGATTCAAATAAGAACTTTCAGAAATGAGAGTTACATAATCATGGCTTGGCATCTTTTTGTAAACACAAAGTTCCCAACGAAGACATCTGTTGCTGTATAAATCCAAATTATTATTTTATTTAAGCTTATTTCTTATTATATCATTGTATTTAAACTTTTGCAAAACTCTGAAGTGTTGCTTGGATTTTAGGAGATACAACCAGTTCCATGCACAGCCTCAAAGTCTTGAGTTCAAATACAACTTAGATCCTAATTATGTGGAATTTATTTGGTTTATTTATTTTTACAGTATATTTGAGGTATCCCTACATTTTCCATCTCAAGCTCCAAAAATATGTGATTAGATAATTTCAATCTAAGCTATCCCTAGAATGCATATGTTATACTGCATGGCTATTGCAGATAAACATTTTTTTTCTGTTGGAAGAGAGACTGATGTGGATGATGACAGAGCCATTTAAAAAAAATATGCCAGGCAGGGTTGGACTGACCCAGGAAGCTGGAGGATGCTGTGGTGAGGTGATTCATGACCCCTGCCTTAAATATGCCTTTAAAAGCTGACCAAGCAAATATTTAACTAGAGTATTTACCAATCTATTTACCAATCTATCTGATGATGCCATCTCATCCATTGTGCCTTGCTGGCATATTTTTTAATTTTTGCTAAAATAAATATCCCCAAAAAATATATAAAAAAACAAATTTATTTTTCAGTTTAGGCCGATATGTATTCTTCTACATATTTTTGGTAAAACAAAATCGCAATATGCGTATATTGATTGGTTTGTAAAAGTTGAAAAGTTATAGCGTCTGCATTTTTATTTTAAACTTATTTTTTTATTAGTAATGCCGTTCTGCCACTCTGTGACACGATGGTGGGACACCGGCGGACATCGAGTCTGCGGGGGCGCAGTCACAGAGTACGATGCAGGCGTGCGCACACCCACAATTACGCGTCTTAAAGGGGACGTACCTGTACGCCCATTTGCGCAGCCATGCCATTGTGCCAACATGTATCGTCGTGCACTGGTCGGCAAGTGGTTAAAGTGCATCTCCAGTTTTGCAGCCATTGGGATTATACCTTCTATGTATTCCATGTTGCTATTAACTGCATAACTTAGAAAGGTAACCAGTAATGTCTACAATTTTTAAAGCATGTTTTACTTGCTTAGCCACTTCAATACAGGGCATTTTTACCCCTTCTTGCCCAGGCTAATTTTCAGCTTTCAGCGCTGTCACACTTTGAATGACAATTGCATGATCATGCGACGTTGTACCCAAATTAAATATTGATTGTTTTTTTTTTTCCCCCACAAATACAGTTTTCTTTTGGTGGTATTTGATCACCTCTGCGTTTTTTTTTATTTTTTGCGATATGAACAAAAAAAGAGAGACAATTTAGAAAAAATAACAATATTTATTACTTTTGCGTATATTGATTGGTTTGTGCAAAAGTTATAGCGTCTACAAAATAGGGGATAGATTTGTAATTTTTATTATTATTATTTTTTTTTTTACTACTAATGGCAGCGATCTACGATTTTTATTGTGACTGTGACATTGCGGCGGACAGATCAGACACTTTTGACACTATTTTGGGACCATTCACATTTATAAAGCAATCGGTGCTATAGAAAATGCACTGATTACTGTATAAATGTGACTTTCAGGGAAGGGGTTAACACTAGGGGGCGCTGCAGGGGTTAAATGTGTGTCCTAGGGAGTGATTCTAACTGTGGGGGGAGGGGACTGATGAGGGGAGGAGACTGATCGGTGTTCCTCTGTATAAGGAACATACGATCAGTTCTCCTCTCCCTTGACAGGACGTGGATCTGTGTGTTTACATTTCTTCTCCCAAGAAATATATCCAAAAAGTTGAGATGTTTTCCCAATTTTTTGGTATGCTGTGTGAATGGGAACATAGTGGGGGGTTCTCAAATTCAAAGGAAAATAAATCCCTCGTTAAAACCTGGAGAGTAATATCAAAGTCCAAGTTCAGAAAAGTTGATTTCATAAGGAGAAGCTGTGCGCAGTCCTAGAGCCTGTAAATCCACTTCCATTCTGTGACCAGAATTTTGACATACTCCATATGAAAAAATTATTTTCCAAAGCTAATCCACCAATCAAAATCTTGAATGATCGAACATTACTCTTTCCAGGATTAAGCTTTTGAGCTGACTAAACGCTGTATCAAACCTCTTTGCATTTTTGGACAGCAACATTAATCTAATAAGGATAATGAAATATGTGGATGAAAATAGACTACAGTGCCAATATTGTCTCAGTGCTATAATAGTCTGTTTGCACTCTGCTTTCAGCCATAGGATGTATTTGATGAACTGCAAAAAGCTATTAAAAATGATATACATTGCATATGAACGTTGTTCTGTTGGGACCACAAAGCCTACAACCAGCAGGAAATAATGATCATTTTGCATTCAAGTGTGGACACAAATGACCAGCAAAGGGTAATTACTGGCATTACATACAAACAATGCTAGAGTGTGATTCAATGATTTACAAAGATCCTTTAAAATGCCACAATGGGGCTAAAGTGTGCAGAAAATACATTTTATATAGGCATATTTATATAAATGTGCAATCCATTAAACTCCCTTAGTGGAGCTTAACAGTTAAACTACTGTATTTGTATAGGATTTGATGAGCATTGCTATAGGTAGACATTAATGACCAGTACATTTTTGTATTGGGATTAAATAGGGAAGTTTAAACCTATATGTGTGAAGTGGGAGTGGAACGTGTCAGACATATTCCCTAAGAGGATAAGGATTCTAACCCAATACCAAGAGTCTAACCCAAGAATAAGCGTGCAGATGTTGGCCTGGCCAAGTTGTTCAATGGCTCCAGTATGGTGCCCTTATACTCTAACCAAAAAACACCAAGAACCATCCCAAACCACTCTGTATTCCCAGGGAAGAAACGATGAGCAGTCAAAGACAATCCTCCATTTCAATCATAACCCATAATCAAGCTTCTAGACCAGCTGCCAGGCTACAATGGAGCAGAGGTCAAGGAGACTGAATCAGACCTAGCCCTGGCCTTCCTGGAAGAGTGGGTACTCCTCTTCCAATCCAGCAAGAACTGAGATTGACCCAGTCTCTAAGCCCTCTGCTACAGAACAGACCAGGGACCAGTCCAGATACCCAATCACAGCTCACAATAGAAACTTCACACTCTTCGAACAGGATACCCTGTACTTCCAGAGAGCAGGGGGCTTGCCATAGACTTTCACAAGAGGTTTCAGAGTGAAATCACTGCTCTGCCATCAATCCCTGTACACAGCACAAAATGTGTCTCATCGCCCCATTCCATCGAAGATCATGAAAGACTCAACCCACAACCCAGGAGCTAATTTCTCTGCTAGAGTCTTCAGACTGAACCAGAACCTCTCTTCAACCCCAAAATGTAACAGTTATGATAGAGTTATGCTGGTAAAACCTTTAGCAAGGTAGACTATAATCCATCATCCTTATGAGTTTTATGCAGTGTTAATTTCGTCAACAAAAACATTTGTCATAATTTTCATCAGAGGCATGTTTCCTGTGACAAACTAAAAGAAAATTACCCCAAATTTCCATCAATTGATGAAAACTTTGACAAAAATTCCCATTTTTGGCAAAAAAAGAAAATGGAACAAAAATGTGAGAGAGCTCCGCCTGTAAAGCCTGTGTAATGAGGTATATTTTCCTCCCACTGACAATGTGGGGTTTATTTTATCCTGACTGACAACAAAATGTTTTAATATTGTACTACTAACACCAACAATGGGACTTATTTTATTCACACTGTCCAAATGACAGTGCTTATTTTACTCTTACTAATACCAACAATGGGGGTTATTTTACTCACACTGGAAAAAAATATTACAGCTCACACATCACACAGCTCACAAAAAATACATTTACCTCCAGCAAGGCTTATTTAAAACTCGTAGACATTTTCAAAAAACATTATCAAAAAATATGGGGATTTGGTCACACCATATTGCTATATGGTGCTTAAGCCCACTTACTGCGACAAAGTACCCCATGATTAGTGGGTCCTACACTATCCATAGATTGGGAGATTTGTTTATGTTACATGTTACAAGGGGGCCCCCAGATCCCACCCCCAATGTGAATGAGCACCCCTACTCATTCACAAAAAATGTGGCAAAAGTGAATAAAAATGCAACAAAGGTTTTTGACAAGTCCTTTATCAAAAAAAAAATGTAATTGTCCCCCACCGTGTAGATCCCACATTAATCACCGGTCACCGACCTGAAAAATAAAATAAAAAAAAGGTTCAACTCCTGACAAAGGCATCCGCCGAATGACAGGGTCACCACCTCCCACCACTAAATAAACTAGAGGCATGCTGGGCCGATGACATCACAAGGGGTGGGGCCATCCGGTGACATAACATTCAGTACACATTCCCTAAATACCCCATGTTCATGTGGTATTTACCAAGCATTTTCAGCATTTTGTGGTAAATACTGAAGAATGGTATAGTGAATTGACAGTTTCAGGATCGCATACGGTATTTAGGGAAAATGTGTCTGGACACCTACATACCGCATGCGATCTGGTTCTGTGAATCAAGCCCACTTACGCTAACACTAACTGCCATTGATACAAATTTAAAAAAATGTATTAAATTCCACGCAAAATTTGCTGACCGTGATCTTTGACCTTGACCCTAACGCTAACCCTGGCAAACCTTGATCTTATTTTCTTTTATTTTTTTATTCTTTATTGAACCACTTCAATACAGGGCACTTAAACACCTTCCTGCCCAGACCAATTTTGAGCTTTCAGCGCTCTCACACTTTGAATGACAATTGCGCGGTCATGCAACACTGTACCCAAATGAAATTTTTATCATTTTTTCCCCACAAATAGAGCTTTCTTTTGGTGGTATTTGATCACCTATGCGGTTTTTATTTTTTGCTAAACAAATAAAAAAAGACCGAAAATTTTGAAAAAAAAAATGTTTTCTTTTTGTTTCAGTTTCATACTTTGTAAATAAGTACGTTTTCTCCTTCACTGATGGGCACTGATAGGTCTGCACTGATGGGCACTGATGGGTACTGATAAGGCGGCACCGATGAAGTGGCACTGAGGTGGCATTGATGGGCACTGATAGGCGGCACTGATAGGCGGCACTGATGGGTGGCACAAATTGGCACTGATGGCTGGCACAGATTGGCATGGATAGGCGGCACGGATTGGCACGGATAGGCGGCATGGATGGGCACTGATAGGCGGCACAGATGGGCACTGATAGGCGGCATGGATGGGCACTGATAGGCGGTATGGATGGACACTGATAGGTGGCACGGATAGGCACTGATAGGTGGCACGGATAGGCACCCATTGCCAATCAGTGCCAAACAATAATGCATGCCAATCAGTGATGCCCATTGTGGGCACTGATTGGCATCCATTGTCGGCACTGATTGGCATCCATTGGGGGCACTGTGTGTCATCCCTGGTGGTCTAGGGTGGCATACCTTGTGCTGGGCATCACTGGTGGTCTGGTGGCGTCCCTGGTGGTCCATTGTGGGCATCCTCGGGGGGGCTGCGCTGATAATCGATCAGCACAGACCCCCCCTGTCAGAGGAGCAGCCGATCGGCTCTCCTCTACTCGCGTCTGACAGACGCGAGTGAGGAAAAGCCGATTACCGGCTTTTCCTATTTACACTGTGATCAGCCGTGATTGGACACGGCTGATCACGTGGTGAAGAGTCTCCGTCGGAGACTCTTTACCAAGATCGTAGTTGCGGGGTGTCAGACTGACACCCCCAACAACGATCGCCGCGATGCGCGCCCCGGGGGCGCGCAGCGGCTCAAAATCCTGAGGACGTCATATGACGTCCTGTCAGGATTTTACAACCACTTTGCCGACGTCATTTGACAATGGACGGGCGGCAAGTGGTTAAAAAACTTTTTTACATACTTTTCTTGATTTAGAAATCTCTTCATTCAGAAAAGGAAGTAAACACAGCGGCGGGCTGATGTGACTGATTACTGTGATAGCCAATCAGAGGCTATCACAGCGATCAGGTGACCCAGGACTGGGAGTCCCAGGTCCTGATAGTTAGTACAAGACTCAGGGCTCTCTGTGAGAGCCCAGTCTCTGTACTGGGAGTGCGCTGTGTGGTGCACTCCCTGCACAAAGAGAAGTATATGCGGTCCCTCAGAAAAAGACCCACTTCAGTGAGGCTGCATAAATGCGTACAGTCTGCAGAAAGGGGTTAAACCCCCCAAAAACATTATATATTTTCTGAAAGTGGAGGCTATCACACAATATTTGCGCAACTGTTTATCAAATCTACATGTGCAAGAAAAAAGAATAAAAGATGATAGTGTCCAGTAAACACATACCAAATTGTGTATATAAAGTTTTAAAACTGCGTGCACCAAAAAAAAACGGCCAAAAATGTTGCTAGTCCAAATGATCAATAGTTACATTTAAATGCTTTTACAGCTCATCAGTTTAAAGTTAACCATAAATAAGGGACCTCACGTCATTTCAATATTCACATCGAGTTATGTGTAATGTTATCTCTGGTTACAGAAACATGCGCACCATATACATATGTGTGCATTTTTGTTGTGCCCAGTTTAACGAGGCTGCTTTTAATTTTTTTAAATCTTTATTCATTTTATTATAATTACATTTGTTTATCCTTTAACTCTATCAATATTACAAGGGAGCTAACAAGACCCCCTATGTAAATGCAATAATAATTTTACAGGTCCCCTTTATGGAGACATTAGGGGTCTACAAGACCCTAATATTTCCCCTGCCATTACTTCAGCACAAATCGTGATTGATTAGCTGCTTCCCCAGCCAAAACAGCTAGGGAATGACAGCTCTGAAGCTGGAAATACTCAGAGCTGAGAGCTTCCAGCATCATACACAGTGGAGGAGACTGTAGAATGGTTGATCCCTGATCTCCTCCTGCTCACCTACCTGAAGGTATTTGAGGCATTTGTTGTGATACCAGGCAGGCTCATGGAAAGATTGGGGGGGGGGGTGTGATGCCAGCACTGTAAAACTGAACAAGATCATGGGGCTATACAGCTGCTCTGATCACTTTTGCATTAAAGTGATACTAAAGGTTTGGCTTAAAGAAAAAAAAATGCAATAGAACAACATACTACTTGGCAAGGGTTTTGCACAGAGCAACCCCGATCCCCCTCCTCTCATGTCCCCTGCTGGCACTCCTGGCCCCTCTCCCCTGCTCAGTGCCCCCAGAGCAAGCTGCTTGATTTACGATGTATGATTTACATGGCACTGCCCACTGTCCTAAGACCAGAAATAATCCTCCTAGTTTTGGGATATGTGATGGAATGAGACATAAAAATACCTTCTGTTCCAAGAAGGCTCTTCTGTGCTATGAGTGGAATTAGTTGGAAGGATTCTTTTTGTCCCTTCTCACCATAACCTTAATGGGTTTATTTTTTTTTTTGTAGAGCGGGAATATGCAATTAGCGGACCTCCAGCTGTTGCAAAACTACCAAAGTCCCATCATGCCTCTGCCTCTGGGTGTCATGCTTGTGGCTGTCAGAGTCTAGCTATGCCTCATGGGACTTGTAGTTCTGCAACAGCTGGAGGTCCGCTAATTGCATATCCCTGATGTAGAGGATTAAATGCCATTTCTTATTATTAAAGTGGGCGTAAACTCCCTTGTATGAATTTTACCTATAGGTAAGCCTATAATAAGGTTTACCTATAGATACAGTAAATATCTCCTAAACGTGCACCGGAGATATTTACTTTAGATGCAGACATTGACGTCCCTGGCACATGCACTCTGAAGGTATGGTATACCCATGACATTCCTTCAGAGCCATGCCTTAAACAGCGACTTCCGAGCACATGCGCTTGGTCATTCATTTCGCCGAAGCCCACAAGCCCGGAAGAAAGACGAGTGAAGATGGAAGCGCCTTCAGGTAAGTCTGTCATGATGCACACTAGCACATGTGTCATCAATGCATACTAGCACATTATGACTTAAACTGCCCATGGCCCAATTTATTTATTTTAGTTTGATGCAGTTTACTAGTGTTTTAAGTGTTTTAACAAGTATATTATATGTATGCATATCTGTTTTCAGTATAAGTTACACTAGAAGGTGACACTGTAATAAATAAGCTGGTACCAGAGAGCATATATAACATCATTTGGATAATGTGAGAAGAATTCTTTAGAAACATCTATAGGTTATGGTGTCTTTAATGTATACATCATGTAGCTTAAAGCCTATTGCATGGAAAGTGATTTGCTATTAAAGCGGTTCTGCACACACAATTTTTTTTTTTTCTTGTAATGTTAAAATAATTTTTTTTATTTCAATACACTCACATTTTTGGTGTCCGTCCGTTGTCCGTGTCCGTAATTCTTAAAATTCTGAACTTTTAAAATGTATACCAGCAGCAATGTCATTTTGCTTGTGGGCATTTGAAACCCACAAGCATTTACTTCCTTGTTCCCTTTCGTTATGGGAACCAGCATGCCTCACGTTTGCCGAAATCTCGCAAGATTTCGGCCACATCCGCCAAAATCTCACGAGATTTCGGCAGGAGGCCCGTAAATCTCGCGAGATTTCGGCAGGAGGCCCGTAAATCTCACGAGATTTCGGCAGGAGGCCCGTAAATCTCGAGAGATTTCGGCAGGAGGCCCGTAAATCTTGCGAGATTTCGGCAGGAGGCCCGTAAATCTTGCGAGATTTTGGCGGATGTCCGCACTGACTCCTGGGATCAATGACACCAGATCCCAGGAGACAGTGCGGCATGACGAGGATCGCCGCATAGACCCCACCCACCCCCGAAGAGACAGAGCAGCAATTACAAGGTAAGTAAAAAAAAAAAACACGCCATTTAGTACTCTTTGCCTGATTTGGAAGGCAAAGAGATTTATTAAATGAAGTGTGTGCAGAACCGCTTTAAATACAGGACCTTTATTACTATACAGTTACAAATATTAATATTACTGTTTTTCAACAGCACTAATGTTATAAAACCTGAATGCCTACTTCCTTCAATTAGCAAGATAGATGCTGCAAAAGATATTGGCAATTTATCAGTGAAGAATGTTCTGCTGTGCTGTTTTACATGGAATCAGTCTGTCTGGTAATATGCTCAGCATTTTATTTTCTACTTGAAATAAAATACATAACATGAGGAAATGAGATCAAGGCTGCATTGATAAATGGTTGAATTTTAATTTTTTTTCTGCCGAGGTCTCTAAAATAGAACTGTTTAATCAAAGGCTTGTACCAGCTCAGCCCTTCATAATGTGTCCAGATCTATTCATAATTTTCTACTTTGAATTGTTATTGAGTAATAGGTATAGCTCACATCCTTGCGTGCGCTGGTACAGAAAATAAACATGTTTGCATGATATCTTAAATAATGTATCCACTTAGTTCTGCAATTCATTATGTGAAGGATAATGAAAGATTCTTATTTTCTTAAGATGTGAATATATTTGCAGCAGCATGTGGTAAGAACCACATCATTAAAATGCAAACACCTTAGCTGACTTAAAACCAGGGTTTCTATTGCAAGTAAAGTAAAATATTACATACATATTAGCCATTACTAGTGCCATTTTATCGCAATCAACACTGATTTTTCAAATATTTGAATTATAATTTAGAAAGTGAAATATATTAATTCATTATATGATTGCCTAGATATACTGTACATGTGTGGTTAGATTTTTTTTTCTAACAATGTATAATCAAATAGTATACATTATTGTAATGATTGCTTGACCAATTACTGTATGTCCATTCATTTCTCATTAACTGATTGATGCAATGGCTGCCTCTATGGATTTGTTGTGTCAAGAAAAAGCATTTCCGTATGTTCACTAACCATACCTTATAGCTTCCCAAATAAAATTTGGGATACATGAGCAAAGAACAATTGAGTACTGTCCGTGATACTTTTTTATTTGTACTAACAACCAGATTTTCAAGACAAGCTTTCAGGATGATACGAAGAATGGTTGAGAGGGTCCAAAATGTTATACAGCACCTCATCCCAATAAGCTTTCAGGATGTTCCCCCCTTCTTCAAGGTCTGAGCGGTACTAATACACAATAGAAAATAAATAATTTGTTGCGCTTAATGATAAGATAAAAAGAAAGCTGCTAACACTAATTGCTGGATACAATGAGCATAATATGGGTAAAGGGTGTAGCGCTGAAAACATAATATAATATAAAGACATAAAGTTCATTGTTAAAAGTTCATCTCTATAGAAAGAAAGCTGAAAACAATCAGAACAAAGTCCACCGGGAAGAGAATAATCAAAATCCACCGTGGAGATGTAGAAGAAAAGATATAGATCCCGTCACCTTCACCCAATATAACTGACCTTTACCATCAGTGTATGGGTTATACAGATATAATGCAATCTGGTGATGGCAAAGAAACGATCCTTCCAGCTTAAAGTGGTTGTAAACCCACTTTTTGTACTTTTACCTATAGGTAAGTCTAGAATAAGGCTTACCTATAGGTAGTGGAAATATCTCCTAAACGTGCGCAGTTTAGGCGATATTTCACTTGTAGTCTGCCGGAAACTGCTACGGCGCATGCGCAAGGAAGAAACGAAACTAAAGGCCGTTTCTTCCCTAGCATATGCCGCAGCTCATGACTCCTGTGCGCATGCGCGGGAGTGATGTCGCGCGGCTCTGGCAAATCACAGAGCCGGAGTCCGCGGCCCCGAAGGAAGAGGGCAAGAAGATAGATGCTGCCCACACAGGGAACGTCGCTGGATTCTTTTGCAGGTAAGTGGTACATAATGGGCTAGTATACTATGCATACTAGCCCATTATGCTTTTTATTTGCAGGCTATACAGGCAGCAAAAGAGGAAGTAAAACCCATCAGGGTTTACTTCCTCTTTAAATAGCAATCCAATAGACCAAACAGGCTAAAAGAAACTTTTCCTCTCAGCAGAATCTAAGGCCGGGTAAGTACCAAGGCTCAGGCAGTAGCTCGATAAACATATCAGTGCAATAAGTAGAAAAAGAACGCGCATTGTGCAGGCATCCAAAAAAGCAGTATTTATTATGCAGAAAGTAAAATTAAATAAACTCACATTTTGTTAAAAGTTAAACAGGCACAATAGAAAGAAGCGAGCAGCGCTTCTAACCAACAAGGTGGCCGCTGCACCTCCGTTAATACACAATACACAAATAATTAGCAGAATGTTAAAGAGGAAGTAAACCCTGATGGGTTTTACTTCCTCTTCGTTTCCCTGCAAAGGTAAAGCATAATGGGCTACTATGCATCGCATAGTAACCCATTATGTGTCACTTACCTGACACAGGAGCCTGCAATGTCACCGCTGTCTCCTCTTCCGCGAAGCGTCCATCTTCCTTCTGGGCATGATGTCACTCTCATGCATGCGTGCGGGAGCCGCCACTAACGTCATGATCGCTCAGTGTGCCTGCGCGCCACATTTTATGCCCACATTTTCAGTCAGGTCAGCATGTTCACATGGGATGCTTAGGGGTTCTGGATTGTCTTCCAGGAAACTGATAGAGAAAGTGTAGATGTTGTGTCAATTTTATGTTGTTTGGGTTATATCCAAAGATTCTGCACTTGGTATAGTTTCTGGAGTTGTTTTTGCTTCTTCTTCATGGCAAGTTTTTGAAGTCGACTTTGTATAGTTTCCATTCCATTTTTATTTTGGCTAGCGTTGGTAGGATTCAATGCTGTTAGGGTTTGACTTTTGTTTCCTGATTGTTATTCTTTTACCATACAGTTTGTGCCTGAGGTTGTTCCTTAGTCTTTCTGGTACATTTGAAAAGTCTTCCTGCCTATATAGAGTATTTGCACAAGATTTTTTAATTCGGAGGCCATGTGGTATGAGATTGCTCTTAATGCATCTTGAAAGAAAGAAATGTCACTGTTGATCTGTGTTTCCTTTGTGATCAGGTTGCTTCATGCAGCTATATGCAGTATCTTCCATCATGCTCGAGGTGATTGTAGCCATGTTAGTGCCCTTGTGCCCTTGTTACAAAAACAATTGAGTACTGTCCATGATACTTTTTGTTTATGATACACAAGCCAGTAATATTGGTTTCAAAGGCGACAAATCACAACTCATCGTAGTCCCCAAAAAATAAAATGTGAAGTGCACAGCCAAAAAGAACCGATGGCCTAATCTGCCACTATTTCCTTCACTCAGACCTTATTGTATGCAGAATAGAAGATAGGCAGTTATGTCACATTTTGAACTACCTAAGTACTTTTATTCTGCAATGGTCACCTGGGCAAATAATGGAGGTAGACCTCATGAATGTAGACACTAGACATGTGCATTTCGTTATGTTCCGAATCGAAATTCGGACAATTTTTCATTATTCGGACATTCGGATGCATCCGAATTACCGAATTACAATACTAGCGAATTTAACCGAATCCGAATTTTTTCGAATCGAAAAATCGCGGACGAAATTCAAAATATCTCAGGGTCACTTAGTGATAGAAACTCCAAATTTGTATATGTTGTAGTGCTAGTTCTACTGTGTTAGCATACCAAATTTGGGGTTTCTATCTACAAGTTTCTATCACCAAGTAACCCCGAGATACGTGGACCCAAAGTCGGGTCGCAAAATATTTTCGAATCCGGTTGAAATAGTTTCTGTTAGGTACCTGGTAGTGCTGAGCCTGACTTGGTGGTTGGAGACCTCTCTTACAACTCTGGTAAGGCAGACAGGTAAGGACGGCAGGCAGAAGGATGGTCAGGAGGCAAGCCAGGGGTTCAGCAACAGTAACACAGTCCAGAGCAGGGTCAAACAAGCCGGGGTCAAAGAACGGAGAAGGCAGCGGAGTCAGACAAGCCGGGTCACAGGTAGGAAGCTCAGACAGGTTCAGGTTGGGGGTCACAGGTGGGAGCTGAGACGGACAGCGCCGCATGCAGGCAGCTGTCCCCTTTAAATAAGGCCACTGGCGCCAAAGCGGCGCCGATCGTGCACGCGCACGTGCATGCGCCCGCTATTCGCGCACGGGAGCGCGCGCACGAGTCCGGCGGGCGCGTGCACGCGCGCGCCGGCGTTCAGAGGGACCAGGGCTGCCCAGGTGCCCGCGCACCCTCCGGCTAGGGTGCCCAGGGCGGCTAGAGCCCTGACATTGCCCCCTCACAAGGGGCAACCTCCGGGTGCCCATTAGGCGTTGTCTTTCTGGATGGGAAGAAAGAAAGGTGCGGATTAGTCTCTTGGCATGAAGGTTGCATTCTGGTTCCCATGAATTACTCTCGGCCCCATACCCCTTCCACTTAATCAGGAACTGCCTCTCCCCCCTACGTCTCCTGCAATCAAGGATGGCCTCCACCTCGTACTCTTCATTACCTTGGACCAGGACAGGTCCGGGTGGGTTTGTACCCCTATCAGGGAAGGGATCGGGCACAGCGGGTTTCAGGAGAGAGACGTGGAAAACTGGGTGGACTCTCATAGAGTCGGGCAGGGACAGCTCATAGGAAACCTCATTGATCCTCCTCTTCACAGGGAAAGGTCCTAAGAACTTGGGAGCAAGCTTCTTAGAAGGACAAGCAAGTCTAAGGTTAGTTGTAGCTAGCCATACCTGGTCGCCCACCTGCAAGTTCAACTCTCCCCTTCTCTTCCGATCAAAGAACCTCTTGCTGTCCTCCTGTGCCTTGGTGATTGCTTCCTGAAGAATCCTGTTGTTGCGGCTGAGGAACAAAGCTGTATCCTGGACTGCCGGGACTGAAGATTCTGGGAGAAAGTCAGGGAGAAAAGACAAATGAAAACCGTAGTTGGCAAAAAATGGGGATTGTCCTGTGGCAGAATGGCTGGCATTATTATAGGAGAATTCTGCTAGGGGTAATAGGGACACCCAATCGTCCTGCACAAAGGACGTGAAGCACCTTATGTATTGCTCCAAAGTCTGGTTGGTGCGTTCCGTCTGCCCATTAGTTTGGGGGTGATATGCAGAAGAAAGGGCCAGCTCAATCTTAAGGATCTCACAAAGGGCCCTCCAGAAACGGGACGTGAACTGGACCCCCCTATCTGAGACTATATTGGCCGGAACCCCGTGTAACCTGACTATCTCCTTAATAAAAAGGTGGGCAGTCTCTGTGGCAGATGGTGTTCCCCTTAAAGGCAAAAAGTGGGCCATTTTGGACAGCCGGTCCACTACTACAAAAATAGCAGAGCACCCCTCAGAGCACGGAAGCTCGACTATAAAGTCCATAGACAACATTCGCCAAGGTCGATCAGGTGCAGGAAGAGGCTTCAAAAGACCCCAAGCTCGGTTCCTAGACGTCTTGCTGCGGTTACAAACAGGGCAGGAGTCAACATAAGACTTGCAGAATTCCTTCAGCTTGGGCCACCAAAAGGTGCGTTGCACCAGCTCCACAGTTTTACGGCTCCCGAAGTGTCCTGCCAGTGGGTGGTCGTGTAGAAGGGTCAGGACCTTCACCCTTACAGATTCGGGGACGAAGACTTGACTCCCCCTCCAGAGAAGTCCATCACTGGAAGTTAGGGTGACCCCATGGGGTCCCTGGGAACTGGCGGATGCCTCCCGGATTTGAGATAGCAGATCTGGCTGTAAAAGTAGAAAGTTTCCGGAAGACAGGATGGTGTCTGGGATGGTGGAGTCCTTGGGACTGTCAAACATCCGAGAAAGGGCGTCAGGTTTAACATTCTTGGAACCGGGACGATACGTGATATGAAAGCAGAACCTTGAGAAAAACAGAGCCCAGCGGGCTTGTCGGGGCTTGAGTCGCTTGGCAGTTCGTAAGTACTCAAGGTTCTTGTGGTCTGTGTAGATAAGTACTGGATGATTAGCTCCCTCCAAGAGGTACCTCCATTCCTCTAGTGCCGACTTGATAGCCAAGAGTTCCCGGTCCCCGACATCATAATTCCTCTCGGCTGGAGAAAGTTTCCGAGAGAAAAACCCCACTGGGTGCATGGCGTCTTTATTGCCCTGTCGTTGTGACACGACTGCCCCAACTGCCACTTCAGATGTATCGACTTCCAAGATGTAAGGGAGGGCAGGGTCGGGGTGACTGAGGATGGGGGCGGAGGTAAACAGTCTTTTAAGCTGGTCAAAGGCCCCTTGAGCCTCCGGGCCCCAGTGGAAGCGTGTGCCCTGCTTGGTCAGCTGGGTGATGGGGGTGATGATAGCAGAGAACCCCTTAATAAACTTCCTGTAGAAGTTTGCAAATCCTACGAACCGTTGGATTCCTTTCCTATCTACAGGTGCTGGCCAGTCAAGAACGGCGGACACCTTCTGAGGGTCCATTCTAATGCCTGCCGGGGAGATTTCAAGTCCCAAAAACTGGATTTCCTGCTGCTCAAATTCGCACTTCTCGGCCTTTGCATATAGGCCGTGCCGTCGGAGTCGAAGGAGTACCTTGCCCACATGCCCACGATGTTGTTCTAGGGTTTGGGAGAAAATCAAGATGTCGTCCAAATAGACGATCACAAAAATGTCCAAATAGTCTCTGAGTACGTCATTGATGAAATGCTGAAACGTGGCCGGGGCATTACAGAGCCCGAAGGGCATGACCAAGTACTCGTAGTGGCCGAAGCGAGTCCGGAAAGCCGTCTTCCACTCATCCTCGGCCCGAATGCGGACCAAATTGTATGCACCCCTGAGGTCCAATTTGGTGAAAACTGTTGCTGATCTTAGCTTTTGAAAGAGCTCGGGGATTAAGGGCAGGGGGTACCGGTTCTTGACCGTCACCTTATTGAGCTCCCGGTAGTCCACACAGGGCCTCAAGGACTGATCTTTTTTGGTGACGAAGAAGATGCCTGCGCCAGCAGGAGAGGTGGAATGGCGGATGAACCCCTTCTTTAAGTTTTCGGAAATGTAGGTCTTCAGGGCCTCCTGTTCCTTCTCGGAGAGAGGAAAAATGCGACCGAAGGGGATTTCAGCCCCAGGGAGGAGCTCGATGGGGCAATCATAGGGACGGTGGGGCGGAAGGGAGTCCGCCCCCCGCTTGCTGAAAACGTCCAGAAAGTCATGATAAGGTTGGGGTACAGACTGGCGCAGGTCTTGATTCGCGTCTAGGCAAAGCAAGGTAGAGGATGTTCCGGGGGTTGCAGGTAGGCAGTGTTCCTGGCAGTACTGGGATTGAAATTCTACCTCCCCGGTGGACCAATGGATCAGCGGGTTGTGGGCCTGGAGCCATGGCATACCCAGGATGACTGGGAACAGGGGAGAGGAGATCACGTCCATGGTTAGAAGCTCCTGATGTTGAGGGAAAATTGTAGCGGGTAAAGGCAGAGTCTCTTGAGTCACCTGGCCAGACTTAATGCGGGACCCATCCGCCAGGAACACAGAAAGTCCTTGGGTCTTCTTCTGGAGCGGCAGGGCGTGAGTGTTGGCGAAGGTGGCATCCACGAAACAGCTGCACGCCCCGGAGTCAATGATGGCGCTGGTGAGGATTGTCCTTCCCTGGCACTGCAACGACAGAGGAAGGGTAAGGTGAATAGTACTGGCTGGGCACGGTGCAGAGAGAGGAGAAACGGATGACAGGCACTTACGCGTCTTGACAGGGCAACCATTCACGAAATGTCCAGAGCCCCCACAGTACAGACACAGATTCAACTGGCGACGTCGGGCCCGTTCCTCGGGCGTCAAGGGGGCACGTAGAAGACCGATCTGCATCGGTTCGGAACCATCTGAAGCAGGTCCCACGGGAGGTGTAGAAGGAGCAGGTAGGTAGCGGGTAGCAGGAACAGGAGCCCTAGCGACCATCCAAGCTGGGCGACTGGGTAAAGCAGAGCGTTCAGCTCGGCGCTCCCGCAGGCGACGGTCCAATTGGATTGTCAGAGTGACAAGGTCCTCAAGATCCTCAGGAACTCCTACACGGGCCAGTTCGTCTTTCAACCCCTCCGAGAGGCCCATGCGGAACTGGTGTCTGAGAGCTGCATTGTTCCATTGAGTATCCGCGCTCCAACGCCTAAAGTCCGTGATATAGTCCTCAGCCGTCCTGCGGCCTTGCTGGAGCGCGGATAGGGCAGATTCAGCTGTAGCCGTGCGTTGAGGGTCGTCGTACAACTGTGCCATTGCCTGGAAGAAGGCGGCTAAGGACTGGGTCATGACACTGTTGGCTCCCAGAAGACGGTGGGCCCAAGACTGGGGTTCTCCTTGTAGAAGGGACACCACAAATCCCACTTTGGTGACCTCCAGGGAGAAGGTCCGGGGTTGCAGGGCAAAGTAAAGCTGGCAGGCATCTCGGAAAGCTTGAAACTTGGACCGGTCGCCTGAGAACCTTTCTGGGACAGGTACTCTAGGTTCGGGGGGAAGCATCACCACTGTTGGTTGGGAAGCAGGTTGCACTGATGGTGGAGGAGGTGCAGCAGCCATGGGGCTGGCAAGTTGTTGAACTTGGCCTTCCAGCTTGGTATATCCCTCCTGCAGGGATTTTACTGCTTGTGTAAGGGCTGCCAGGTGGGAGCACATTTCCCGCATGGTTGAGGCTCCATCCGCAGGCTCAGTCATATTGGCTGTCCGTACTGTTAGGTACCTGGTAGTGCTGAGCCTGACTTGGTGGTTGGAGACCTCTCTTACAACTCTGGTTCAGGGCCTGCTGGATTGGGGACAGCGTAGCCGTGAACACAGCGGGTAGGAGTGTCCGTATGGATGCAGCTGGCTGATGCTGGGTAGATGCAGGTCTTGCTCGGAGGGTAGGTCTGCAGATGAGGGTTCGGCAGAAGACCAGGAGGCAGGAGGTAGACCGGCAACAGGAGCAGCAGCAGACGGCTGAAGTAGCTGACAGCAACGGCAGTAGATCAGCAGAGGACGGCAGCAGCGAGGACCTGTGCAGGGACACTGGAGCAGGGATGGTCAGGCAAGCCGGGTCACAACAGGTAAGGCAGACAGGTAAGGACGGCAGGCAGAAGGATGGTCAGGAGGCAAGCCAGGGGTTCAGCAACAGTAACACAGTCCAGAGCAGGGTCAAACAAGCCGGGGTCAAAGAACGGAGAAGGCAGCGGAGTCAGACAAGCCGGGTCACAGGTAGGAAGCTCAGACAGGTTCAGGTTGGGGTCACAGGTGGGAGCTGAGACGGACAGCGCCGCATGCAGGCAGCTGTCCCCTTTAAATAAGGCCACTGGCGCCAAAGCGGCGCCGATCGCGCACGTGCACGCGCACGAGTCGCGCGGGCGCGTGCACGCGCCCACGGCGCGCGCCGGCGTTCAGAGGGACCAGGGCTGCCCAGGTGCCCGCGCACCCTCCGGCTAGGGTGCCCAGGGCGGCTAGAGCCCTGACAGTTTCAAATGCAGTTGAAAAAATTTTGAAACATGTTGATACTATTTCAAGTGGATTCGGAAATATGTTGTAGTGCTAGTTCTACTGTGTTTGCATACCAAATTTGGGGTTTCTAGCTACAAGTGGCCCCGAGATATGTGGCCCCAAAGTCGGGTCGAAAAATGTCATTCTCTGCTGCAGAAAAGTGTTTGACATTTTTCGACCCGACTATGGGGCCACGTATCTTGGGGTCACTTAGTGATAGAAACCCCAAATTTGGTATGCAAACACAGTAGAACTAGCACTACAACATCTCCAAATTTCTTTCTAAAAGTTCCTATCACCAAGTAACCCCGAGATACTTGGACCCAAAGTCGGGTCGCAAAATATTTTCGAATCCGGTTGAAATATTTTCAAATGCGGTTGAAATAGTTTCAAATGCAGTTGAAATAATTTCGAATCATGTTGATACCCGACTTTGAAAAAAAATGAAATTGATTCTAACAGTCTGCAGGAGATCTGCAGAAAAAAAGAAGTGAAATGGCTGTTAATAGTCTACAGGAGATCTGCTAAAAAAATAAATAGATGCTAATAGTTTGCAGGAGATCAGGTGAGAAAACAAAATAGATACTAATAGTCTGCAGAAGATGTGCAAAAAAAATGAAATAGATGCTAATAGTCTGCAGGAGATCCTATGTAAACAAATAGTAATCTTCAAAAAAAAATTAAAATGAAATAGATAGTATCTATATTCTATTATGTTCTATTGTTTTTCTAGTCTATGCTCTATTTCTATTCTAATCTTTTCTATTCAAATTCAACTTCATTCTATACGAAATTCGAATGTCGGAAAAAAATATATATATAACCATCTTCCGAAATTCGAATTTAGTATATAATCATTTCAATTTTAATAGAAAAGATTTTAATAGAATATGAAAGAATAGACTAGAAAAACAATAAAACAGAATAGAATAAAATATAATATATTCTATTCTGTTCTATTGTTTTTCTTGTCTATTTTTTTCTATTTTATTATAATCTTTTCTATCCAAAGTTAAAATGAATTAATTAAAAAATTTGAATTCATACTATTTGAAATTCGAATTTATTCAGAGAGCTTCTAACTTCAGCTTGTTCAATTAAGCTTTGACAATAAAATCTGGAAGCTGATTGGTTTCTATGCAGAGATTTAGCATTCTCCAGTTTTAGTAAATCAACCCCTATGTGTGTTTTATGGATACACAGAGGAAAAGGGGGGTACCCCAAGATATGGGACTTTGCAGGCACTAGCACAATAAAAAAGAAAATTTGTATAAATAAAGATTTTTATTAAAAAACATATCAAATCAAAGTAGAAAATATATAATGAAAATACATGGATGTATAGGAATGTAAATACAGAATAAAAACCCGTCAATGACAAATAAACATATCTCCCTGAACCAGATGTATTTCGGAGATTTGTAGAATACAAGTAATTAATAATCGATACAACTACAAACAGATTATATCCTAGATAGTTTCCACAATTAGGTTCACTTACATTTTATTCATTGACAATACACATAGGCATCCACATGGTTAAAAATACGACGAAATGAGCAACCTCGCATCTGGTTCCCCACACGCAGCACCCCAATGGTCAACTTAAGATCTCCATGAATACACTAGGGACATACCGAAAGGTATTTTCAAATTGCACAGGAACCCTGTGTGTCTTTTGAGCAAATTAGGCAAATTAACAAAAGTTAGTTATTTGTAGTAAATATGTTTTAAATACAATAGCAAGGGGATGAAAAAGCATCACTGGGTTGGTGGTGTGGCACTTGTGGTGTTGCCCCTAAAGCTAAAAATAGACAAAACATGGCAATTAGAAGATCTGAATACTATACAACTATTCTTTAGACTGGTCATGCTATAATTTTGCATACAGGTGTCAGCAGAGTGTGCTTTTTTATGTATAGGGCAGATGCTTCCTAAGCCAAATATATCTCAGTAATGCAATTCTGAACTGTTAAGTCAAATTAATTTTCATTTATCCTTCCATTAGATCACTTAACCAGGGTTTGAATGCAACAATTTCATAGATCAAGTTATGATCAATCCATGCCACTATCTTGCACTAGCAAAATATGTGAAAAAAACTGTTTAGCTAAAAAGCAAGAAAACAAGAATCTGGGAAAGTCACAAAGGTATCATTTGCATTGATGATCTGCCAATTAGGGCAGATGCATTGGGCCAGAGCTTGTTGAAGAAACTTGTATGCATTTTCTTGGTTGATACACTCTCACATTTTAATTGAACTAAATGGGCTCCTTCAAAACATGTTGAAACACAAATATGTTAAGACTTCTTATTGCAGGCATTTTCCAACTGATCTGTAACTCAATTTCAGCAGAGTCTCTAAGAAATAGTAAATGCTAAATTACACCTAATGTATGTTTTGACATTTTGTTGTAGGCACTGCAAAAACCTAGCAGTTTTTAATGCAATTATACTCTATATAATTTTAGCCAATGTAGTGGATTTGTGCTAGGCTATTTTACTGTTGAGATATAGTGTGCCAAGATATTGTGCCTATGTAGGATCCATATCTTCGTTATGTGGAAGCCATGTGCACCGTGCTCTAAAAGCTAGTTAGAAATTAGTATGGGTACCATTTTTAGCTCAGGATGCATTTTTTTACCTGGTTAAATTATACAAGGATCTGGTGTTATAGTGTACATCCTACAGATGAAATGCTGGGAACTCTGGCGAGCCCCATGTTAAAAGACCCCAGTATAAATAAAGTATACTAGTAACTATAGCAATTTATTTTGAATGGGAATGTTATAACCCCTGTCAAGTTTTTTTTGCCATCTGTGTCCTATTTGGAAAATGTACCCTCACTTCCTGCCCCATTGCCAAAACAGGAAGTGAAAGGAAATCCCTTGGGTCCCCCAGGCCACCAAAACTAGTGTCCCTATTGGAAGATTTCCCCTCTATTATTGTTCTGGGGACAACCAAAAATTTGGGATTTCTTTTACTTTCACCTTTACTGGTAAACGGGACCCATAGAGTGGATGAATCTCCCTAATGGGGGCACAGACAGTAATAAAAACCTGACAAGGGGTCTAATCCCTCTCCACTCTATCCAAAACAAAAATAAATAAATGCCTTTAGTTATACTTTAACCACTTTGCGCCCGCGCTATAGCCGAAATACGGCTACAGCACGGACGCCAATTGCCGGGATGGCATCCCTGGATGTCCTCCTGTTTACTTCCGCAATGCGCGCTCCCGCGAGCGCGCATCAGGGAAGTTTTGTATCCCTTGGACACAGCCAGTCCTTTCACAGTGCAATCGGCGTGTCCAATGAGAGATGATCTCATATGTAAACATATGAGATCATCTCTCATCACCGGCTCTCCCTCCTCACACAGAGACAGCATGTGAGGAGGGAGAGATGAACCGCTGCAGTGGCCGTGAGTAAATAAAAAACGGAAAATAAAGTGCCCGAAGTAAATGTCAGTGCCATATGTTCCCACTGCCATCTATCTCCACTGCCACCTATCAGTGCCATCTGTCCCCAGTGTCACCTGTTGTCAGTGCCATCTGTCCCCAGTGCCACCTGTCAGTGCCATCTGTCCCCAGTGCCATGTGGTATCATAATACTCAGAAGGAGTACCAGAATTTATTTTGGGTGGTATTTTGTGGTATACACATGTGAGAGAAATAATCTATTACAATGACAATTTTGTGGGGAAAAAAAAATCTTAATTTTTTCAAAGAATTGTGGGAAAAAATGACAACATCAAAAACCTCACCATGCCTCTTACTAAATTCTTTGGAATGTCTACTTCCAAAAAAGGGGTCATTTAGGGGGAATTTGTACTTTCCTGGCTTGTTCGTGTCTCAAGAAATGAGATAGGCCACCAGTACATCAGGTGTGATCAATTTTGTATGATTTGCACCACAGTTTGTAGACTCTCTAACTTTCACAAAGACCAAATAATATCCTCTAATTTGGGTTATTTTTACCAAAAATATGTAGCAGTATAAATTGTGGCCAACATTTATGAAGAAAAATTAATAATTTGCAAAAATTTTATCACAGAAACAAAAGAAAAAATAGTGTTTTTTTTCAAAATTTTCGGAGGGAGTACTGTCGGTGAGAAGTGTGTTTTTTTTGTGAGTTGTCGGTGAGGAGTGTGATTTCTGGTTATTATGTTTCATCATATGCTCTTGGTCATGGCAGCAGTTGTTACTGTTACTGCTGCAGTCCTGATGGACAAAGCCAGGAGGAGGAGGAGGAGACCAAAGAGAACACGAAGATATTGGGTCCATCCAATAATTTCAAATAGGGAAAAGAGAGGTCAGATAATTATCTCTGGCAACATGAAGAGAAGTTCTACAACTATTCCCGGATGTCAGTAAAAATAGGTTAGTGCCTTTGCCCATCTTCCTTATCTTCCTCCCACTCATCATCAACCT
Source organism: Lithobates sylvaticus (assembly GCA_028564925.1). NCBI lineage: Eukaryota > Metazoa > Chordata > Amphibia > Anura > Ranidae > Lithobates > Lithobates sylvaticus. Next base: position 44,913,519 of record CM053033.1, read on the forward strand.
CCTTCCCTCTCTCCCTTCTATCTCTTTTCTCCTCTCACTAGCACTCTTGCCTCTTACCATTCTTTGAACACCCTTTACCCTTAGCCTGTCACTTAGGTTGGTTTTGTGTTTTTATTTCTTAGTTTTGATTAATTACTTGGACTACTTGGTACCCGTTTGGAGCGTCAGAACACCACCTTCCAGAATAGTGTGGAGCCAGCTGAAAGATTGCTTGTTACATTAAGGTAAATTTCATTGATATAATTTGTGAAATTTCATGTTTTGTACCATAGTAAGCAATAGTAAGCAATACAAGGAATGCAGACAGATATCACACCAACGTCATCTTCCAAAAAAAGTATTTATTACATTTTTTTTTTTTTTAAATGTATTTGTAATCTGCATGTAATTACATACTTTTCAGAAATATTGTGGAAACAATCAAACTTCTTACATTACAAGAACAACATTATGAGGAGACAACACTCTCCTTCTGCTTTTATCTTTCCCTTTTTCTCACACTTCATGCTCTTTCTCCCTCTCATCCTCCCACTCCATCTCTTCCTTCACTCTCTAACTCCCTAAGACCCTCTAACTTACTCTGACTCTCTAACTTACTCTGACTCTCTAACTTCCGTCCTCTCTCTGTCTGTCTCTAACCCTTTAGCATTAACACACATATACATTGTGGAAATTTTCGAGAATTTCTACAAAAAACAGCACATAAACCTCCTCCTCATCTCTCTTCCTCCCCCTTTTTAGATGTATTCCACTGTAACATAATCCACATGTACATAAAAAGTTGGTATGGACCAAAAAAGATTACAAAACATTAGTAACTGAAACTCTACCTCTCCACCTCATCCCCCTTCTCATCTCAAACCTCATCCTCCCTCCCTCGCATGTTCATCTCCCCTCTCCCCCAAATCATTTTTCTCTCCCTCTCTATTTCTCTAGTTGAGCCATCAAAAATATGAGCAAATATCAGAATAAACGATTCAAATTTCCAAAAAATAATATAAAAAAAAAACATACCGTAAACAAATCCAATATGGATTTTCAACATGAAAGTGACAGTGTCATTAACAGGTAGTCATATAAATTCAAAAAAGTTGATGAACAGTAGTGTAGCTGGTGAAGAGCTTGCTGATGTAAGCTGCAAGTCTTTACCTTGTGTTGAGGGATATTGCCTCAATGGCACAGGTGGGGATTACTCTGTATCCGGTGGTCCACTTGGGGGCCCATATTGTGGATAGGGTGGAGGTATGGTTGAGGCAACTTCAAGCGATTGATTTCAGTATGGGTAATGACTTGGAAATATTAGTTTGGGCTGTTCCATAGGTCTTGGTGAAGGTGGATATTGGTTTGGCATGGATGGTATTTGCTCGTAGAGCTGTGGTGGCCTGTTGTGTGGGGGGGAATGGTAAGAAGTTGAGTTGAGTGGTCTCATATCCATTGTTCTAGTCATATCCAGGGTTCTAGTTGGGGGGGACATTACTGAGGCAATTGGTGAAGGAATGGGATATGGGATTCGGGATTTGGGATCTCATACATGCTAGAGTGTTCCTCAAAACTAGAGGGATAAGGGTTTGGTGCAGTGTTTGAGGCTGAAGAAACGGGAGTAAAAATTTGGGTACTAGGTCTCTCGTGCATTGGCACTGAAACATGGCGTGGCACAGTGAAGGAATGTATGCAATGTTGCACTGCAATCCTCATGTCAAAGTAAAGGTCTGGCAAGACCTCTTTGAGAAGAGGCACCAAACTTATGGCAAACATTGTATGAGGGCATCGCTGGGCAATTGATTTCACTGATCCCTGACAATTGTGGAGTAATTTATTTGTCTCATCTGGGTCTTCAACCTGTTCTGCTGCCCTGATGCTTCGCTTCCTGTGGGAAGTAGATGCTTGCCTTTGCCTTGTGCTGGAAGGTGTAGAAACGTCAGTATCCTCATCATCTGGCTCCTGAACAGATGACTCATTCAAGGCCTGTACCTTGATAGCCTCACCCTGTAGCTCCATAGATGAATCCTCTTGATTTGTGCATGCAAATGATACTCCTTTGTCAGCGTCAACAGTAGCAGCATGCTCCTCCTCCTCCCAACTTGCTTCTGTGCTGCAATACAAAAATGTGAAATTGTAACTCTGTTAAGAGTTACGCCCATTTGATGTAACGTGTATAGGGGAAGAGTCGCAGTGGTGACGTAATCCCGCGAGCATCTTGTTGTTTCTTATGCATTCTTAGCCCGCACTACTGAAGTGTTGCATTTGTGAGTAACGTTTTAATATTTTATCAATGGAATAAACCACTTTTGGTATACAGAGAGCACTAGATCTGCCTTTTTTAATTCCTATGTTTACCGGACCCAACCGAGGGACTCTCACCAGCTGATATCCAGTTAATTAGCCTGTGGCAGCATGAACGGAATAGAAGCTTCATGTTCAGCTGATCCGTTTGTGTCCCTGAGAGGGAATCTGCTTTTTCTGCTGTTAATTTAGTATTCACCAGTTTATTTAGACTATTTACACATATATTTGCGCTGATAGAAATTAGTTTTTAATAAGAAATATATATACCGTATATACTCGAGTATAAGCCGAGTTTTTCAGCACATTTTTTTGTGCTGAAAGTGCCCCCCTCGGCTTATACTCGAGTCAAGCACTTTTCTGCAGCAAAAAAAAAAATTCCGACCCCGACTTTGGGGCCCCGTATCTCGGGGCCACTTGGGTCTAGGAATTTGGCATTCACACCCAGTTGAACTAGCACTACAACATATCCAAAGATGGGGTTCCTAGCACTAAGTGGCCCCGAGATACAGGGCCCCAAATTCGGTTCAGAAAATGTCATTCTCTGCTGCAGAAAAGTGCTTGAGATTTTCTGACCCAAATTTGGGGCCCCATATCTCGGGGACACTTGGTGCTAGGAACCCCAAATGTTGTATTACAACCCAGTGGAATTAGCACTACAACATATCCAAAGATGGGGTTCCTAGCACTAAGTGACCCCGAGATACAGGGCCCCAAATCGGTCACTGTGTCCATCTGCATGGGCACAGTGAGGCTGCAAATGGGCATCGTTGACCCTCTTTTCCACTTACAGTAGCTGCGCATTTCTCACCCTTATACTCGAGTCAATAAGTTTTCCCAGTTGTTTCTGGTAAAATTAGGTGCCTCGGCTTATATTCGGGTCGGCCTATACTCGAGTATATACGGTATGTTATGAATATATTGTATATATTGTAGAAAAGTGATGATATTAATAATAAAAATAAAAATAAGAAAAAGAACATATGAAAAAATGAATACAAATTTAAAAAAAACAAAAAAAACAAAAATAAAAAAAAAAATAAAAATGAAAATAGAATTAAAAAATAATGATGCAAAAAAAAAAACAATAATATTAATTAAAAATACAAATAATATACACATACATAAAAAATCTTTTAAATATATATGTGTATTTTATATAATATGAAAACATACATAATCCCATGGTGGAGGAAAAAACATATGGTTTCCGAGAGAAATATACTATAAATATATGTATATGTGGAATATTTCAATGTAAGAAACAAGGTTGCCTTACTTGTCAGTTTATAACCCATGGCCAGTCTTCCTTTTTGGATAGTTCTGGTTATACATATTCCATTAGACAATTCATCACGTGTTCCACACAATTTGTTGTGTGTCTTGCGGTGTCCATGCAACCTCCTATATGTTGTTCTTACCATTCCGAACTTGCGTACCAGGGTTAGTGAACCCCGCAGGTTCATTAAAAAGGGTTTTAGAGAGCATAGTGTGCCCTGTAATTTTGCTACTCATCATTGTAGGAATTTTAAGGACCTGACTGTCCTAGCCATTGGATTCATACCCTTGGGTGGCATGACGGAGAACGAAAGATTGAACGAGGAACTCAAAGTCTGTACAGTCATTTAATATACCTTAGCTGTTTTCATCTGTTTATTCCATTTTCAGAAACATAGACATCATCTGTGTATTTAAAATGTTTTATTATTATTCATTATTATTCTTTAGTTACCCCCTTTTTTTGTATATATACATATATTTATAGTATATTTCTCTCGGAAACCATGTGTTTTTCCCTCCACCATGGGATTGTGTATGTTTTCATATTATATAACATACACACATATATTTGAAATATTTTTTTAAGTATGCATATTAATATTATTTGTATTTTTAATTATTATTATTGTTTTCTTTTTTTTGCATCAATATTTTTTAATTCTATTTTCATTTTTATTTTTTATTTTTTTTATTTTTTTATTTTTTTTATTTGTATTAATTTTTTCATATGTTCTTTTTCTTATTTTGATTTTTATTATTATTATTAATATCATCACTTTTCAACAATACATTCATAATATATATATATATTTCTTATTGTTGATAAAGTATTGTGCACTAGGTAGTGTTATTATCCACTTGGGTGGGTGGTGCCTCATGGATGACAGGGGCTGTTAGCTCCTCCCCCTCCCACTCTTACGCTTCTGGTTTCTTTCCCCTATTTAATTCCCACACACAGCCGACTAATCAGTTAACCTGAAGAAGGGACATGTCCTCGAAACATGTCTTGTCTCCAGTCGGCGATGTGTGATTTTCTTTGCTCATTTGGCATCAGCATCTTCTGATTGGCCCAAGCAGCAGGGTTTGCCCATAGTCTTCGGATCCCCTTGGCCAACTTCCGCCAGGCTGTGACGTAATTTCCGGGCATTGTACATAGTCCGAACGACCGTTGCACACTGGCCCCAACAGTTCCTGTGCCTGCAGATTGGTTCCCCCTTCATCGGACCCCTGGCCCCACGGTCCTGGATGGGCCCCCTACCAGCGGCGCTCCTGTATTCCTTGTTCCACGGCTTTGTGCTGGATTTCCCTGAGCCCCTGTGTCATTCAGCCTCCAGGTACTGACAGTTTTTCAATCCAAGTCTCTGCATGGCCATCAACTGACTGCTGTATGCCTTGGTGAACATCTTTATATATTTTTTAACACTAATAAAAAGTTTTTACTTTGCTTCTGAGGGTTCTATTTATGTCTGTTGATCAGCGCTGTTCACCCCTTGGATTGTATTCAGAAAATCCATGTATCTGGCAAAGGCATAGGGACATTTGGGGGGCACCAGACCCACTTCTTGCTTCATGATCCAGTCTCTGGTGTCTTTGAAGTGTGTCCTTGAGGCTCCACCACCTAGTGCGTGTGAGTCCTTCTGTAATAAAAAAAAAACATAACTAATTAATTTTCAATTTTTTTTTTTTTTAGGTACCTAGCGACTGGAAATAGATTTGCCAGCTTCCATTATGAATTTAAATTGGGAAAATCTACTGTGAGCTGGACACCTGTATAGCCATCTGGGAGGTCCTAAAAGATGTGGTGATGAAAAAAACAAACAAAGAGTAATGGAACACTAAAGGGGAGTTGTTTTGGGAACGCTGCAACTTCCCTAACTGTGTTTGTGCTATAGACGGCAAGCACATCAGGATTGTGAGGCCAGTTGGTAGCGGGACAACATTTTTTAATTATAAAATTTCCTCACTCAAGTTTCGGAAAGAGAACACACTCGACCTCCCAAATGAACGACTACTCCCTGGAACATCTCAACCGTCTCTCCCATTTATCTTTGTTGGTGATGAGGCTTTCTCTCTTTCTGAAAACATGCTCCGTCCATATGCTAATCGGTCACTGTCTGTGGAAAAAATAGTTTTTAATTATCGGCTAACAAGAGCGCGACAAGTGTAGTTTTGGAATCCTGGCAAATAAATGGCGATTTCTTCACACCCCAATAACTCCATAATTGCAATTAAAGCTGCCTGTGCACTCCACAGTTTTGTTCAGGCTAGAGATGGATACCTGTTTGAGGACTCGCTAATGGATGACATGGAAGGCGCAGAGTGGACATGGGGCAATTATAGAGAGGCCAGCATCCGTGAGGAATTCACAAACTACTTTATGAGTCCTGCCGGTCAGGTATTATGGCAGCTTGATGCCATTGAATAAAGACAAACAACATATTTTTTCTGTCAATGCTGTATGGTTTATTATCTGTTACTTTTTTCAATAAATTTGCTAAAGTTATATTGTTCAACAGTGCGTCATGTATTTTAGAAATATACTTACATTTATCAAACTTGAGGTGTGAAGGCTTCCCAGTGGGATGAATAAATAGAAATATACTTACATTTATGTTTGCAAACTTGAGGTGTGAAGGCTTCCCAGTCTACATACAAACTTTTACAAATCTCATCAAATCTCATCCCAGCCTCTGCTTTTCCGGGAATTATTTTTATATTCTGGTATACGGCTGTCCCATATATATGGCCTGGCACGGACAAGTCTGATGAGCTCCTTGTTGTCGATGCCAGTGTTCCGATTCCTGGGGGCCATGATCTTGTCTGTTTTCAGATGGACACAGGAAACAGGAAGTGAGGGGGCAGAACTGGGAGGAGGAGCAGGAGGTGAAGAATTTGCACATATCTAAACCAATGATGCGATTCCAGAATGATTTACATTGATGTCTATGGAGACTAAATTCGCAACGCAACGCTGTAAACTTGCACAGGACCCTTTTTATTGTCACATCGCATTCAGAGAGGAATTGCAACGCATAGATGTGAACGTCCATCATTGAAAACATAGACTTTTGGATGACATGCTAATCTAGGTTTTTTGTAGCGCATCACATTCGTTATTAACTCGCACAAGTGTGAACCGGCACTTAATCTATGATTGCTATCATTCAACCCCAACTGTCAATTCTCACTTATGTTGATTGCTCATACAATTAAAGGCAGGCAACATGATATCTCCTAAAGTGATTGTAAACATGTTTTATTTTTTTAGCGGGACCCAATGGCTCCGGCTGCCTCCGCGAAGCCTTTGAGAGCACTGAGAGCAGCTACAGACCTGCACAGTGCTGGATTGAGTAAGTATAAGGGGGGTTAAGGGGGCATACTGCTACTGAAATATTTTTTACCTTAATGCAGGGAATGCATTAAGGTAAAAAAAAATGTTTAGGCTTTAGAACCACTATAAGGAAAACATGCAGGTTAATTATGAATTATATATAATATTTCTAACAGCCACTTTTACAGCAGTCCATGAAAATCAGCAACAGATGGCAAACAGCCTTTCCAATAACTTATTCATGCTTACTCTTTTTTTTTTTTACAGTATCTGTGCAATAGTAATTATGTTCTCTATTTGTAAACAGGGTCTATTTTTAATTAAACCTTATAAGGCTTTTTGTCTACAGTGAACAATTTCTTCCAGAACATTTCAATGTCAGAATATGTACACAGGTTGGTTGTTATTTAGTACATGTTGAGACTGTACGTATACTTTTTTTTAGAGCTTTTCATAATGCAATGAATATCTTATTGTGTTTAAAAGATTGTTCTTAAAGTGGTTTTAAAGTTTGAAGGTTTTTTACCTTCATGCATTTTATTATCTTCTTGCAGTTCTTTTACTAGCGTTGTCCCGGTCTTCTGGTTCGTCGATGTTGCTGTCGATGTGGCCGCCTTCTTCTTCTTTTCTTCTTCTTCCCTCCGATGTTGACATGCTCTCTTCAGTCCCAATGGCAGGGACGCATTACGTCCCCCGGGACTGTGACATCATAAGGGGTGGGGTCACCATGTGACATATCCCGGTGACCCCGCCCCTTACCCCTATATAAGTCGCCGCACAACGCGTCCCTGACATTGGGACTGGAGAGAGCGTCGTGTCAACATCGGAAGGAAGAAGAAGAAAAGAAGAAGGCGGCCACAGCAAAAGCAGAGAACCAGAAGACTGGGCCAACGCTAGTAAAAGAGCTGCAAGAAGATAGCGGAGGCCCGGCAGAAGAAACGAAGAGCGAGACAAGACCCCCGAAGTCAGAAGAAGATCCCCGAAGTCGGAAGAAGACCCCTGGATGGCGGCGACGAATGAGAAATCTGGGCTCCTCCGCTAGTAAAAGAGCAGAAGATAGCGGAGGAGCCCGGCATGAAGACCCCCGAAGTCGGTAGAAGACCCCTGGAGCTGTCTAATAAACTACTTTAAAAACCTGTGTTGTGTTTTTTTATTAACATTTTTACCTTCAGGTGAATGGGTAGGGGTACCATGTATCCCATACTCATTCACATAGGGTGGGGGCCCCCTTATTAAAGGGGGCTCCAGGATTTCGATAAGCCCCCCGCCTGCAGACCCCGACAACCAATGGCCAGGGTTGTCGGGAAGAGGCCCTTGCCTCATCAACATGGGGACAAGGTGGTTTGGGGTGGGGGGGCCGCGGCCCCCCTCTTCCCCAAAGCACCCCCCATGTTGACCTGACCAGCCGGCCGGGCTGCATGCTCGGATAAGGGTCTGCTATGGACTTTGGGGGGACCCCCACACCTTTTTCTCGGTGTACGGGTTCCCCTTTAAATCCATACCAGGTGACGGGGTTAGCAAGGTGTCAATCTCCCTGATCGAGGCGGCAACATTGACTTCCTTCGCTAGTCCCGTCTACCTGCAGTCACGTTCAAAATGAACAAACTTTACTCCATGTGTGGGCAAGTCCGTTCATTTCAAAAGTCCTGCGGACCTTTGCTGGAAAGTCCAGTGGATTGTCCGATCGTGTGTACGCGGCATAAGAAAAATCACACTTGCAGCATCCTCCTTCTACAGATCAGTTAGCACACAAAAGTCAGCAGTTTATTGCATTATGACTCTCAAAATATCTAAAGCCTAAAGGTGGCCATAGATGGATAGATTTTCAAATGACAATTCTTAGGAAAGGTTTTAGGAAAATTCATACAAAAGTTCTCAGAACAATGGGAAATTGACTTGGACCAATCTTTTAGCCTGGGTTCACACTATTGCGAATTCACAGCGGGAAAAACACTGCGAATTCGCAGGACATTTCAAAACCCATTGTTTTCAATGGGGCACGTTCACATATGTCCGGTGCATGCGCACTGCGCATTGCAGAAAAACCGCAACCGACTTTGGTGTGGTGCGGGGCAGATCAGGTGCGAATTCAGGCCCATTATCTTCTATGGGCACGCATTTGATTCGCACCTGGCTTGCGTTCTGAACAAAAATTTGCAAGTCATTGTACTACCTCTGAGGGGGAAGTCCACGCCCAATTTTTTAAAAAGAAAACGGCATGGATTCCCCTCCAGAGGCATACCAGGCCTTTAGGTCTGGTATGGATTTTAAGGGTACCCCCT
>CM053033.1:44923127-44947485 GCA_028564925.1 Lithobates sylvaticus
GCTCCTTCTGCTAATTTCATGTTAGTAGAAGTTCGGTGAGTGTTGATTCTTGCTTTTCATTTCGCGCTTTTCATTTTGCGCTTTTCATTTTGTGCTTTTCAGTTCATTTCTGAACAGCCGTTTGTCAACCAGACATGTTGCGGAATTGGAGGATATAACATGTTGTTTATTATTGGCTTTGGAGTTATTGCTTTGACCCATGTCCAGTCCAGGAACAGGAGGAGGAGGATTTCTTGGACCAAATATTGGTTGCTTTATTAATCGTGACCAATTATGTCATATGCCTTTGCTGCAGGAGCTCCAGGAGAATAATCCAGATGATTTTCGGAATTATCTCCGGATGATGGACCCCTGCTTTTACCAACTCTTGGCATTATTGACCCCCTAAATTAAGAAGCAGAACACATGCATGAGGCTTTTATTTTATTTTTTGGTTGAATAATAATGATTTGATTTGGTATATTTTCTATATTTTTGGATGCATAGAATGTAATTTTTGGTTAAGTTCTATTGGCAGATAGCATGTCTAATTGTATTTGTTTTCTTTTTTTAATGCACAATAAAAAAAATTGTGTAGAATAATACTTGGCTATGTACTTGGGAGTAGGCAGTTACATTTAAAAAAATACAATGTAAAATTGACAGGGACACCAACATAGTTGTATCTTTGATCTTAAAAACTACTGGATAATGGTGTTGTGGTAACTTGCCCAAATAAAAAAAAAACATAATATTATTCTTGATATCACTATAAAAAAAAAAGCCTTTGAAAATGTGTTTGCAATAACTCCATCAGTATCACCAGCAAAGCAGCTTCATTACTATCCCATTGAAGAAGAAGAGAATTGTGAACTGCATTTCGAGATTTCATAATTTGCCACGTCACGAATGTTAATTCTCCATTACGAACACTAGTTTACAAGACCGACCGCTTCTGGCTTGTCCTTGCTTCTGAGCATGCGTGTCTGTACTTCGTGGAAAATCCGACAACAATTGTCCGATGGAGCATACAAACGGTCGGATTTTCCGCCAACAGCCTGTCACCACACATTTCCTGTCAGAAAATACGATCGTGTGTACGAGGCTTGTGTTTTAAGAAAACCTGTGAGAAAATACTCATGCGGAATGCAGAGGAATGAGGCAGCAGAGAGAAATGACACTCAGTGGTATGGATACAGACAAGTACACACTACAGTAGGATGTGCTTTGTTCAGATTTCATGTCTACGGTTTACAACCATTGTAATAAGTTGTCTCAAATCTCTCAGCAAAGTAGGGAGCCATCTATTATTTTGAGGTGGTGTCTCAGCAGCTTGATTAAGCCTCCTCTGGAGCATTTATCCTGTGAAAAAGAGGATATTGTTGGCCCTTTAATTTCGGAGATGTTGGTTATTTCCAGAATTGTCTGCATGGGGAAATCTTTGTATTGGGACTAGAGCTTTTATACAGTAAGTGTTTTTAATCAAATTAGACACACCCCTATTTTAAATTAGGCACGCTTACTTTTTGCACACCCCAGCTTGATCACCCTGGTAAGCTTCCCCATTGGTTAACATCTCTGGTATGGGGAAGAGGGGGGTAACACTCTGATTCATACAGTTGTAAGTAGAAATGTGATCCTACCCCCCCTCTCCCTACGTTCCACCCCCCCTCTCCTCCTTTCACCCCATATCCTGCCTTCCCTATACCCCCCCCCCTTTCCCTTGGACCTCCTTACTTGGTACTGCTGAAGTCTAATGCCTCCGAACCCATATCCTAAGGTACTGTGACTTAAAATCTGGCACATCTTCCTCCGGCCTAAATGTACAGCTCATCCACCTTGTGACAATTCATGTAACAATCTTCTGTGAAAAACTGTGTATATGCATCGCTTGTACTGTAAAAATGTAATAAACAAATTATTCATGTTAAGAAATGGGATCCTAAACTATTGATTTTAGACAGGTGCTGACTAGGAACAGTTAACATGTAATGTTCATATGCAGCATTTAATTTTTATCTTTTCACCTCTTTAAAAAGAATAAAATAAAACAAGAGTGGTAAAAAGTAATACTACCCTTACATAGTACACATCACCTCTCATATTAGGTAGAACTATTCACCTTAAGCTGGTCCTAAATGGAATGAAATTTGGTAGGTTCAGCAGGGACTGGCTGAATTTCGATTAGTGTGTGGCCATCACTATCATTAGTTCGACTGTCAAATGGACATGCTGAAAAGCTTTTGTCAATCAGTGACTGCAGCTGTTGATAAGTATTCTGACAGTGAAAAGTCCCTCTGTAAGAATATAATTTTGCGGGCAGAGGGAGTTCCTCCATCCACCTTGTTTGTGTGGAAGCAGCAATCTGTTCAATATTTTTTTTTTTTCATTCAGCCCACTTTAGTCTCTGCCCCTGAGAAGACAGATTCAACTCTTGATAAAATAATTATCCAATATACTGTACAGGCATACCCCACTTTTAAGCACACAATGGGGTTTATTTACTAAAGCTGGAACGTGCGAAATCAGGCTCACTTCTGCATAGAAACCAATGAGCTTCCAGGTTTTATTACCAAAGCTTCATTGGACAAGCTGGGGTTAGAAGCTCATTGGTTTATATGCAGAAGTGAGTCTGATTTTGCACTTTCCAGCTTTAGTAAATAAACCCCATTGTGTACAGGCATACCCCACTTTTAAGTACACAATGGGTTTATTTACTAAAGCTGAAAAGTGCAAAATCAGGCTCACTTCTGCATAGAAACCAATGAGCTTCTAACCCAGCTTGTTCAATTAAGCTTTGGTAATAAAACCTGGAAGCTCATTTGTTTCTATGCAGAAGTGAGCCTGATTTTGCACTTTCCAGCTTTAGAAAATAAACCCCATTGTGTACTTAAAAGTTGGTTATGCCTGTACTTAAAAGTGGGGTATGCCTGTATATAACATGTTCTTTATCTGAGGTCTGTCTGGTCCTAACTCGGGCATAGTATTAGTATATTTTGATACTGCCAAATGAATTTCATGACACCATAAGGAGTTCATTATAAGTATCACAGCTCTTGATAGAGTTCCTTTAATTATAAATAATATAACTTATAACCATTCCAATACCATGTCCAGCTGATCACATTTGTATCTTGCATAGCTTCTGATTGTGTGTGCTATCAGGTGGATTTGAGTAGAAAATCCTGATCCAGGCTCATAATAGCCCTTTGCAGAAAAAAGGGGTTTGGGGCTCTGAAACTATAAAATGAGATAATCTGAATCAATTGTTTCTGGCAGCTGTGAAACAAAAGATACAATATAATAAACATGTTACTTGAAAATTAGAATTAGTGCTTCCAAGAATGGATTTATTTATAGCACAACATGTGCATACATAATTTCACATTATGTCCAGATAGACTGTATTATCATTTAAGCTTGGCACAGTGGACATAACCAGCCATGCATTATTATAAGATAACAAACATTAAAAGCATTGTCTAATTTGTTAGGGTGGAAACAACGATCTGAATAGTGTTGCTGAGCCTAACATGCTGTACAGCAGTATTGATTTACAATAACCCTGTTCAGTGTACGGTGCATACAGTGTACACACTTTGCCTTTTCACCAAAGGGATGTTCACTTGTGTAATGATTAATTTTCATAATCTAACCTTGCTTGTCTCCGTTTGGTCTGCAGGATCTTTTTGGTAGGCTGCCAGGAGTGTAGAAAATAAGAAAAAAAAGCAAAGATGTTAATCAAGACAAAGACAGCGGTGACTTAATGGTTAACCCCTTCTATGAAAATCATAGGACTGACTGCCATTATGTATACTAGAGCAGCAGATGTCCCTATATCACCCTTGCAGGAAATGCTGTAAATTCTTAATTAAAGGTGCTTTCCCAAACAGCTTTACAAGAACATTATTTTATACTTAGGTCTACACAGGTGATAATGGCTGCTTCACCAAATATAACAATTCAAGCAGAAAAGAGTTACAAGTCTTACACTGAAACCCATACCCATAGCGCGCAGCCTACGCGGGCCCGCTAGCCTGCGATGACGGAGGGATGTACGCTCATTTGTGCACCTGTGCTATTCTGCGGTCGGCAAGTGGTTAAAGGTCTATTGGGCTCAAAACCTTGCAGAGAAGCTTAGGGGTAGAGAATACCAAAAAAAAAAGCAAAAAGAATATCCTAGACCAATCCTAGACGCAATCACTAGTATCCTAGACGCAATCACTAGTAATTTGAATAGTTGGTCAACAGGATCTCCATGCAATGTCCTCCAACAGCAGCATCTCCCAAGCACCACCCAAGCTCCCTAGGACACCATGTAGAACAGCCAACTACTCCGTTGATGCCCCCTCTGGTGTAGCCGCCTCCCTATTCCTTAGGCCTCCACCACAAATCAGCTTTGAATTATTTAGGTTTTTAAGGCCTCTGCCACAGGCAAGCTTTGGATTCTTTTGGGACTAGGTTCAGGTCCCTCAAAAGAACAACAGTAGTCTTCCTTTCCCAGGCAAAGACTTTTCTTATAATGGCATTCTCTCTAAGCAGGAGCCTGCGATGGAAGACTCCTCACAGCTACATCCTTTCTAGTCAACAGTCTGGGAGGGCAGGGCCCTTCTAGAAGGTCATCCTAAATATAATTATTTTTCTCCTCATTTGGTGTAAACCCCTCAGTGACTAGCCAAAACAAAATAAATATTCATAACTCTATACATTTTAACTTCTCAGTCTCACTACTGGAGAACACTCAATGGCAGATGACAGAGCAACCAATGGACGTAGAAGAAACCCAACAAAGACAGATAACACAAACAATGCTCAGGCTGGCTACAGCCTAGCTGCAAACACAAAATGTGTCTAGGTGTGACAAATTTAGTGTTTTCAGCTAGGCTGCAGCCAGCTTATGGCAGCATCCCTACACTATTACTTACAGAGCCTGTCTTTAGGCTGGGTTCACACATGTCTGGCTACAGTTTGCAGTTTGGAGTCCGGTGCGGTTTTGTTCACCGGTTCAGGTGCAAATTTATACTTGAATTCACACCTAAACCGGACGCAAAATCACACAGGACCCTTTTTTAGAAATGGACCACGGCCCGTCCCAGACATGTGGGAACCGCTCAATTGAAAAGCAATGTTATTCAAATCGGATGCGGTCAAAAATGCATCTGATTTGCATATATGTGAACCGAGCCTTAGGCCCTATTGCCCTATTTAGGCACAAATTATTGTAGCTAATAAATCCTGTATATTAATAATAATATTTCAGGATATTTGTGTACTTAATATGGCATCATAACAGGCTATAGAGCATTATATATAGTCATTAATTCTGCACAGCTTTTTTCTAATGTTTTTCATCCAGAAAAAATCAAAACTGTAGTTAAACTACCAATTTATCCAAAAAAAAATCTTTCTGATCTCATCAGCATCAGTGCATTGATTTCACAGAACAATCACCGTTCTGATGAATTCTACTGATTAGAGCTGTAAATTCCATTTCTACTAAGAAAGGCATTTACTGCCAATTGAAAGTATGATAGATCATACCAATGTTGATCAGCCCTAGAAGAGAAGAACCCTTGCAAGAATGCAAAACAAGTTTGACAATAGCAAAATCCAAATGATATTGGCTCTAAATCAGGGCTTTTTTTCTCAGAGAAAAGGTGCAGGAACTCACCCCCCTCCCCTAGGTCATGCCCGTATCCGCCCCTAGAACCACCCATTGTCTCCACCCCTACACACCAAGCACCACCCTCTTTAGAGAACAGGAAACCAAGTATATTTAGGGGGATATATAACAGATTTTTGTATGGAATTTGTGCAGCCTTGCCGGTCTTTTCAGCTGTTCATCGCTCGTTGCAGAACAATCAGCGGGGGATCGGCGGGGATTGGCGTATAACACGCACCCACGATTTTCCCCTGATTTGATAAATATGGTACCTATAAAATAACTAATAGTAATATTCTTATAAAGCTTTCCCAACCACTTAAAGTGGTTGTAAACCCTTACAGACCACTTTTTGCTACAGGTAAGCCTATAATAAGCCTACTAAGTGCCGCATGTGCCAACGTCATCGGCACATGCGCATTGAAGCAAACTGAAGCAATGGCACGTCCTTGACGTTTGTTTCAGTGAATGTGCCATTACCGGTGGCTCCCACGCTAGACGTCATTGTGGCTCTGGCCAATCACAGTGCCGGAGCTGCGATACCCGGAAGTAGCCCCCGGGAGTGATGTCGCCGGCCGGTGTTGTGTATGGGCACCGCAGCAAGGGCTTCGATCTCAGGTGAGTACTACATAATCAGATAGTATGCTATGCTTACTCATTATGCCTTTGTCTTGCAGGTGTTAGTTTTTTTTTTTTTTTTCTAAATGGGTTTACAACCACTTTAACTTACTATAAGAAGTTAAAAACACATATTCCTGTCTGTGTTTTTTTCAAATGTGGTCATTGAACAGCTCATAAAAAATGTAAATACTTTTCTTTGGAAAACTACAGTTTTAACTGCAATTAATCAGAATGTAAATATTGAGCAGGTTGCCTCTTGTCGCAGCTCCACTAGAGACTTGGAAGAGTAAAAGTCTGGGGGTTGAGATAACCAGTATTTATTGGCTGTTCAGTGATTTTGGACAAGAGGGAGCAGCCAGATGAAATGAAATCCCTCCCATGATGAACATTATTTCTCACACATACCTCTTTGTGTCATATATAGGAAACAAAGACATCAATCATCTGGATGTAAGTCTGTAAGCACGTCACACCTATTCATTAAGGTGGACCTCAGAGACATTGCATGTTAGGGGAACAAGCTGGAAGAAATTAATGCAACAAGCTTGAAAATATTTTACTTTTTTCTCTGTTATATTTCTCCAGTTTTCTCTAAATATAAAGTGTCTCCATAGAATTAATATCTGCCATATTAAGGAAGAACTCAAGTCCTCTGAAAATTGAGAATGTTGTTGTTGAAACAACATCCACATTACAATTGCGCACCATACTGTAATTGTACCAGAATGATATTTAATGTTCAATCACATCAAAGTCTCATGAAAAAATTAACTTATCATCAGCTGGTTATGTGAGCAGCATCTGAGAGAGCTTGAAACAGCGTATTCTCCAAGAAAGATATGGAGGAAGCGACTTCTCTGATACATAGCCACTGTTTATTGCATTGATGTACAGGTTCTTTAAAGAAAAGCTATAATGATTTCAAGTCGCATTTATTTTCCTTTTTTCTTTTTTTTTTTTACATTTTAAAAACATTTTCTATATAATAATATAGAGTATATTTATTATATATTTTTTATATAACACGATGCAATTTGACACAGAAATCCCACAGCACCATGCATTTACTAAGGAGAGCTAGCTAGTCAACACATAAGGCCTATGTAAGCTGCTTCCAACAGTCAGAGCAGGTGTAGGGACCCTGGAAAGATGGGGAGCTACCTGAACAGCATGGAAGAACACCGGGGTGCAAGGCACCTTTTTTTCAGGAAAATAACATAGCAACACTCCATTAAAAAAAAAGAAGAAAGGTTTGAAGAAACATATAACAGTAATGCCCCGTACACACGTTCCGATTATCGGACGACAAAAGTCGCTTTTGGACAGATCATTCGATAATCTGATCGTTAGTACGCAGCTTTCGACAGCCGATCACGACAGTCCGTCCAACCAAATCCGAAGGGACAAACAGGAAAACTTCGGTCGGACGACAGCCCATCGTACGACAATCGTGTAATCAGTACAGTATGCGTCCGATAAAAGTCGTTCGACAAACACCACGCATGCAACACACGTATTTGACATCATTGAAAATACGTAGCTACGCACAGCGGAAGATTTTTCCAGAATCGTACGACAATCCACTTAATCCACTTTTGTGCTTATCCACACTGATAACCTCCACCAACACACTGCACTCACCAGAACATGTAGCTGCTTAAATTACAGTATAGGCAGCATATAGGCAATTTGATATTTCCCCAAGAAGGATGGATCACAACATTTTGTTCTTAGGAGAGTTCCCTTTAAAGATAGTAACCCTCTGGTGATGGTATCGGTAAGGCCGTCACTTTCCAGGGGCCAGCAGATATGTAGCGCAGCTGTGTAAAGAAGTGCTCACCACAGGAGCCAAAAATTTATTTATCTTAGAAACTGGGCTCAACTGTCAGGGCTGGGTTCAGCCCTTCCTTCTCTGAGCTGGCCGTTCAGCTGTCGGCTAATTGTGAGCTCCTATCTCTCCACAGTGACTCGCCTGTTGATGATATCCTGCTTGTCAGTCCTGTCTACTTAAGCCATCCAGCCCAGATCTCTGCCTTCGCCTTGGTCAACATCACAGAGACTATCTCCTGCAATCCTGTTAAAGATTGCTTGGCTGACATTGCTTCTGGCTCCAGATTCTGCTTGTTGTTCCACTACGCTGTTCCCTGGCTTCCTGACTTTCTGGCTTGTCTGACTATCCGTTCTGGCTACCGAACTTTGGCTATGTTTTGACTACGTTTGTTCTATTTACTTTTATTATAAAACAAGTCTGATTTAACTGTACTTCTGTCTCGGTCTGATTTATGGTTTCTGACATCAACAAACCAATATAAGAAGCAAGTATCAAAAACTCTAAAGCGTGAAACGCATTGAGTGGAGCTAAAGAGTGCTGAAGTCTGCCACATAACTTTGCATGTGGCAGCCATCTTTGTGAATTTTTGATACTTGCTTGCTGAATGCATGCTGAAAGGAGAAGGTAACAGAGAAATGAGCCCATCATTGTGCTGCTTCTCCTTTTTCTGATCACTGCGCTGGTTCTCCTTTTACAGACTGGGGTGGGTCCAGGACAACCTGGGCACAACAAAATGTAGGTCCAATAATGCTGGCTGTCAGACTGAGAACATCTTGCAACAGAAAAAAAGTAGTGCGGGGGGAAATCTTTGGACTGAATGTACATAATGTAGTAAAAGCTGGTTTTATGGTTGCATGATTTAATAGGCTATTCATTTTTATCTTGTTATTTTTGCAGAAATTTTGCTTTAATGTAGTAAACCACCATGCCTGCTCCCCCGTGTATCCTATTAAAACTACCTAAGCTGTTTTTACAAATTTTTATATTGTTACTGTTTTACAGAACACAAAAAGTGCGGTAAGTATAAATTACATTTTATCATTCATGAAAAAATAATATTGCATGTTGCTCCAACACTTGTGATGTGATACATTGTCAACGAAAAGCAGCAAACAGGAACTATGAATAATACTAATCATCAATGAAGGTAAAACAAGTCCATTACTATTAAAGTACTGACATGCCAAATTGGGAGGTGCAAGCAATAGATTAGCTAACTATGGAAAATAGCCTAAAAAGCAGTGATTACTATTTCACTCAGTTATATTCACTGCCCATCAAATTAATCTCTATTTATCAAATGCTTTTCTTTTTTTTTTTTTGCTAGTTAATATTTAAGAAGATAATAATATAGCTAGATGTTATAATAATAAAAAAAACGTTAAACTGGTGTAACTGCTAAAAAGAAGACCAAAAGCTTGACTCAACCAGACAGAAAGATAATAAACCTATTTTTATTAGCAGAAACTAGCATGGGGAATTCACTGTGCAAAAGAATGAAAAACAGTTATAACTCAATAAAAATAAAATTAACCCCCCATGTACTTTCTGGTGTTCATTTTATACAACCATCGCTGTGGCCTCAGCCAACCAGTCTTTATAACAGCTGGAGCTGCCATATTTTGTGTACAATGTTCTTTGGATAAGTTGTATACAGCAGCTTTGGGACTGCAAGCATTCAGACTAACCAAAAGCCAACTCATGAGAAGAACAGGCATGTACATTGCCTTGAAAAAGTATTTATACCGTTTGAACTTTTCCACATTTTGTCATGTAACAACTAAACACGTAAATGTATTTTATTGGGATTTTATGTGATAGACCAACACAAAGTGGCACATTATTGTGAAGTGAAATGAAAATGATAAATGGTTTTCAACATTTTTTACAAATAAATATGTGAAAAGTGTGGCGTACAGTTGTATTCAGCCATCTTTACTCTGATACCTAACTAAAATCTAGTGGAACCAATTGCCTTAAGAAGTCGCCTAATTAGCTAATAGAGTCCACCTGTTTGTAATTTAATCTCAGTATAAATACAGCTGTTCTGTGAAGCCCTCAGATGTTTGTTAGAGAGCCTTAGTGGAAGAAAAAAAAACAGCATCATGAAGGCCAAGGAACACACCAGACAGGTCAGGGATAAAGTTGTGGAGAAGTTTAAAGCAGGGTTAGGTTATAAAACATATCCCAAGCTTTGAACATCTCACAGAGCCATTTTCAATCCATCATTGGAAAATGGAAAGAGTATGACAAAACTACAAATCTACCAAGACATGGCTATCCACCAAAACGAAAAGGCCGGGCAGCCTAGAGGCCCATGGTAACTCTGGAGGAGCGTCAGAGATCCACAGCTCTGGTGGGAGAATCTGTCCACAGGACAACTATTAGCCCGGGTTCACACCAGTGCGGTGCGAATTCCAGCTACACAGCTACTCTGTGAAGAGAAAATGTAGATGTTCAGCGGTGCCGCTCCGTTCTATGAGAGCATCAGCTGAGCAGGGAGAGGGGGGAGAGGAGGGGGAGGTGTAGTGAAAACAAGGAGAGATTCCTTGTTCAGAACGGAATGCATCTGCGAATCAGATGCTTTCCCATAGAGGTTAATGTGCTTGTAATTCGCACCGTAATGCCCAGAAAACGCACACGTTTTTTGTGCAATGCGCAGTGCGAATGCAACGCACTTATGTGAACAATATACATTCATTTGAATGTATTTTAAAATGTTCTGCGAATTGGATGTGGTGTAAGCCGCATCTAATTCGCATAGGTGTGAACGGGGGCTTAGTCCTACATTCCACAAATCTGGGTTTTATGGAAGAGTGGCAGGAAGAAAACCATTGTTGAAAGAAAGCCATAAGAAGTCCCATTTGCAGTGTGTGAGAAGCCATGTGGGGGACACATCAAACATCTGGAAGAAGGTGCTCTGGTCAGTTGAGACCAAAATGTAACTTTTTGACCTAAAAGCAAAAGGCTATGTGTGCCGGAAAACTAACACTGCATATTACCCTGAACACACCCTCCCCACCGTGAAACATGGTGGTGGCAGTATCATATTGTGGGGATGCTTTCCTTCAGCAGGGACAAGGAAGCTGGTCAGAGTTAGACATGTGCACAACAAAAAAATTTGTTTATTTTAGTTTCGTTTTTTTCGTTTCCGAAAAAAATTTGTTTATTTTCGTTTCGTTTTTTTCGTTTCCTTTGATTCGTAACGATTCGTAAATTCGTAAGTCGTTGGTGTTCGTAACGATTCGTACATTCGTAAGAGTTATTTTTCGTTGATTAGTTTTTTCGTTAGTTTAATTTCCGTTTATTCGAAATTCGGACGCATTCGTATTTTTTCGTACATTCGTAACATTCGTAACATTCGTAGATTCGTAATCGGAGCATAATTCATAATTTTATGTAATGTGTATGCTATTATTACATTTTAAGAGACACAGAAAATTACGAATCGAAAAAAAAAGTTACAAATGTACGAATTTTTTCGTTCAATCCATTCGAAGCACGTTAAGCAACGCCATTGTAAGAGACACGGAAAATTACGAATCGAAAAAAAAAAGAAAAGTTACGAATTTACAAATTTTTTCGTTCAATCCATTCGAGGCACGTTAAGCAGCACCATTGTAAGGGACACGGAAAATTACCAATTCAACAAAAAAAAAAAGTTACGAATGTACAAATTTTTTCATTCATTTTTGTTGTTCCTGTTTTCGTTTTTCGGATTTTCTTCATTCGTACATTTGTTGTTTCTAATTAGATTTTTTGAATAGGTTTTTCGGATTCGTTTGATTCGAACGATTCGTTAATCGGATTCGTTCGATTCGAACGATTCATTATTCGTTAAAATTTTTTAGCGAATCATTCGTTCATTCGTACGAAAACTAACAAACGAAAATAACGAAAAAAAACGAAAAACGAAACAAATTGCACATGTCTAGTCAGAGTTGATGGGAAGATGGATGGAGCCAAATACAGGGCAATCTTAGACGAAAACCTGAGACTGGAGTTCACCTTCCAGCAGGACAAGGACCCTAAACATACAGCCAGAGCTACAATGGAATGGTTTAGATCAAATTATATGCATGTGTTCGAGTGACCCAGTCAAAGTAAGGACTAAATCCAATTGAGAATCTGTGGCAAGACTTGAAAATTGCTGTTCACAGACGTTCACCATCCAATCTGACAGAGCTTGAGCTATTTTGAAAATAAGAATGGGCAAAAATGTCACTCTCTAGATGTGCAAAGCTGGTAGAGACATCCCCAAAAACACTTGCAGCTGTAATTGCAGTGAAAGGCGGTTCTACAAAGTATTGACTTGGGGGGCTGAATACAAATGCATGCCACACTTTTCACATATTTATTTGTAAAAAAAAATTGAAAACCATTTATCTTTTTCCTTCCACTTCATAATTATGTGCCACTTTGCGTTGGTCTATCACATAAAATCTCAATAAAATACATTTACATTTTTGGTTGTAACATGACAAAATGTGGAAAATTTCAAGGGGTATGAATACTTTTTCAAGGCACTGTATATGTGTTCTTCTGTGTTTGTCATTTGGCTGTAATGTTTAATGTTGCTATCATTTAAAACTACAAATTTACTTAGGAATCCTTATAAAATAATACATAAAAGGGAGCTACAAAATATATATAAGAGTAAAGTCAGTGTATACTGCATTTTCAGGTATTATCATATTGTCTACCTCAAATAAATGTTTGTTGTGTTTTTGTACACTTTTTTCACACTTTTATGACTATTTCTTGTGAATGTTTATAGATACTGAGCCATCCTTCCCACTTTCTACTCCCTCCTCACTTACATTTGCCCCTATTGCATATTGTCACTACTACTGTATATCCCCGTTTTAATGCTACTCTTTTCCCTCTGCATTCATTAAGCATGACTCTTCCTTATAAAACACTGTTCCCTTTTATTTTCCTTGGTATAATATAACACTTTCCTTTTTACAACACCCATCACTATCTATTGACTGAGGTGGTCCAGATTCAAAGATTACACATCATGTAATCTAGAGTGTAACACAGGTTTTTTTTTACCAAGATAGCACCCAAACTTGACTGCGGTAGAAACAGGTTCCAGGGTAAAAAGAGTAGAGGTAAGGTTTTG
Source organism: Lithobates sylvaticus (assembly GCA_028564925.1). Taxonomy (NCBI): domain Eukaryota; kingdom Metazoa; phylum Chordata; class Amphibia; order Anura; family Ranidae; genus Lithobates; species Lithobates sylvaticus. The sequence goes on from CM053033.1 coordinate 44,936,349, forward strand.
ACAACCATTAAGTCCTTGTTTACACATACGTGCATATAAACTGAAGGACAAAATGCACAGATTAGATTTGCATGCCCATCAAATGCAGCCTACCAGTGCCAACCAAATGCAGCCTTAAGAATGCCCATCAAATGCAGCCTTAAGAATGCCCATCAAATGCAGCCTACTGGTGCCCACCAATTGCAGCCTGCTAATTCCCATCAATTGCAGCCTGCCAGTGTCCATAAATTACAGCCTGCTAGTGCCCATGAATTTCAGCCTGCCAGTGTCCACCAAAAATATATAAAAGACAAATCAGCGCAATAACATAAAAATAAAATAGCTGCTGAACACCAAGGGTCAAAATTCAAATCCCTGAACAGAAAACATATACAAGAATAGTGCAGCGCTAATATGACACAAATATATTATGAAACATTATATGATTAAATGTCCATAAGACAATAAAAAACATCCAAGAGTGTCTTCAATGATGGGCTAAATAATTGATGCATGCAGGTGATATCATGAAATAATCACACCTCCACCAATGATATAGATGGCAGCCCACCAAATGCAGCCAACCAGTGCCCACCAAATGCAGCCTTATCAGTGCCCACCAAATGCAGCCTTTTTAGTGCACACCAATTGCAGCCTGCCAGTGCCCTCCAATTGGAGCCTACCAGTGCTTTCCTACTGTCATGGAGCTTGAATTTGAAATTTCCTAGGCGGCCACTGTAACAAAGTCAATTCAAGCGATAAAAAATTAAATGTATAAATTGCATATATTAAGAGCGTTAAAGTGCTGGTGTTAGTGCTCTCTATCTCGGTGCTGGTGTTAGTGCTCTCTATCTCGGTGCTGGTGTCGGTGCTCTCTATCTCTGTACTAGTGTCAGTGCTCTCTATCCCAGTGCTGGTGTGAGTGCTCTCTATCTCGGTGCTGGCGTCAGTTCTCTCTATCTCGGTATTGGTGGTCTCTATCTCATTGTTGTGCTCAGTGACCTCTCTCTCTCTTTTAGTGCTGTACTTAGAGCTCCTTGAACTTGGCCACCTAGAAGAGAACAGGCTGTGTGAATTTCACCACCTCAGAGGTTTCGTCATCCCTGTCAAGCAGCAGCAGGTCCTGGTGGGAGATAGCAGCAGAAAAGCCAATCAGCAGGCAGTGCCAGCGCAGACTGACTGGCCCACCATTGCTGAGGATCAGCACTGGGCTGGGACCTCCCAACCCCATGTAGTGAAGCCCTGCACAGGCGGGGGTGAGGGCAGGGCAGAAGGAGGGGTCAGGGGCTGTCAATCACAGGTTGGCACACTGGCAGAGGACTGCGCTGTAATAACTGTTTGTGGCACTGATAATCAGCGGGGAGGTGATGGGGCAGGGTGTGAATATAAAGGCCAGTCTGTGGCTAAGGGAGGCTGTAGGAGCAGGGATGGGGGGCATGGCTCTCTCTTATGGTGGTGGTAGCCAGCTGCAGAAGGGGGTTGTGGCATAATAGCTGTGTCTCTCCCTGCAGCTGGAGTCCTGGATCCCCCACTCTGATTGATAGCCCCAGAAAGGGGCGGCCCAGACAACTCTTATTTCCTACCTCCCCCTTCCATCCCCCTACGGAATCCATCTGCTCCATCCAGCTCTGACGAGACCTCCTCCCTGGGACCTTCCACTTCCCCTACTCGCCACTGCTTCCCAGACGGCGGGATGCCTCCTCCAGTTGTGCAGGGACCGCTCTGCGGAGCACTTGAGGAGCAGAGTGTAACATGGTGCACATACAGTACAATGGTAGTGAGCACTGAACACCAGTGCTGGGGGGGTGCTTTCCTAATCTCAGTGACACCTAAAATAGGGCACTATTCCTCCCACTAACACTAAGGATGAGATACTATTGCTCACACTGACACCAATGATGGGGTCATATTCCTCCCATTGACATTAAGGCTCCGTTCTCAATCGTGGTGAGATTTTTCCATGACTGTCGCCTGACAAATCTTGCAAACAGAATTGCGGTACACCTGTTCACTTCTTTTGGGCAACAGGCTTACCATGATTCTGTTTGCGCGATTCATCGAGAGAAAATCGTTCAGCAATCGGGGTGCCATTGGAAGTTATGGGGATTGCAAGGGTGTCCTACCATTTGCCCTAATTTGGGGCGCCTACATGTGAACAGAGCCTAATGATGGGGCACTATTCCCCTCACTGATGGGGCACTATTTATTCCACTGACACCCACAATAGGGCACTATTATTCCCCCTACTGACTCCCACAATGAGACACGATTCTTCCTCCCACAGCGGGGCACTATTCTTCTCTCACTGACTGGGTGTTATATTGTACTCTGACTGGCTGCAGTGTGAGGGACATTGAACTGGTCCTTTGTGTAAAACATTTGAGGGCTGCCATTCTTACACTTGCTATGTGCATCTGCACATCATCTTCGAAGCATACTGAGAGCAAATATGAATACCAATATAAGAGTCCTTCAAATGCCCTTATCAGTGGACAAGCAGCACAGGCCAATCTTTTCCTTCTATACCATGGCACAGGGATAGTTCAATCTCCACCATGACACAGCTTTGTGGGAACTCTTCTAACTTGTTTGTAAGGTAAGAACAAAACATATTTACATTTCCCTCATAGACTTTTAATGCAAGCTTCACTTCAAACAGGAACCCTCCTCCCCCCTTCCAGGCGCCCATAGCTTTGTTCATCTTCCGACATCCCACCCTGCTCCATTCCCTTATACCTCCACCCCAGCACCGGCCAATCAAGAAGGGGACTGTGTAGAAAAACAAAGGCTCTGATTGAATGTACTCCCAACTCCGGAGTCCTCGCCCTCTCCGCTCAGCCACGGTTTTGTGAATGGAGGGTCTCTTGACCGGATTGGAATCTTCAGATGTGCTCCTTTCCCTCAGGCTCTGAGGTGGGTGGAGCTAATTAACTAGGTACAGAGGAGGTTGCTGCCTGAATCATTAAGTCAAGTGAGTGCCACAGCTTTGGCGCTCCCCCTCTGCAGCAGCTTGCCACGCCTGGGCGCGGTGCACCCCCTGCACCCGCCCATGTTCGGCCATGGGTATGGGCAGGTGTATGCTATGGACAACGAACACAGGTTCATTTTATTGATGCCAATTTTAATGCACAGAGATACCGTGACGAGATCCTGAGGCCTATCGTTGTGCCATTCATCCACGATCATCACCTTATTTTGCAGCATGATAATGCACGGCCCCATGTTGCAAGGATCTGTACACAATTCCTGGAAACTGAAAACATCCCAGTTCTTGCATGGCCAGCATACTCACCGGACATGTCATCCATTGAGCATGTTTGGGATGCTCTGGATCAAAGTAAATGACAGCGTGTTCCAGTTCCTGCCAATATCCAGCAACTTCGCACAGCCATTGAAGAGGAATGGACCAACATTCCACAGGCCACAATCAACAACCTGATCAACTCAATGTGAAGGAGATGTGCTGCACTGCGTGAGGCAAATGGTGGTCACACCAGATACTGACTGGACTGGACACCCCCCCCCCCCCCCCCCCCCCCCAATACAGTAAAACTGCACATTTTAGAGTGGCCTTTTATTGTGGCCAGTCTAAGGCACACCTGTGCAATAATCATGCTTTCTAATCAGCATCTTGATATGCCCCACACTGGTGAGGTGGATGGATTATCTCAGCAAAGGAGAAGTGCTCACACCGATTTAGACAGAGTTGTGAACAATATTTGAGAGAAATAGGCCTTTTGTGTACATAGAAAAAGTGGTAGATCTTTAAGTTCAGCTCATAATAAATAGGGGCAAACACAAAAGTGTTACGTTTATAATTTTGCTCAGTGTAGATGCCATACATGTTTGACTTAAGCTGGGTACACATTAACAGTTTTTTTTGTGCAACCCAGCATGCAAGGTTAGTCCAGTGATCTCCCCCACTGAGCTGTTGTGTTCTGATGGGGGGAGGGCAGTCTGATCAGCACTCTCTGCCATTGGCAGAGAGCGCTGATCCAGAGTCAGTCGGCTGCTGGTTTTCCAGCTGTCAGAATACAATAGTCACAGTAGGAGATTCATCTATCTGCTGTGCTTACTGTGGATATTGTGGATAAATGAATATTTTCTGTATGGTCAGTTTTACAAATGCTGTTTGTAAGTGAGGCGGCACTGATGTTGTTTACTCAAAATTTACACAGGTGAAAAACTGACAAGAGGTGCAACTGAACAGCAAGGATGCATTTTCTCTCACTCCCAGTGATGCTTTATTTTAACCACACTGTTATATATATAAATGTCGTAAATACATGTTAATAAGAAAAGAAAAAATTAACATGAGGTGTAAGGATGCAGCACGGTGGAGCCTCCTGTTAGCTAGGATGTCCTTAGATAGGAATAGAGAGGGAAATCAGAACAATATAGGAAAAGAACAGTCCTATGAGTACTGTAGCACCCTTCCTGTAACATCCGACTCTGGAAGGAGTTATGTGAAAACATTAAATGTGCATTCAACACTCTGATATATCCTATCATTTGTTTCATTCTCCAATACCTGGGGGCTGTGAACATTTGGGTTGGGAATGAGTGGTGGCCTAGTGAAGGCAAGCCCACCTGCTTGGCAGTGGTAGGAAAGGTCCCCCTTGCTGCACGCACCTGGTAACCAGGGTCCTCACGTCTTCAGTTGTTCAGCAGCCTCTTGTAATTTTGTAGGTGTAGCGATGGCTCCTGACGAGCAGGCACTAATATTTTTCTCAAATTAAGTTGCCTGAAGCCACAGTTGGGTTTCAGGATAATTTCTTTAAATTTCTGGTTTCAGTACCAGTCCAGCTGGGTTGCACTGGGTTCTCCTTGTTCGTAGGTGTCGCTGTCACCGCCACCAAGGGTAGAAACGCAGTCTAGCTGGATGCATTAAATTCCACTTATCTCTCGGAACCAGCCCAGTGGGAGTGTTTTCCTGCTGTGCATTCTGGGGGTGGTATTTAAGGTACCGACGCCATGTTGGCGCGGAGTTATTTTCTGTCTGTTTGGTTATGGTGGTCCTCCTGACCCAGCCTCATGGCCCTCCTTGCTTGGGGTGCGGAACCATGCATCCTGTGTCTCTGGGCTGGCTGGCCCGAGGCAACGCAACTGCAGGGATAGGCCTGAGTAACTTTCAGAGCCTACTGTTTCAAGGAAGGTCCGGAGCTGTCTCATCTGAATGACGAGGCCCAGCAACTAAAGTACCCCAGGGGAGGACTCTTCAGGAGAAGGCCGTGCGCAAGGCTGGCTTCTCTGAAGGAGCCTGGAAACTTAGTTGAAGGACGCAATCTGGATCAACACTCATATGGTATCGCCGGATCGGCTGAGAGAACCTGGTACCGTATGTCAGTTCTTTAAAGTTATCTAAATCCCTCAGTAATGCTCAAGTGTCAAAGTCTGTGGCAGAGACGTTGTCAAGCACCCCACCGGCTGCTAGGCCTAGTGAGAGAGGTCTATCCTGGGGTTACAGAAATCCAGTTCTCAGAACAGTGTTATCCTCTGGATTCTGCTAATACTTTAACCCTGCGATTTAAGTACCTGAACTCACCCCTAACCCTCTACCCTTTATCAAGAGACTGTATTCTTTTTCTAAATAAATAACCAAAAGAGGATTCAGTGTCAGTTTCAAGATTCTTTGGGCCACTTTCCACGGGATCCCCTAGACGGAGAAGCAAGCAGGTGAGGTAACGGTAAGCCCAAATAAAACCAGCAGCACAGGAAGCAAATCTGCTGAAACTGTCACCCCGGTCCCTCAAAGAACTGGAGGCTGAACTCTCTGTTGAGGAATTCCAGACGGCTTTGAAATCAACCCCGAAAGGTAAAGAGGATTCAGTCGATGCTCACATCTCGGTCATCCCCAAACCGGGAAAGGACCCTACCCAGTGCAGCAGCTACAGGCCACTTTCTATCTCACAGTCCTCGGGTCTTCGCCCAGAATCCCTTACAGCTCACATCTCGGTCATCCCCAAACCCTACGCCATTTCGGGCGGGGCCCAAAATGTTCCACCGCATAATCTCCCTATACTCCTGTCCCACAGCCCAAATCCGGATAAATGGTACCCTTAGCGACTCATTTCAACTGTTTAATGGGACTAGACAGGGATGCCCCCTCTCACCCCTCCTGTTCGCCCTTACCCTAGAACCTTTTCTTGCAACCGTGAGGCGTGACGTAAACATCCACGGGATCCAAGTAGGCAATAAGATCCACAAATACGCGGCCTATGCCGACGATATTTTATTTTTCACGCAACAACCCCACATCTCACTCCCCAACCTAATGAAGGCCTTCTCTTCCTTCCAGACAATATCTAACTTTAAAATCAACTTATCGAAGTCCGAGATTTTAAATATTAATTTACCCAACAGGGAGGCAGAACGATTAAAACCCCTCTTTCCCTTTAGATGGGTTCACCGTAGCATGAAGTATTTGGGAGTATCTCTCACACCTAACATCCAGTCCCTCTTTAAACATAATTATATTCCTTTACTGAATAACATCAGAAATGACCTAAAAACGCTTGCGATGAATATCTTGCCTAGAGTGTAAGCCCAAAACAGCCACCCCAGAGTAAAACGCTGGGGGACTGGCCCTCCCAAATTTTAAGGCGTATTATAACGCTGTGAGCAGGGTAAGTCTACAGTTCGGGTTAACCACTTCCACCTTGGACATCTGGGACTACACATCACCCTTGCTGCCACTCCTGGGCAATGCCTGCCCCAAACAGACCTCTACATAGGTGCTCCTTGATAAATGGAGGTATATTCAACTACGGCACTTCCTCGGTTCCCTCCAGATTTGTATTTCACTGACATGCGAAGTGGGAGGCAGATCTGGACCCCGAGGTCAATTACAAATTACTAACTATGGCCCAAGGGCCAAAATTACTAAGGAACCTAAAAAAGTAGTGAACCCCTGGGATGGAAATTGGGGTCTCAGACCAGCCAGTGCTGAAAACTTTTATTGTAGGCCTTGGCACACGAAGTAACTTAACAGCGGTGCCTCCATTTACTATCCTGATAATGTAGACCACACCCTTCTCCAGGAACACTGACTTCTTGTTATCCGATATCAAAACTTTTAATTTAAGACATGTGTGAAAGCAATTAAAATGAGGAAATTGTTCTGACTTGTTACATCAACTATCTGAGAAAATTAATTTTAAACTAAATAACTAATAAAAATACATACTGTAGTTCAGATGCTAGAGAGTTAACAATCTTCTAACTGCAATTTTAACATAAGTAGACACATATTCTGTGTTTTTTTTAACAGTCTTTGGTAATATCCAAAAATGAAGTTCTAGTCTGAGAATTTAGGGAGGTTTCAGTAACAGCTGTCATATCACATGCAACATAAAAGAGGAGGAGTTCTGGAAAAGAGAAAATTTCAATGTGTTGAACGCTTAGCAGATTATAGATATTAAAATATGTAAGACAAAATGGAAGATGAGAACAAGATGGCAAATAAGTTTCTTTTACACCATGAGGGCAAAAGCCTTGTGAGTCAATATTTCCAACACAAAAGTTGGAAGCAAAAGGCAACAAATAAAAATAACTGAAAGCAATTACAGTCTTCCTTTATGCGATTTGGAAGATTCGTTTTTTTTATGCTTAAAAAGTACAGATGTAGCTTGTCCTCAAATAACCCTGTTTAATGAGTAAGAAAATTTAGTTTGATGTAGCTTCACCTTCTTACCATTTAAAACATAATAAACATTCAATTATACAGCCTGTAATTATAAACATATAATTATTGGACTTATTTTAGATCACTAGACATTTTTTTTCTATACAACATGCCTGTTTGAAACCTGTATCTGTTTCACCCTTTAAATAAACATATTCAGAAAAATATAATATCTATAAAAAAAAAGAAGAACATCAATCAAATTGTTAGGCAGGATATTATTCTAAAGCTGAAACTTATTTTTTATTTAAGCACCAAACACCAAAGCAAACACATTAGTTATACAGTGCCTTGAAAAAGTATTCATACCCCTTGAAATTTTCCAAATGTTGTCATATTACAGCCAGAAACATAAATATATTGTACTGTGATTTTATGTGATAGACCAACACAAAGTGGCAAAATGGAAAATGATAAATAGTTTTCAGATTTTTTTTTAAAAATAAATATATGAAATGTGTGGCATGCATTTGTATTCAGCCCCCCTTGAGTCAATACTTTGTAGAACCACCTTTCTCTGCAATTACAGCTGCAAGTCTTTTTGGGGATGTCTCTACCAGAGTGAAATATTTGCCCATTCTTCTTTGCAAAATATCTCAAGCTCTATCAGATTGGATGGAGAGCGTGTTGTGAACAGCAATTTTCAACTCTTAATACCGCGCTAAGATTGAAAAATAATAATAATAATTTTCTTGAAAGACCAGAAAGTGAAAAACTTAAATACTAGTGGTCATCAGTTAGTCCATATGAAAAAAGTCCATCAGATACTGAAACCAAATGGATAAATCTTAAAACCATGTAAATTGAAATTAATATGTGACAAAAAAAAAAGTGAAGTGACAATAAAAATCCCCAAAAAAAATTGTGACTTTAAAAAAATCCACCAAGTGACCGTGATCCAGGACCGCTCAAATGTTGCGCTTACCAGAAGGCAAGCTTAGATAAGCCTGTAATACAATTATCTCCAAGACCAATCCTCAGCCGATGGGTACAACCAGGATCTCAGATATGGATAACGCTCCCTTTATGAAGTGCCTTTAAATCAGAATTTCTCCAAGGACAGGAAACCAGGAAACCATACAGTCTCAGCATGTGGGTATACAAGAATAAGGGATGCTCCCATAGTGTGAAACCATATTTAAAATTTATTAAGCTCAAATAAAAGTTCTACTTACATCAAAACATCTAGATATTCGCAGAATACAAATAAAACGCCGGCCGGCTAGCAGAACACCCGCTCTCAATGCGGAACGCGATGACGTCAGTGCGTCAGCTTCCCTACGTCCGTTTCGTCTATTGACGTCTTCTGGGGAACGGGAATTTTCAACTCTTGCCACAGATTATTAATTGGATTTAGGTCTGGATTTGAATGGGCCATTCTAACACATGGATATGCTTTTATCTAAACCATTCCATTGTAGCTCTGGCTGTATGTTTAGGGTCACTGTCCTGCTGGAAGGTGAGCCTCCGCCCCAGTCTCAAGTTTTTGCAGACTCTTCAAAGGTTTTCTTCTAAGCTTGCCCTGTATTTGGCCCACCCATCTTTCCATCAACTCTGACCAGCTTCCTTGCCCCTGCTGACGAAAAGCATCCCCACAATATAATGCTGCCATCACAATGTTTCACGGTGGGGATGGTGTGTTCAGGGTGATGTGCAGTGTTAGTTTCCAGCCACACCTAGCATTCTGCTTTTAGGCCAAAAAGTTAAATTTTGGTCTCATCTGACCAGAGCACCTTCTTGCATGTTTGCTGTGTCTCCCACATGGCTTCTCACAAACTGCAAACAGGACTTCTTATAGCTTTCTATCAACAATGGCTTTCTTCTTGCCACTCTTCCATAAAGGCCAGATTTGTGGAGTGCACAACTAATAGTTGTCCTGAGGACAAATTCTCCCACCTGAACTGTGGAGCTATGCAGCTCCTCCAGAGTTACCATGGGCCTCTTGGGTGCTTCTCTGAATAATGTTCTCCTTGCCCAGCCTGTCAGTTTAGATGGACAGCCATGTCTTTGTAGGTTTGCAGTTGTGCCATACTTTTCCATTTTCAGATGATGGATTGAATAGTGCCCCGTGAGATGTTCAAAGCTTGGGATATTTTTTTATAACCTACCGCTGCTTTAAACTTCTCCACAACTTTATCTCTGACCTATCTGGTATGTTCCTTGGCCTTCATGTTGCTCTTTGTTCAATAAGGTTCTCTAACAAATCTCTGAGGGCTTCACAGAACAACTGTATTTATAGTGAGATTAAATTACACACAGGTGAACTCGGGAACCAATTACCTTCAGAAGTCACCAAATTAGTAAATACTCAATTTTAGTTAGGGGTATCAGAGTAAAGGGGGCTGAATACAAATGCATGCCACACTTTTCACATATTTATTTGTAAAACATTTTGAAAACCATTTATAATTTTCCTTTCACTTCACAAATATGTGTCACTTTGTGTTGGTCTATCACATAAAATCCCAATAAAATACATTTACGTTTTTTGGTTGTGACATGACAAAATGTGGAAGATTTCAAGGGATATGAATACTTTTTCAAGGCACTGTATGTAATGGTGTTTATTTTACCTGCAGGCTGCTGCTTCTTGTTAATATTTTCCTTTTTAGTGCTTCCTTAAGAGTCATGTAGTTTTTTGAAAAATAAAGCCAAATAGTTATATTTTCCAATTAGGATTGGTATAAACATCTGTACTTCAAGCAGATAAAATAGTGACCCAAACCACATAACAGCTATAGGACTGGCCAGGCCCCGCCTCTGTGGCTTAATCTAGGAATACAGTTTGTGTGTCACTAGGGACGCCATCTTGCTTTGACTTATTCTGGCATAAATGTGCTATGATCTCTATTGCAGATACTTACCTCCCGTTGTCTCCTGAATAAGTGGGCCTAGTGCCCGAGAAAAATCCACTTCCATAATAAGATGACAAAGCTGGAATGCTTTTGCATCTGAATATATGTGAAAAATAATGTATTTGGGACCTTAGGGAGAAGTGTATGGTATCCATTGTATATGAATATTTTGAACAGCAGAATTAAGTTTTTAATGCACTGTTTATAAAAAAAAATTTAAGAATTGCGTATCAATAAGCATTTAAGGAAATTTTTATTTTAGTTGACAATTTGTATGGTACCTTTAAAGTCCTATAGTTTTTCTGTGGTTAGGGTCATTATCATACCTCCTTCATGGTCACCAAATATTGCCCTAAGCAGCTATCTTCCAGTGCTGTGAGAGTTACCAGTTGCCACTGCTAGTTTGAAAAGTTGCTTCCTTCTGTCCTATATGCCATTCAGAGAGCTTGTATTGCTATTTTTCCACAATGCGTCAGGTTCTGTAAATGAGCAGTAGACATCCTGTCATTCAACTGCTCTTCCTCTATTTACAGTATGCAATGCTTTATGGGAGAATTGTAATATGAGCCTTGTGATTGGTGGAGAGGGCAGATGAGGCAAACAAGCAGCATAGCTCTTC
>CM053033.1:44947968-45036355 GCA_028564925.1 Lithobates sylvaticus
AGAAAGAAAGAAAGAAAGAAAGAAAGAAAGAAAGAAAGAAAGAAAGAAAGAAAGAAAGAAAGAAAGAAAGAAAGAAAGAAAGAAAGAAAGAAAGAAAGAAAGAAAGAAAGAAAATGCATGATCGTATGTATGCGTGTGAGTGAGCCTGAGGGGCGTACATTTTTGGTACATTCTGTCATTTCGGATTCCATAAAGAAGGAATGGCAAGAACCGGAGAGGAAACCTTTTTTCTCAAGAGCCCACAAGAGATGCTTTCCTTTCAAGGAAGACCTCTCTGCGGTATGGAAGAAGGTCCCCAAGCTCGACATTGCCTCCTCTCAGGCAGAAATCTGCTGACCCCAGAATGTTACATGGCGTCAATAGATTTAAGGGATGCATACCTGCATATTCCAATCTCACTCCAGTTCCAGAAGTATCTCAGGTTGGCAGTAAAGGTGGAAGGCGTAATTCATCACCTGCAGTTCAAGGCCTTGCCGTTCGGGCTGTCATCTTCACCTCGGACCTTTACCAAGGTGATGGGGCCACTTCGTCTTCAGGGAATCGCAGCGATTCCCTATTTGGACGACCTACTAGTCTTCGCCCCCTCAAGGGAAAAGGTTACAGGACGACTTAGTAAAAGCACGCAACCATCTGGAATCTCTAGGATGAATTCTAAACCTCCAGAAATCCTCCCTAAACCCGTCACAGGAGGTTCGCTTTCTGGGCTGTCAAATTAATTCAATAGAACAGAATATTTTACTCCCGCAAGAGAAAAAGCACAAGGTTCAGTGCACTGTGTCGAAGCTGCAGACCAACCAGCTGATAACGATAAGGCAATTATGTTGGCATTAGGGGTACTGACCTCAACAATGCTGGCTATTCAGTGGGCAAGACTGCACTTCAGGTGTCTACAAACCTTTCTCCTGAGGTCATGGGATCACAGCTTAAGATTCCAACTCGGGTGAAGAGATCACTATAGTAGTGGGAGAGTCAGGAGATCCTATCAAGGGGTCTAAATTGGGCCTTTTCAGTCGAAAGAAGACTGACAACAGATGTCAGCTCTTGGGGATGGGGGGACCCCACCTAGACAAAAACTTCGCTCAAGGAAGTTGGTTCAAAAAGGAGGTAACAAGGTCCTCAAATTGGAGAGAACTGAAGGCGATCGTTTCATCTCTAGTGATATTCGTGCAAGCTCTCCAGTTTCATCACGTCCAAGTGTTAAACGGACAACGCCACGACTGTGGCTTATCTAAACAGACAGGGGGGCAAGATGGGGCATATAAGGGACTAGCAGTCAGTACCTTGAAAGTAAAGGTTGCTGCGCTAGCGGTGTCCTTAGAAAAAAATCTGTGGCCTCTGAACCACTGGTAGTCAGAGCGCTTGCAAGATAAAGGCCAGCACCGGTCAAGAATTTCCCTAAGTGGGACCTGTCGGTAGTCCTGCAATCCCTAGCAAGGAGACCTTTTGAACCTCTGGAAGAAGCGTCACTCAAAATGTCTCACTCTTAAAGCGGTGTTCCTAATCGCCATTACTTCAGCACGCAGGATCAGTGAGCTACACGCTCTGTAAATTTAGGGAACCTTACCTGTCAGTATTTCCAGATAGAGTTAGTTTTAGGACAGACCCAAAGTTCTTACCTAAAGTAGCTTCAATGCATAATTGCTCACAAGACATTGTGCTCCCAACCTTCTGTGCTAACCCATTGGGGGAGAAGGAGACCTTTTTTTATACATTGGATGAAAAGAGGATTTTGTTACGCTATCTAGAAATTACAAAGGACTTTAGACGTACAGACTCGTTATTTGTCCTTTTTTCGGGCAACAAGAAAGGTTGCCAGGCTTCTAAAGAATCATTAGCCAGATGGCTAAAATTATCCATCCTGGAAGCATACTTGCATGCAGGGTTGTATCCACCAGATGGAATTCGTGCACACTTAACCAGAGCGCTTTGCGGCCACTTGGGCAGAAAGAGCCACCCCTGAACAAATTTGCAAGGTGGCAACGTGGTCAATTTTCCGCACCTTTGTGTGACATTACAGACTGGACCTCACATCTGCCAGCGATGAAAGGTTCTGCAGGCTGTTGTCCCGCCCTAAGGGGGCAAGTCTCTGTTATGCTCTCAGGTGCTCTCCTGAAAGACACCTTGGGAAAGTTCAAGTAAGGCCCCTTTCACACGGGACGGAACCCTAATGATCCACCCCATAAACATCCGCTGCTCAGCGGGGATCACTCGGCTGATCCCCGATGAGCCGGCGGATGCCAGGAGGGAGGTCCCTGCACACTGTGCAGGGACCGCCCTGTCAGATCTCTGCTCTCCTCTATGGGGGATCAGATGAACACGGACCGTCTGTCCGTGTTTATCCGATCCTCTCTGCAGACAGATAGAAAAATAGGATTTTCCTCCGTCTGCAGAATCGGACCATAGCGGAGACGGACGATATCGGGTGTCAGCGGATGCTCATCCGCTGACACCCGCTATACCATAGGGTTGCATGTATGTCCGTATTTCATCCGAAAACGGATGGATGAAATACGGACATACGGTCCACACGTGTGAAAGGGGCCTTACACTTACTAGTAACTTGTTTTCCAGAAGTCTTTCAGGACAGCAGCAACTCGCCCTACTATTTTCATGTACTATGCTGTGACATATGTGCTTATGTGTTCCAACCAGGGACGGAGGTTCTCTTTTACAACTGAGGTGTGGTAGGGAGGTGCCTCCCTTTAAAGATCTGGAGGAAGAAAGTTTCCTGTGGTCCAGTGGGAGGAGTCCCAATCTCTCAGGTGCTATCCTGAAAGACTTCTGGAAAACAAATTACAGGTAATGCTGGCCATACACTATACGAAAAAAATCGGCCGAAATTCGGTCATTTAGACCATTCGTTCGTTTTTCAGCCAGTTAATGGGCACATAAAAAAAAAAAAAAAAAAAAGAATCGTTTGGACGTTTTTGAGCCGAAAAAAAACGAAGGACAAGTTTGGAAATTTTCTGCCGAACGAACAATAAATTGAAAGGTTAATGTGTTTCCCGTCCGAACTGTCTGCACTAGGTATATGTGAAAAAAAAAATATTTATTTATGTCCACTGAGCGATTTATCGGTCATTACATGATGGCACCATAGTTTGCGCTCACGGCAGAACTTTCTTTTTTCCAAAAATAGATTTTTCGTATAGTGTATGGCCAGCATTAGTCTAACTTGAATTTTTTGTAACTGTCCCAGGTACTTTGTTTACATTCAGCTGTCACCCGGGAATTCCTGGCTGCCAGCTGAATAAGCCAGGCAGGGATGAGTCACTAGTTGTTAGGATGCTGGCGGGTGTCATCTCCCTGACAACCAGCATCTCTGAGCAGGAGCTGTCACATTTATCAGCAGTATTAATAATGCTGATAAATCTGTCAACTCTTATTTTGTACATTCGTTAAATTTCAAAGGGTTAGATCAGGAGCAATATATATATATATTTTTTTTTTTTTTTGATTGATTTAAAGGCCAAGTTCACCTTTTCAGGCAGGAATTCACTTTTCATCATAAATAGAAGCCTTTTCTCATGTCTTTTCTGCCCAAGCACATCCCATCATGTACTGGTGCGTTTTTTCCACACTTTTTGGTGCAATGCAGTTTATCACTTCCAGCTCTTGGGGTGCCATAAACTTTTAATGGCAAATGTGAGTGATGCACGTAGGCAGAGCATTTCCAAAACGCACAGCAATACGCATTTCCTGCGTGGGCTGCCATGCGTACATAAACACAGATGTGAATGAAGCCTCATATGTACACACCAATTTCACTTTCAGGCCCCACTCACACCTAGTGCAGTGGGACCGTACGTTCTTTTGACTCAATTTTCCTTCAACGCACACAGAGCAGCCCCGTTGATCTCAATAGGCTGCACTACATGTGGCAGCGTAGCTTATCGAACATTTTGGCGTGTTGCATTTTGCACGTTTTTACTGTGAGTTTTGCTGTCTTTGACGCTTGTTTTTTTAATGTGGCAAAATATGTGTTTACTTCTCCGTGTGGGTGCTGTTAATTAACGGCACCAAAAGCACAACTAGTTCATCTTAGATGTATAAAGGTGGCCATACACTTTTAAATTTATCAAAACTATATAAGAAGAGGACACGCTTATCTATCCAATCACCCTGTATCCAAACAGACAGGCCCTTGCACTACATACTGTAGTCGATTGTGGATAATAAGATTACATAGTGTATGGGGAGCTTTTTCAGACTTCCAGGAACACACTTCTGTTTTCAATACTACAGCTCTGCTCAACATAGGGTGTTGTGATTGCTCAGCTTCTGCACAAATGGTGGTCAGGTACAAATCGAGGAAGACCCTGGCTGCGTATTCAGTGAGAAGTGTGTTCATTGGCATTGATTGTTTGCAGGGCAAAGGGGGGGTCAGGAGCAATCTCCTGAAGGGAGAGGGCAGGTGTGTTAATGAGGTCTGCTGCCAAACTCCTTCCTGTGTCTGAATGTTTTTCCCAACCTAAGGACGGGCTGTCCGATCAGATCCACCTGATCGGACACTTCAATTCATCCCTATGGAGAAGCTCATGTCGGCTAACATGGTCACTGGTACCCACAAAGTGTCAGTTAACGTCAGATTATCCACCGCAATATTACATACATACATACATACATACATACATACATGTGTATGTAATATATTTTACACACACACACACACACACACATTATTTTTTTTTTTTATTACACACACTTACTTTTGCACAATACAATTAATATACGTTTATTAGGATTTTTTTCTTGCCAAACACATGTACAGTATTTTTTTTGTTTAGAACGCAAAAAATAAATGCAGTGGTGATCAAATACCACCAAAAGACAGCTCTATTTGTGGGGAAAAAAATTACAGAAACTTCCTTTGTGTACAGCGTTGTATGACCGCGCAATTGTCAGTTAAAGAAATGCAGTGCCATATCGCAAAAAAATGGCCTGGTCATGAGGGGGGGGGGGGGGGGTAATCTTTCGGAGGTCAAGTGGTTAATGGTATATTGGTGCATAGGGGAGCTGGAATTTGGGGGGGGGGGGTGAACTTAGCCTTTAACTCCTTCACACCTACCGTCCCTTTATGGCCAGTTACTGACTGCACTTCTATGATGTGAACTGGCCTTTAAGGGGTTTCAGATGCCAGGAGGTGTGGTGGGGATTCTGATCATGTGACTTCTGCGATTGGCTGTCAGAGCAGTCACATGACCAGAATGTAGAGATCGGGCGCTTTCTGCCAGTACCTGTGCCGGGGGCGCTTTCTCTCGGCACAGCCGTGTTTATCTTTAGGTACACATATATGCGGCCTCTCAGCATTAAGGCGCCCCAACCAAGAGGCTGCATATATGCGAACGGCTGGCGGGAAGGAGTTAAATCTGAATGATTTTGAAGTTTGTAATCTTATTCTGAGAAGATTCCTCATACATTTACTTCCTTGAATTCTGTGACATATTTAGTATGTCCTGAGAGTAGGCACTGCTGTGTCACACATTTCACAGAGCCTGACACCTGAGCTAGAAAGGTGCCGAGAGGAGGAGTTTCAGGAGGCGGAGTCAGTACAGGAATCACAGCTTGCAGGCAGCAATGTACTCTGGGATATGTACTGTAAACAGCAGAAGAAAAGCTGCAAAGCAAGCGGGGAATATAGGAAAGTTGTAGAAAGTTGGTGGCCAGCAGACAGGAAGAATTCATAACATGAAAGGCGATTTTTTCACGTGCGATTATTTTGGATTGTCAAACAGAACTATTGCTTGTATTGTTATCACTGCGAACGATATAAAAAAAGAAAAAGTATGCTGTGATCATAGAACTCCTTTTTTATTACACCAACATGTCAGCTTGTCACACTGTAGTCCTTGCAGGCACTGGAGACGTGAGAGTGACAACACTGCTCTGATTTCAGAAGGTGGGTTAGTGTTGTCACTCCATCACAGGAAGTTGAAACCTGTGCATTGAACAAGCAGGCCCAGTAAGTAGTGTAGCGCTATAACCCCTGCGGGGCAGCTATGTATTTTCTGGGCTTACCGATTACCTCCTCCTTGTAGCTCGTTGTCTAGGGGTTCCCAGGGTTAGTACCCGGTAATTTCAGAGACCGATACTCAAAACTCCTTTTGAGGATTTTTTATTTGCAAAAAGATAACCGTTCAAACATAACAGTCTCTTAGTTGGGAATAGAGGGCATGGGTGATAAAGCTCGGGCACTTCAGAACTGCTGACATCAAATAAATGTCTCCTTAGATAGCCCAGAGAGTAGCCACTCGCAACTGGGCACTTCACTGTTGGATAAACCCTTGTCTGTAGATCTAGAAGCCAACAAGTGATTTGGAATTAGCACAGTCTCTGCCACAGACTTGGTTGTGAAACTTCAAGTGAACAATGTAAAAGTCTCTGCCACAGACTAGGTTGTAACTGAAGGATGGGTTTAGGAACTTTCCTATGGTACCTGAATCTTCCAGCCGTTTCGGCGATACCGTAGGAAATGCGGATTCTCTAGTGTCCATACAATCTCAGCTCCCAGGCTCTTACCGAGCAGCCAGCTTCATGGCCCCCCTCTGAAGAGTCCTCCCCTGGTCGCTTGTATGAGTTGCCGTGCCTCTCCAATCCTGAGAGGACACCGGGACACTTCAGAATCCTCCTTCAGTTACTGGGCCTCCAACTAGCCAGTTCCGAGGCTCGGGAACGGACGGATCCCCACCCCAAACCATGAGGGCCTCTGGGGCTGGTCAGGGTGACCATGCTTACGGGGTCAGCAGACACTCCTGGACCGAGACCCCTCACCGGGTTGGCCCGGACCGGAACCAGGAATCAAAGAGCAAGCCGACCCCTGAACACATGACTCCATCATCTTAAATACCCCTTCCCAGACTACACAGCGGGGCCAGACGCGCCCACTGATTGGCTCTGAGAAAGATTGGTACCCAATGCGTCCAACCAGACTGTGTTCTCAGCCTGTCACAGGTGCCTCACCTCACCTATGACCAGGCAGAACTCCAATACAGCCCAGCCAAACTGATTGCAAAGTATAACCTAGAACAATTAACCCCCAGAACTCGGTTACAGTTCTGGAAAAACGAAATTTACAGAATAGCGCACACTTGAGAAAAGTGTCGGCGCTACAGTAGGTTTTGTATGTTTGCAGGGAGATGCGGGAAAAACAAAGCATGCACTGAAACATCACTTCTTGGCCTCATTTACACTCACATTACTCTCTAAAGAGTGACCTGCATTCAGATTACTCTTCAGAGAGCATTTGACAGGCGGTGAGGAGATGTTGCATGGCCTCCTCACCACCTGCTTTAAAGAGGATGTCCACCCGATTTTTATTTTATTTTTTAAAGTCAGCAGCTACAAATACTGCAGCTGCTGACTTTTAATAAATGGACACTTACCTGTTCCAGGGTCCAGCGGTGTCGGCAGAATGTGACGAGCGACCACTCATCTCTCGGCTGCTCCGCCGCCATCCTCGGTCAGGGAATCAGGAAGTGAAGACGCAACGTCTTCACTGCCCGGGTTCCCTACAGCGCATGCGCGAGTCGCGCTGCGCTTCTCTATTGGTCCCCACTGTGTCCTGGGAACTGTGTTTCCCAAGACACAACGGGGCATCCTCGGATATGGGCGGGGCAGCTAGTCCCGGAAGTGGGTGCAGATACCTGTATTATACAGGTATCCTCCCCCCTGAAAGGTGCCAATTGTGGCACCGGAGGGGGGGGGAGGAATCCGATAAGCGGAAGTTCCACTTTAGGGTGGAACTCCGCTTTAATTCCCTGAATTCTAGACTACCACGCTGCAAGGCCACCCCATTCACTTGAATGGGCCATGTTTGGCAGGTAGCAGTTTCTGCTAAATTCAACAGGGGGTAGAATTCCTGCTGCGGCTGTGGCACACCTACACCCCTGGCTGCTGCCTCTGCACCTAAAGCTGGAGTAATTGAGGGGCCATAAAAATTTGTCTGAACTAAGTGATTTTACCACCCCCAACCACTATAAACGAGCCCTTATAGCAGAACTTTGCACCCCAACTTACGAGCAAGAAGAATGTTTATTGTAGAACAGACACGGCTTTCAGGTTTTATTGTCAAAGCTTAAAGCGGTAGTAAAGTGCGCTTTGTGATTTTTACCTACAGGTAAGCCTATAATAAAGCTCACCTGTAGGTGAGAGGATTATCTCCTAAACGGGCACTGCTGAGTGGAGTCTGCGGGCATGGGACAGCAGATGGGCAGGGGGCAGCAGGAGGCTGCGGGCACGGGGCGGCCCATGGTCGGGGAGGCTGCGGGCACGGGGCGGCCCATGGTCGGGGAGGCTGCGGGCACGGGACGGCACATGGTCGGGGAGGCTGCGGGCACAGGACGGCACATGGTCGGGGAGGCTGCGGGCACAGGACGGCACATGGTCGGGGAGGCTGCGGGCACAGGACGGCACATGGTCGGGGAGGCTGCGGGCACAGGACGGCACATGGTCGGGGAGGCTGCGGGCACAGGACGGCACATGGTCGGGGAGGCTGCGGGCACTGGACGGCACATGGTCGGGGAGGCTGCGGGCACAGGACGGCACATGGTCGGGGAGGCTGCGGGCACAGGACGGCACATGGTCGGGGAGGCTGCGGGCACGGGACGGCACATGGTCGGGGAGGCTGCGGGCACGGGACGGCACATGGTCAGGGAGGCTGCGGGCACGGGACGGCACATGGTCGGGAGGCTGCGGGCACGGGACGGCACATGGTCGGAAGGCTGCGGGCACAGGAAGGTGAGACTGCAAGAAATCACGACTATAATGGGGAAATAAGGAAACACAAATTAGTATCGGCATGTCTTGGTACCCGGATGAACACCTGTGTACGTTATGTTGTTTTGGCCAATCAAGACTGAAGCCGGGAGATGTCGGGGAGCGGACATCACTGGGGGGGATTGGATGTTGCTGGACATATCGATCTTGTAGATGTGATTGGAGATTTGGGTAACATTGAAGTGACAGGTCCTCAGTCAATGTTCTAGACCAGTGATGGAGTACCTTGGCCCCCCAGATGTTTTGGAACTACATTTCCCATGATGCTTATCTACACTGCAGAGTGCAGTAGCATCATGGGAAATGTAGTTCCAAAACATCTGGGGTGCCAAGGTTCACCATCACTGGTCTATAAGATGTTCCAGGAGAGGCCCCTCCATATCCCATCTATATGGAGGACAGAGATCACTACACCTCCCAGAAATAATAATAATATGGGAGGATATGAGGTGTGACATGTCAGGAGCAGACAGAGATGAGGCACTGCCATGGACCCAGCACTCGGCCAGCCTCCCTGAGCCTCTCCCCTCACTGCCACATAAGGACAGGTGCAGGAGGACACCAGAAATACGACCTGCACCCCACCCCCAGCACTGACAGCCGGGCACTCCTCACAACCCGGACGGTCATCAGTGGGCACCGTGCCACCTTACACCACCATCCCCACACCACCCCGACCTGTCCCAGGCCTGGACAGACCCCGTCATCCCCGCTCTGTGCTGCCTACCTGTTCGGGCCAGATCCGCCTCCGGGGCCGACGAGCCTGACAGGAAGTTCTGAAGCCACAGCACACCTCTATCCAAGGGGGGAGGACCCGGGCCGCCTCACGTGACGCAAACAAGGGCGAGGCCTCGGTCAGGCCGCACTTTGGATTGGCTTAGAGCGGGCTCGCCGGGCATTGCATTGTGGGAATTGTAGTTCCCCGGATGTCGGGGATACAGAGAGGGAGAGGTTTTCCGAGGCGATGGCAGAGTTATTTTTAGACTCGGAGGGTTTTCAGTGATCGCTGACCGTGTTGGTGTGTTCTTCCCCTGACCAGACTCTGATATCTTCTCATACAGGACAAATACCCACCACAGTCCCACACAGTGTCCCCAAATAGAGCCAACTTCACTGTGACACCGGCTTCATGAGAGCTGTCCTAGCCTGACACCCGGGGTCCTTGCACCCTCCATCCGGGGTCCTCGCACCCTCCATCCGGGGTCCTCGCACCCTACATCGGGGGTCCTCGCACCCTACATCGGGGGTCCTCG
The DNA here is from genome assembly GCA_028564925.1 of Lithobates sylvaticus. Classification (NCBI taxonomy): domain Eukaryota; kingdom Metazoa; phylum Chordata; class Amphibia; order Anura; family Ranidae; genus Lithobates; species Lithobates sylvaticus. The sequence goes on from CM053033.1 coordinate 44,957,997, forward strand.
CACCCTACATCGGGGGTCCTCGCACCCTCCATCCGGGGTCCTCGCACCCTCCATCCGGGGTCCTCGCACCCTACATCCGGGGTCCTCGCACCCTACATCGGGGGTCCTCGCACCCTACATCCGGGGTCCTTGCACCCTACATCGGGGGTCCTCGCACCCTACATCGGAGGTCCTCGCACCCTACATCGGGGGTCCTCGCACCCTACATGCGGGGTCCTCGCACCCTACATCCGGGGTCCTCGCACCCTACATCGGGGGTCCTCGCACCCTACATCGGAGGTCCTCGCACCCTCCATCGGGGGTCCTCGCACCGTACATGCGGGGTCCTCGCACACTACATCCGGGGTCCTCACACCCTACATCCGGAGTCCTCGCACCCTACATCCAGGGTCCTCGCACTCTACATCCGGAGTCCTCGCACCCTACATCCAGGGTCCTCGCACCCTACATCGGGGGTCCTCGCACCGTACATCCGGGGTCCTCGCACCCTACATCCGGGGACCTCGCACCCTACATCCGGGGTCCTCTCACCCTACATCGGGGGTCCTCGCACCCTACATCCGGGGTCCTCGCACCCTACATCCGGGGTCCTCGCACCCTATATCCGGGGTCCTCGCACTCTACATCGGGGGTCCTCACACCGTACATACGGGGTCCTCACACCGTACATACGGGGTCCTCGCACCCTACATCCGGGGTCCTCGCACCCTACATCCAGGGTCCTCACACTCTACATCGGGGGTCCTCGCACCCTACATCGGGGGTCCTCGCACCCTACATCGGGGGTCCTCGCACCCTACATCCAGGGTCCTCACACTCTACATCGGGGGTCCTCACACCGTACATACGGGGTCCTCGCACCGTACATACGGGGTCCTCGCACCCTACATCCGGTGTCCTCGCACCCTAAATCCGTGGTCCTCGCACCCTACATCCGGGATCCTCGCACCCTACATCCAGGGTACTGCCACCCTACATCCGGTGTCCTCGCACCCTACATCCGGGGTCCTCGCACCCTACATCCAGGGTCCTCGCACCCTACATCCGGTGTCCTCGCACCCTACATCCGGGGTCCTCGCACCCTACAGCCAGGGTCCTCGCACCCTACATCCGGTGTCCTCGCACCCTACATCCGGGGTCCTCGCACCCTACATCCGGGATCCTCGCACCCTATACCCGGGATCCTCGCACCCTACATCCGGTGTCCTCGCACCCTAAATCCGGGGTCCTCGCACCCTACATCGGGGGTCCTCGCACCCTACATCCGGTGTCCTCGCACCCTAAATCCGGGGTCTTCACACCCTACATCTGGGGTCCTCGCACCCTACATCGGGGGTCCTCGCACCCTACATCCGGGGTCCTCGTACCCTACACGCACCCTACATCGAGGTCCTCGCACCCTACATCCGGTGTCCTTTGCACCCTACATCCAGTGTCCTTGCACCCTACATCCAGTGTCCTTGCACCCTACATCTGGGGTCCTCGCACCCTACATACAGGGTCCTCACACTCTACATCCGATGTCCTCGCACCCTGCATCCAGGGTCCTCGCACACTACATGCGGGGTCCTCGCACAATACATCTGGGGTCCTCGCACACTACATCCGGGGTCCTCGCACAGTATAGTATACTATGGTATACAGTATAGTCTGATGGGGAAGCTGGGACAATATTTCCCCAGCAGGTCAGCTTTCACTTTATAATTGACAGAAGGCAGTGACCAGATCCTATAGCCTAAAGCAGGCTGTCTATTTGCTAAGGAGCTGCCCATTTCCTGCTGTCAATCACAAGGTGAGCAGTGTCTGTAAATCCTTATCAGGTTAAAGGATAAGTTCACCTTTGTTCACTTTTTCTTTCTAAATTCCAGCTCCCCTATGTACCAATATAGCATTAATGTACTTTTTTTGCAAAAACTGCTTCCTGTGTCATAACCTATAGTCTGACCAGGAAGTAAGACATTACTAATGGATACGTCTGGAAACATGTATGTGGACAAGAAAAGTAAGTGTATGTAGAATTAATGTAAAGTGTTGATATTTTTGCAAAAAATGCACATGAATGCTCTATTGGAAAGGGTTACAAAGCCATTTCTAAGGCTTTGGGACTCCAGTGAACAACGGTGAGAGCCATTATCTACAAATGGAGAAAACAATGGTGAACCTTCATAGGAGTGTCTGGCCTACCAAACTTACTCCAAGAGCATAACGACTCATCCAGGAGGCCATAATAGAACCCAGAGCAAAATCTAATGCTGTGTACACGCGAGCGGACTTTTCGACAGCAAAGGTCCGACAGAACGAATCCGTCGGACAATTCGATCGTGTGTGGGCTCCATCGGACTTTTGCTGTCGAATCATCCGACAGACTTTAGAAATAGAACATGTCTTAAATTTTCCCATCGGAACTCCGCTGGACCCAGTTCCTATGGAAAAATCCGCTCGTCTGTGTGCTAGTCCGACGGACAAACAACGACACTAGGGCAGCTATTGGCTACTGGCTACAAACTTCCTGATTCTAGTCCGGTCGTACGTCATCACGTTCGAATTCGACAGAATTTAGTGTGACTGTGTGTGGCCAAGTCCGTTCATTCGGAAAGTACGTCGGAACTCCGTCGAAAGTCCGTCGGAAAGACAGTCGGACCTAGTTGAAAAGTCCGCTCGTGTGTACGCGGCATAAGGAACTACAGGCCTTACTTGCCGCCTCAGTTAAGGTCAGTGTTCATGATTCAACAATGAGAAAGAGACTGGGCAAAAATGGCATCCATGGGAGAGTTCCAAGGCAAAAGCCACTGCTGACCAAAAAGAACACAAAGGCTCATCTCACATTTTCCAAACAAAACATCTTGATTACCCCCAAGACTTTTGGGCAACAATTATGTGGACTAATGAGACAAAAGTTTAACTTTTTGGAAGGTGTGCGTCCCGTTACATCTGGCGCAAAACAAACACAGCATTTCATAAAAAGAACATCATTCAAACACGGTGGAGGTATCGTGATGGTCTGGGGCTCCTTTGCAGCTTCAAGACCTGGACAACTGCCATAATTGATGAAACCATGAAATCTTCACTCTACCAGAAAATCTCAAAGGAGAACGTCTGGCTATCAGTTTGTGATCTCAAGAGCACTTGGGTTATGCAGCAGGGCAATGATCCGAAACACACCAACAAGTCTACCTCTGAATGGCTCAAATTTAATTTTATTATACAGGAGTTATATAACGCGGACAGTTTATGCAGCCCTTTACAACATAAGGGCAGACAGTACAATTACAATACAATTTAATACAGTCGGAATCAGAGGGCCCTGCTCGTTAGAGCTTACAGTCAAAGAGGGAGGGTCAAGAGATACAAAGGGTAATAACTGTTGGGGACAAAGGGGGAAGATGCTGTGGCATGGCCTCCACAGCGATGTGAAAGACTCATTGCCAGTTATCGCAAATGCTTAAATGCAGTTGTTGCCGCCAACAGCGGCACAACCAGTTATTAGGCTTAGGGGATAATTACTTTTTTACATAGGGCCAGGCAGGTTTGGGCAGCTTTTTCCCCTTAATAAATGAAATCATCATTTAAAAAACTGCCTTTTGTATTTACTCGGGCTATCTTTGTGTAATATTAAAATTTGTTTGATGATCTAAATCATTTAATTGTGGAGCTGCAGGCTTCATCCTGGTATAACCACTCAAAGTTCAGCGACGTACCGTTTTTTTAATTTTTTTTATTGAAAGCCTGTGGCGTGCAAAACCCACTCAAAAACTCACCCGGTGCATAAAAAATGTGCACAACATAAAGAGGTGCGACAAAAAAGTGCAACGAGTACACAAGTCCTCTAAAATCAGAGGACCTAGTCCTGAATCCCCCAGGGCGTTAGGCTCCAGACAGGGACAAGGACACGTAAAACTTGGTCTTCATGGCCAAAACCAATCAGACTCCGTTCTCTGGAAGGTCTGCCGAAACAGACCCACCCAAATACTAGGTGAGGCTCCCCCGAAGGGAGACCCCAACCCTATGAGAGAGGGCGAACTAAGCCAGAAGGCCATGTCCACCCCCTCCCCAACTTTCAGGACAGGCCCTGGGACCTGTGATCCTACTCGTCACACTGTGCAGTGTACAAAACATAAAAATACAAAAACGTGACACAAGGAAATAAATTAAATAAAGTGAGGGAAGGGGTAGTGGAAAGGAGAGTGAAAGAAGTGGTCATTGTGTAATACAATGACCAGGCCCTCTGGCCAGGAATAAAAAATTCCTCTGGTCCCAGCCAAAAGGCCCGGCCCAAGAGGCAGGTGCTAAAAAAGCGTGATATGGTGCAGTGACCGTGGTGCCATAAATCAAAGTGACCCTCACTCACAGTGATTGTACGGCACCCCTGGACTGCCACTCCAGGGGCACATACTCCATAGGCTTTCAAGACCGCCCTGACCAACGGTCCGGACCACAGCAGCCCCCACCACAGGCAAGAAGGCATGAAGATCAGGAAGCTTGGTGAGAGCCCTTTGCCATCAGGCTCCACCATCACTCCCATCACTCCTACCTAATTACATTCGGGAATTACTAACCGCTCCTCCTCCCAGCATAAGGAGTCGCCGGTGTTCTATTCCCAAAAAACTGTCCGGGGCTAGAGCTACCCCAATCCAGGCCACAATGCCAGGTACTCAACCTTCTGGTCAGACCAATGGCAGCACCCATCCTCACCAGGAGCACCCTTCCAGACGGCTCAGACTCGAACAAGCACCGATGGTGTGTCCCCTACCGAAACCGTCTTTCCAGGTGCTAATTACGACATCGGATAATGCTGGCTAAAACCCTCTCAAATAAGGATAGCACAGCGCCTCCTTTGGCAACTGATAAGAACAGATACTACACTTGATCTTAGCCAAAAGGCTGAGAAGCGTACCGGTACCTTGCTTAAAGTCAAACTTACTTTTGGGTAGAGTGGAGAGGGATTAGAACATCTGTCAGGTTATTATTGCTGTCTATGTTCCCTTTAGGGAGATTCACCCTCTCCATTTGTTCTTTTTTTTAATGAATATCACCAAGAGTTAAAATCTCAAATTTTGGGTTGTCACCAAAATAGGAATAGAGGAGAAATCTTCCAATGGGATCACCAGGTCTGGGGACTACCAGGCATTTCCTCTCACTTCCTGTTTTGGCTATGGGGCAGGAAGTTGAGGGAAATCTACCCAATGGGACACAGAGGGGGGAAAAAACAGACATAGACAATTGTATCATACTTGCTGTAATTTTCTTTTCCTGGTGCCTATCGATGGCAGCATACATGTGATAGTAGCCCCCACCTACTTCCGCCCCTACAGGACCAGTGCATAGCTATAAAGAGTTAACACCCACACAACAGCCCATTCCCTGTACATCGCTAGGAACAAACTGGGTGGGTTCAATATGCTGCCATGGATAAGTACCAGGAAAAGAAAATTACAGTATGATACAATTTTCTGTTTTCCTGGTGCCTCCATGGCAGCATACATGTGATAGATCAATAACTAGCTACCAGGGTGGGAAGCTTCAGCGAATCCTATCATAAGTAAGTGAATAAGCTACTGGCTTCACTCCAAAGACAGCTGTGGTGAGGAATACTAAGCCCATCAGTAGTGCTGAAAGAATACCCCATAATAGAACCCAATTGTCTCTCCTGTCCTGTTGGCTGACATCTCTGCATAAGGTGCCCACGATGTCCAGATGCTGCTGGAGGAACGTACAGCAATTACTTTCAGTGGTTGCAGCCCAGACATATTTTGGGACCTTATAATTAACTTTAGGAACTGCAAGGCAATTGTGCGTTGGAGCCTTCTACCATGGTTGGTTTCTAAGAAACTAGCTATGCTATGGCTAGCTAATGACTGTTTACAAGTGTGCCATCATTGATCTGGATTTATTGAAGGAATACTTCACCTCAGTCAGACAAAGCAATCCCACTACGTGATAGGCAAACGCCCACAGGCTCCTAATGTCATGACACCAGAAAAGCTGTGAACTGCCTGCAGCCTGAAGAACCTCTCCAAGGGTTTGTTGAGGCCATTACCAGTCCCGGAGCAGCCATGGAAGAAAATTTCAATGGACTTTATAGTGGATTTACCCCATCAGAAGGATACACAACTATTTTTGTAGTAGTGGATCGCCTGTCCAAAATGTCTCACTTCCTGCCTATGATAGGCACACCTTCAGCTGTGGATACAGTAAATATCTTCATTAGAGAGGTACTCAGACTACACAGCCTTCCTGATAGCATTGTTTCGGATAGAGGGATCCAGTTTACCTCAAGATTTTGGAGAAATCTTTGCAGAAGTTTGTCAATAAATGTTTGCTTGGGTCCTGGACGGGTGCTATATAGCACCAGTATTTGGGCTGTGGTCCCTTTAAAAGGATTCGCAGCGTTGCTCAGGGGGTCACCCAAAATGGGTGAGGGGTTCCGGGAGTAACCGAGCAGGAGAGGACTGACTCGCAGTCCTCTCTAAGTTAATAATAGTTATTTGGGACCCGGAATTTGGGAGGCTCTGAAGAGATATTCGGGTGGGAAAAGAGCCTCCCTCCCTGACCACAATGATTCAGCGCACAGGGGGTTAAGGGCCTCCAGGAAGACAGCTCATAAAACAGGAAGTAGGGAAGAGTTGTTGGTGTGAGGAGGAGTAGGTGATTACACCTGTTAGCTGAGCTGTGTGGATGTCTGGAGGCTGCTAAAAGAACCTGCTGCAAAAACTGTATGTGTTTTCCTTAACTTTGTTTTTGTGCTGAAGATAAGCTGTTTTTTTGTTATGCTGAAGATAAGCGGACTTTGTTTTTGTACTTTACCTGTGCGCTGAAGAAAGCCTTATTTTGATTTTTCTTTCAAATAAATGTCTTTTATTTTACAACTGACGGTTTATGCACTTAATCCCGTGGAGCTATTGTCCCCAAAGTTCACAACTGGTGTCTTGGATGCTGGCAAAAGTGCATTTGCAGCCGCAAAAACCGTTTAAAACTAAACTGACATTTAAAGAGACAGTGTACAAATGGCATGTCGTGGGTGAAGTCAGCTCAGACGCTGCAAACAGCAGGTAAAGGCATGGAGGAGGTCATCAGGGCTTTGGCGCAAGCCACCGTGACCCAGCAGCAAGCTTCAGCAGATGCAAACCGTCGCCATGAGGAAGCGATGGCTCAGCAGCAGCAGGCCCTGGCACAGGCTATAGCTGCACAGCAGGAAAACACACGGTTGCTAGCCGCCCAGTTTACTGCTCAGCAGGAGTCCACTCAAACACAGGTGACTGCCTTACAGGAGGCAGTGCAGCGGCTGGCTCAGGGACGAGAACAATCGGTCGTTGCCGTTGGCAACCAAGTGTCTGTGAGAGCCAGCCATTTCTTACAAAAACTGACACCCAGCGATGACGTAGAGGCCTTTCTCACCACCTTTGAGAGGATAGCGGAGAGAGAGGGGTGGCCCCGTGACCAATGGGCCGGCATTATCTCTCCTTTTCTCACCGGTGACCCGCAAAAGGCCTACTTTGACCTCCCAACTGAACATATCAGCAACTATGAGCTTCTGAAGACAGAGATCCTGGCCCGCCTAGGAGTGACCATGGCTGTCCGGGCTCAGAGGGTGCATCGCTGGCGGTACAAACCTGACCGACCACCCAGGTCCCAAATGCATGAACTGATACAGCTGGTTAAAAAATGGCTACAGCCAGAAAAACTGTCAGGCCCACAAATGGTGGAACGGGTGGTGATGGACTGGTACCTGCGGTCCCTGCCAGATGACCTACAGCGCTGGGTAAGCCATGGAGACCCTGCAACCGCTGACCAGCTGGTTGAGTTGGTTGAAAGATACACCGTGGTAGAGGACCTGCTTGGGCCTGCCAAACGTCGGGAACCCACACCAAGGGCAACAAGACCAGCCACAGCACCTAGGAGAGAAGCCCTGCTAGACATTGGAACCCGCAACCCTGCACCATCTTCTGCAGAACCTCGAAGGTTGGTTCCTGTCCCTAGGATGGGAGGCCTACAGTGTTGGCGATGTCGGTCCTGGGGGCATACCCGGGCACAATGCCCACTTCAGGAGGAGCCGATGGATTGCGGGACTGGTCGGAGAAGCTCCTTCTATGTGCAAAGAGCGTGTACCACTCATCTTGATCTGGCTGAAGGACGGTTCGAGTGTGAAGTGTGGGTGAACCACCTTCCTGCCAGGGCCCTACTAGACTCCGGGAGCATGGTAACACTGGTACATGCCAGGGTGATTGGGAGACTTGGCCCCGTAAATAAAACTCTGCGCGTAGTGTGTATCCATGGGGATACCAGGGAGTACCCCCTGGTTCCTGTGACGGTTTCTTATGGACGTACCTCAGTGACACAGGAGGTTGGGGTAGTACATAGTTTAATCCATGATATTATAGTGGGGCGGGACTGTCCGCTATTCCTCGAACTGTGGAACCAGGCACAGATGGGGCTGCCAGGAGAACTGGGGACACTGGGCCTGGAAGAGATGGAGTCTGAGGGGTCTAGGTCTGAAACCCCCACAACACACCCCTCTAAAACAGAGATACCTGTCACTAATAAGGATATTGCAGAGAATGTTAATTTGAATGACAATGTTTCTGTTTCAGGCCTCAATACCGAGTTGACTTCTGAGGGGGGGGAAGCCTTCCCATTACAGGTTATGCTGGGGGAGGATGATGAGGAGCTCTCCCCGTTGCAGTTCCCAGTTGAGGAGGGTGAAAGGGAAACATCCTCAAGGTCAGTGCATCCAGACCTGGACGTACCCAGGGGTGCGTTTGGCACCGCCCAGTTGCAGGATCCTACCTTGGTCAATGCTCGAGAGCAGGTTTCTGTTGTTGATGGGGTACCACAAATACCAGGGGCAGATCAAAGGTTTCCTCATTTTGCATTAAAGGGGGATTTGATTTATCGAGTGGCTGAAAGCCGAGAGGAAACTGTAGAGCAGTTACTGGTTCCCCAACCATATAGGCGGATGCTGCTTGACCTAGCCCACAATGACGCACTGGGAGGACACTTGGGGGCAGAGAAAACAGAGGCCAGGATAACCGACCGGTTTTACTGGCCAGGGGTGAAGGCCGAGGTTAAAAGATATTGTGCATCTTGTCCCATTTGCCAGTTAACTGCCCCAGGGCCACACTATAGAAGCCCTCTGGTACCCTTGCCGATTATTGAGGTTCCGTTTGAGCGGATCGCCATGGATCTCGTGGGACCCCTGGTAAAGTCGGCAAGGGGGCACCAATATATATTAGTCATCCTAGACTACGCAACCAGGTATCCAGAAGCAGTTCCTTTGAGGAAAGCCTCCTCTAAGGCCATTGCCAAGGAGTTATTCCAAATGTTTTCACGAACTGGATTCCCCAGGGAGATACTTACGGACCAGGGCACCCCTTTTATGTCAAAGGTGATGGCGGACTTGTGCAGACTATTTCAGATCAAGCAGTTGCGGACGTCCGTCTATCACCCGCAGACCGATGGCCTAGTTGAGAGGTTTAATAAAACTCTAAAGTCCATGTTAAAAAGAGTGGTCCAGAAAGACGGGAAGGATTGGGATATGTTACTCCCTGCCCTCTTGTTTGCCATCCGGGAGGTTCCACAAGCGTCCACGGGCTTCTCACCGTTTGAGTTAGTGTATGGACGAAGGCCCCGGGGGTTGCTTGACCTAGTCAAAGAAACATGGGAAAGTGAATCCTCACCACACAAGACCGTGGTAGAGCATATCTCTCAAATGCGAGAGAGGGTGGCTAAGGTGATGCCGCTGGTGAGGGAGCACATGCAGAAGGCTCAGGATGCCCAAAGAAGGGTGTATAACAGATCGGCTAAAATTAGACAGTTTCAAGTAGGAGACCGGGTGGCTGTCCTAATACCCACAGTGGAGAGCAAGTTCTTGGCCAGGTGGCAAGGCCCGTTTGAGGTAATAGAAAAAGTGGGTGAGGTGAACTACAAGGTACACCAGCCAGGGAAAAGAAAACCATACCAGATCTATCACGTAAATCTGTTGAAACCCTGGAGAGACAGAGAACAGGTATCCGCTGTGGTAGAGGTACAGTCAGGGGACCATGCAGGAATCGACCTGGTGCAGGTGGCTGCTACCCTAACTAGGCCCCAAACCCAGCAAGCAAAAGAGTTTCTGCAAAGAAATAGGGACATGTTTTCAGGGTTGCCGGGTCTCACCAACGTCATCGAGCATGACATTGTGACGGAACCCTGTATAAAAATCCGGTTAAGGCCTTACCGTATCCCAGAAGCTCATAGAGTGGCAGTGTCTGAAGAGGTCAAGAGAATGCTCGAGCTTGGAGTCATTGAAGAGTCGCAGAGCGAGTGGTCGAGTCCAATCGTGTTGGTACCCAAACCCAACGGCACCCTCCGCTTCTGCAACGACTTCAGAAAACTTAATGAAATCTCCAAGTTTGATGCTTATCCAATGCCACGGGTAGATGAGCTAATTGAGAGGTTAGGTCCAGCCAGGTATATAACCACGCTAGACCTCACAAAAGGGTATTGGCAGATTCCCCTGACCAAGAAAGCCAGGGAGAAAACAGCTTTCTCTACCCCGGAAGGCCACTTCCAGTACAAAAGAATGCCATTTGGTCTACACTCTGCCCCCGCTACATTCCAAAGGGCCATGGACAAAACTTTGCGTCCACATCAACGGTATACTTCGGTTTACCTAGATGACATAGTCATTTTTAGCACTGATTGGGAGTCCCATCTTCCCCGAGTTCAGGCAGTCGTAGACTCCTTGAGAAGAGCAGGATTCACCATCAATCCGGAGAAGTGCGCGATTGGAGTAGAGGAAGCCAAGTACCTAGGGTACATTGTGGGTAGAGGACTGGTGAAGCCCCAAATGAGTAAGGTAGAAGCCATACAGAACTGGCCCCGCCCCCTATCCAAGAAGCAGGTCAGAGCGTTTTTGGGCATAGTTGGCTACTACCGGAGGTTTGTCCCCAACTTTGCTACCATTGCTGCACCATTGACGGACTTGACCAAAGGCAGAAAGTCAGTGATGGTACAGTGGAATGACGATGCCGAAAAAGCTTTCCAGAAGCTTAAGACGGCATTGTGCCGGGATCCGGTGCTTGTGGCTCCAGATTTTTCTAAGGATTTTGTAGTACAGACAGATGCTTCAAGTGAAGGGCTAGGAGCAGTCCTGTCTCAAGTGATCAATGGGGAAGAGCACCCCATAGTTTTTCTAAGTAGGAAACTGACGGCAGCGGAGAAAAACTATGCGGTGGTGGAGCGGGAGTGTCTTGCCATCAAGTGGGCTTTAGACTCTTTACGCTATTTCCTCCTAGGTAGAAGGTTCCGCCTAGTGTCCGACCATGCCCCACTGACCTGGATGAGACAAAACAAAAACACCAATGCCAGGGTGACAAGGTGGTTCCTTTCTCTCCAGGAGTTCAATTTTGTGGTAGAGCACAGACCAGGGAGACAGCATCAGAACGCCGATGCCCTCTCCCGGGTCCATTGTATGATGTCGAGTGGTGCCTCCAACACCTCCGCGTTGAGGCAGAGGGGGGGGATATGTACAGGACGCCAAGGTTGGGTCCTGGACGGGTGCTATATAGCACCAGTATTTGGGCTGTGGTCCCTTTAAAAGGATTCGCAGCGTTGCTCAGGGGGTCACCCAAAATGGGTGAGGGGTTCCGGGAGTAGCCGAGCAGGAGAGGACTGACTCGCAGTCCTCTCTAAGTTAATAATAGTTATTTGGGACCCGGAATTTGGGAGGCTCTGAAGAGATATTCGGGTGGGAAAAGAGCCTCCCTCCCTGACCACAATGATTCAGCGCACAGGGGGTTAAGGGCCTCCAGGAAGACAGCTCATAAAACAGGAAGTAGGGAAGAGTTGTTGGTGTGAGGAGGAGTAGGTGATTACACCTGTTAGCTGAGCTGTGTGGATGTCTGGAGGCTGCTAAAAGAACCTGCTGCAAAAACTGTATGTGTTTTCCTTAACTTTGTTTTTGTGCTGAAGATAAGCTGTTTTTTTGTTATGCTGAAGATAAGCGGACTTTGTTTTTGTACTTTACCTGTGCGCTGAAGAAAGCCTTATTTTGATTTTTCTTTCAAATAAATGTCTTTTATTTTACAACTGACGGTTTATGCACTTAATCCCGTGGAGCTATTGTCCCCAAAGTTCACACCTGCCAAACACCATACCCGAAGCCTCAGTACCAGCAGTTCAGAATTGCATAACAAGAGGACTTCAAGAGACAATCTGATAGAAGGAGAAGAAGCAGTCCTAGTTTCCAGGTTGGGGACAAGGTATGGCTCTCTTCTGTTAACCTCAAATTGTCTTGTCCTTACAGGAAATTGGGGCCAACGTTTGTCAGGCCATTCTAGGTCAAGAGGGAAGTTAATCCTGTGGCATTTGAACTGGCACAGCCAACATCCTATCGGATTCATCCAGTGTTTCATGTCTTGCTGCTTAAACCAGCCATGCCAAGCCCTTTTTCTGGGAGAGACGAAGTTCCACCTGTTCCAGTCTCTGTGGATGATGAACCAGAATTTAAGGTAGAAGCTATCCTGGACTGTCAGAAGAGAGGTAGGCAAAACCAATTTCTTATTAAATGGAAAGGGTATTCAGCAGAGGAGAACTCTTGGGAACCAGCGGGTAACATACATGCCTCTAGACTACTACAGGAGTTCTGGGATAGACAGGGCCGTCTTAATAGCATCATAGGCCCCTGGGCAAAGTAATGCTCTGGGTCCCCTACAATGGAGACAGTGCAGGTAAACAGACATCAAGTAGGTAGGAGGCAGACAAGTGGAGCTTCCCCTTTTGGATGGAGCTCCGCTTTAACTACATGAACAATCATTATGTACAGCAAAGAAACAGTGGAAAATATTACATACATAAAGTAACAAAGCTGTCCTGTGCATATAGTATATCTGCTAGAATGATGCTCAGGACACTTGTAACAAGTATAAACACAGCCGCCAATAAAAATCATGAGGCACCATCCAGCCTGACAGGGCCTCAGATACCCCCAACATTGTAACCCCCCCCCCCCCACACGCACACACACACACACCAGGTTTCCCCCTAAAAATGTTATCCTGTTACCACCTCCACACCCCTGGATTCTCAACCCCAAATAAATAACTCCCCAGCACTCTGACCCCTCTACACCCTAGATATCCCCCCAGCACTGTGAACCCCTCTACACCCCAGATATCCCCCCCAGCACTCTGACCCCTCTACACCCTAGATACCCCCCCCCCCAGCACTGTGACCCCTCTACACCCTAGATATCCCCCCAGCACTCTGACCCCTCTACACCCTAGATATCCCCCTAGCACTCTGACCCCTCTACATCCCAGATATCCCCCCAGCACTCTTACCACTCTACACCCCAGATATCCCCCAGCACTCTGATCCCTCTCTGCACCCCAGATATCCCCCCAGCACTCAGACCCCTCTACATCCCAGATACCTCCCAGCACTCTGATCCCTCTGCACCCTAGATATCACCCCAGCACTGTTACCATATACCATAAGATACCCCTTGTATTGTGACCCCACTACATTCCTGATACCCCCTACACTGTGGCCTCTCTACATCCCTGATACCATTAGCACTATAGCCACCCAAGATACCTCAAGCATTGCTACCCCCTATACACCCCAGATCCCATCTCAGCATTGTTTTCCCCCCATATACCCTTGATACCCCCCAGTACCATTATTCCATCCATGTAGTGCCCTCTTTTCCAGTGGAGATACAGTGCATGTGAACTTTTGGCTATGTGCCCACCTCCAGCACTGTGACAAGGACTCACCTATACCAATAAAGTCATGCAGGCAGAAGGAGGGGTGGAGGAGGGAACATCCCTCCAGGCATTCCAAGCCCTGCAAACAGTGCTGGACAGCTGGGCTCACCATGACACCACCCACAATCAAAAAAATTGTGATAATACCGCACCTACCCTGAAAGTGCCAACACAACTATCAGACTAATTATATAATGAAATATAAATAAACGTGTAAACCTGATAATGTGTATAATTCACAAAAGCATATCAGAATGTGAGTCTGAATGCAGATTGTGCCTTAAACAATAATGTAACACTCTGAAATTCAGAGCGAATAAAACAATATATGTGGTGAAACATATATCAGATTGCAACAATGCGACTATTCCTGAATTCAAAGTCGCACATATCACTATAAGGAAAAATGTGACATACAAGTAGTATAAATGTGTAACAAATGTGTCGTATTGAAAAATAAATGTGTATGACAAAATGCAGCTCCAAAGTCGCAAAAAGTCACACACATCCAAAACAAATCTTCAAATAGAAAGCATGTGCTCTAGATGAACATTCAACATACTAATACATAGGTATTAATTCACTAAGACAGTATGAAAATCAAATGTATATACGGTCGTGAAACACACAAGCTCACATGAACTCCAAAGGTTAGTGAAAAGTGTAAAAAGGAAAAAAAAAATGGTAAATAGAAAAAAAAGGGAATGAAGGCCGTGCTTCCACAGCCTATAAGTTAACTCTCTCGAGCGAACCAAAAAAATCACTTGGTAACATGTAAATAGAGACCTAGAGAGAGACCTAAGTGGTGTTGATAGTAGTTTAAATACAAAATGTTAATGATTTAAATAATGATATTAGAGGCGGTGATACAAAATTAGAACGTCCACAATGCACAATGCCACTTCCGCAGGCGGGCTCTCAGTGCTGCCGACTCAGCAGCTCCCACTCTAGCTCCTACCCCGCGGCTTCCGAGTCCCGAGCATTAAAGCTGCATGGGCGGGGTCAGAGCATCACTGGCACTCCGGCCCCACATCTCCATGCTGACTGTGAAATAGGTATTGTTCTGCACAGCATGGCGCACCGCTGCCAGCTTGCCTCCCCTGTGTATACATCACTCTCAGTGCCATCATAGGGCCCCACATTTCCGGGCAGTGTGGGCTTAAGGAGCAGCTTCTTTGGGTAAAGTGCAGTGCCCTGGTGTGCCCTCTCATTAAGACGACCCTGGGGATAGACAACCTACCCTTGGGGGGGGGGGGGGCACTGTCAGGGAAATGGCCGAAGAAGGACTGGCAATTCCGCCCAAGACAATCATGGTCGCCATGGTGCACAGTGTGACTGATGTGGGCAGTACTTCCTGGCCTATTTAAGCCCACTGCAGTGTTCCTGTGTTTCAATCAGTATCCTGATTGAACTTCTGTTATTGACCCGGCTTGCTCTGACCTGTGACCCTGATCTCCTGATTTACCCTTGACTTGTACTTCTGACTTCTCTCCGGCTTGCCCCACCATGTCTGACCTTGGCTTGGTTTATTGACTCTGCTACAGATCCGTCTTCCTGTGTATGACTCGGCTATCCAATCTCATCATCTAAACTGATCTTACCCTGTATGACCTCTGGCCTGGCTCTTGTTTCTGTCTCCGATTTGCTACTCTGTCAAGTTTACCTGATACTCCGCAAGCACACCAGTGTTACAGTTCATCCAGCCTGTTCCTGCTACATCACGGTACTCCCAGTGTAACCCTGAATGTCTCCAGCAAAGCATGACTACAGCGTAAATATTTTAGAGTGGCAGTTATATTCTAATAATTGTGATGAGCTTTGTTTTCTTAGAAAAAAATCTCCTTAACCCTTTCACTGACACAGATTTTTTTTTCTCACACACATGCAAAAATGCACATTATTTACACCAAAACATACTTAAAGCTGAACTCTATCCTAAATAAATACATATTGCCAGAGGTGGCTCTAGGCTTTGTGAGGCCTTAGGCAAATCTTAGACATGAGGCCCCACTCATGCCCAAAATGGGAAAAATAATTAAAGCAATAGAAATTAACTGTATAAATTGCATGATATTCCCTTCAACCGTAACACAGACATCAAGTGAATTAGACGGACGTGAGGCCCCTAGGAGTGCGAGGCCTTAGGCGTCCGCCTAATTTGCCTAATTAGAGAGCCGCCTCTGCATATTGCTTATACTTATACTAGGGACATGTGTATTTCTTATATGGATCTTGGTGTAATTTGTGTATTTTCTTCCAGAGCTGTGCAGTGAAACTTTGCAGTGGGCTTCCTGCAATAATGACTGATCATTGAGGCACCTTGTGCAAGATGATTGGTCTTGTCTCCACCCCCTCTTGTAGTTTTCTCCAGCCAGCCTGTAGTAGGTGGAGCTACTGCCCCCAACCGGCTGGAGTAGCAAGTGCACCTGGTGCATATGACCCCAGTGAGTTTTTTTTGCCATCTGTATTTCATTGGGGTATTTCATTGGGGACTTGGGGACATTGGGGATTTCCTTTTACTTCATGTTCTTCAGCAAAACAGGCAGTGAAAGTAAATCTCTCCAAGGTGAGGTTATCCCCGGTTGACACCAGCATCACTCAAACTAGTGTCACTGTTGGAAAATCTCCCCTCTGTACCTGTTCCGGGGACAACCCAAAATTTGGGAATTTCTTTCACTTTCATTCTCAGTGGTAACAGTAAATAAGACAAATGGGGAGGGTGACTCTTCCCAACAGAGATACGGACAGTAATAAAAACCTGACAGGTGTTCTAGTCCTCTTCCACTTTTTACAAAATAAAAAAAAAACCCCAATTTTGCTTTTCAATCCCTCTTACCTGGTTTTCTGGGTTATAGTCAACTGACGTACTCCCAACTCAGAGAATCCATTGTTGTCATGTTGTGATTTACCACCGCATGCCAGGTCCCACGCCACTTCTTTCCTTACCGGGACGTTGTTCAACCTCTCCTGAACGATTTAACTTGACAGCTAGAAACCAGCATCTAAAAACGTCCGTTTAGCCGCGTTTACATGCTGCGTTTAGTCATGTTTAGCCGCGTTTGCATCTAGAAGCATTTGAAAAATATATATATATATATTTTTATTCAAAATAGCCAAAAATGAAAAACGCATGTAAACGAAATGTGGGTTAACGTGAGTTGCCGCGTTTGGCGTTTGAAATGCCTCTAAACAGGTTCTGAACGCATTTTTTTTTTTTTTGGGTTCCAAAAAAAGCCTCTAAACCCAACTGCCTAGAAACTACTATAAATGAGCCTGTATCATGTACTGATAAGATAGCATAGAGGAGAGTTCAGGAGCAGCTGAAAAAAAATGCCCAACTGCTCCTAAACGCCCGTTTACCAGCAGGAGTTTACATGAGGCCTTAGGGTACCGTCTGTCTCTTCCAGATACTTGTGGTGTCCCCCGTGACACACCAATGGGTCCACCCTCCTCCAGCTCCTGGGTGTAAGCTGAATTCTGATATAGATATCACAAGAGGCTGCTGAAGCAGGGTTGGCGTCATTCTTGCCAAAGCAAAAATGGTGGCAGGGGGTAGGAAGGAAAAAAACTTTGCAAAAAGGTACCGTATATACTCGAGTATAAGCCAAGTTTTTTTAGCAAATTTTTTTGTGCTGAAAATGCCCCCCTCGGCTTATACTCGAGTCAAGCACAGAAAATGACATTTTCTGACCCCGACTTTGGGGCCCCGTATCTCGGAATCACTTGGTGATAGGAACACCAAATTTGGATATGTTATAGTGATACTTCACCGAGATACGGGGCCCCAAAGTGGGTCAACTGCAGCAATGTCATTTCTGGACTCTTTGGGTCCAGAGACTCCAATTTTTGACTGCAGCTAAGGGGCATTTAGGAACCCTTTACCAAGTTTGAAGTTTGGGGGACCTGTGGCTGCAAATGGGCACAGTGAGGCATGCAAATGGGCACAGTGAGGCTGCAAATGGGCATTGTTGACCCTCTTTTCCCCTTACAGTAGCTGCGCATTTCTCACCCTAGGCTTATACTCGAGTCAATAAGTTTTCCCAGTTTTTTGTGGTAAAATTAGGTGCCTCGGCTTATATTCGGGACGGCTTATACTCGAGTATATACGGTAAATAATCAAAAATAAGCCAGTTTTTCAAGTTTATGTAGGGGTGAGGGGTGGAATGCTGCAAAATACTCTTTTTGCTGTGTAGGTCCACTTTAAAACCACAAAATATTATACATTTTCTGAAAGCAAAGGGCCCAGAAAATAGATGGTGGATGCAATTTGTTATGTCACACTATATAAGCACAACTATTTATCAAATATATTCTTTCAGCCAAACAATAAATTGTAATTGATTTTACTGCGTACAGATACAATAAAATCTAAAACATTTCTGTAAAATATAAAAAATGAGAGGTCAAGTAAATAGATACCAAATGTGTCAAGCAGCAAACTGCAATACCCAAACTGTCCATAAAAAAACCCCCCATCAATTTAGAAATGAACAGTGAATGATGGCCCTATCATTATTGGTCTAACTCTGGCATGCATAGAGATACCTAATATGTGTTGTACAATTGTCATGTATTTGTGCTCTATGCGTGCATTTGCATTCCTATGATTAAGGGTGGAGAGGCTTTACATTTTTGTTTGTCTTAAAGCGGTAGTAAACCACAGCATTTAAAAAAAAAATCCATGCAATTTAGTTCTCCACCTGCTCTGAGACATACAAAAAATAGCGGTTCACTGAATCAGATCAGGCAGCGGTTGCAGTTGGTTGTCAAATGTTACAGTGTATCATTACGGCTCACTGACTGGCTGCTAGAGGTTACATTATACCTCACTGATTATTTGCTAGAAGTTACAGCAAATGCCTTCTGCTTGTTGATTGGTTGCTAAAGATTACTGTACATCAATACTGCTCACTAATTGGTTGCTAGAGGTTACTGGACATCCTTACCACTAACTAATTGGTTGTTAGAGGTTACTGCACATTATTACTGGTCAATGGTTGGTTGCTAGAGGTTACTGCATTTCCTTACCGCTAAATGATTGGTTGCAAGAGGTTAGTGCACATCATTACTGCTCACTGATTGGTTGGTAAAGGTTACAGCACATCATCTCCTTACTGCCTGCACACCATGGACTGGGGAGGTGAGGGGACCCATCAATAGATAGAAAACTCCTAGGGATCCTAGGACTCCTGGGATCAGTGGCAATGCTGGGGAAGGGGGTGTGATCGGTGGCGATGCTGGGAAGTTGATGGGATCAGTGGCAGTGATGGGGGGATTGGATAAGTTAGGAGGCAGTACACTGTGGCAAATTCTGAAGATGTAGAGCAAAGCTGGAAATCTTTGTCAAGTAAATAGTGGTGGATTCTACACTGACCACCAATGTAATGGGGAATTTACAATGACCACCAATGTAATGGGAAATTTACAGTGACCACCAATGTTAGGGGTATTTACACTGACCACCAGTGTAAGGGCAAGTCTGCACTGCGCCGGTGGCATCACCGGCTGCATATAGTGTGAATATCTCCTAAACACTGGAAGATGTTCACTGTACCTACAGGTAAGCCTTATATACCCCTTGACATTTTCCACATTTTGTCATGTCATACAACCAAAAACATAAATGGATTTTATGTGATAGACCAACACAACGTGGCACATAATTGTGAAGTGATAGGAAAATGTTAAATGGTTTTTAAACTTTTTTTACAAATAAATATTTGAAAAGTGTTGCGTGCATTTGTATTCAGCCTCCTTTACTCTGATACCCCTAACTAAAATCTAGTGGAACCAACTGCCTTCAGAATTCCACCTAATTAGTAAATAGAGTCCACCTATGTGTAATTTAATCTCAGTATAAATACAGCTGTTCTGTGAAGCCCTCAGAGGTTTCTTAGAGAACCTTAGTGAACAAACAGTATCATGAAGGCCAAGGAACACGCCAGACAGGTCAGGGATAAAGTTGTGAATTTTAAAGCAGGATTAGGTTATAAAAAAATATCCCAAGCTTTCAACATCTCACGGAGCACTGTTCAATCCGTCATCCAAAAATGGAAAGAGTATGGCACAACTGCAAACCTACCAAAACATGACTGTCCACTTAAACTGACAGGCCAGGCAAGGAGAGCATGTATCAGAGAAGCAGCCAAGAGGCATATGGTAACTCTGGAGGAGCTGCAGAGATCCACAGCTTAGGTGGGAGAATCTGTCCACAGGACCACTATTAGTCGTGCACTCCACAAATCTGGCCTTTATTGAAGAGTGGTAAGCCATTGCTGAAAGAAAGGCATAAGAAGTCTCATTTGCAGTTTGTGAGAACCCATGTGGGGGACACAGCAAACATGTGGAAGAAGGTGCTCTGGTCAGATGAGATCAAAATGTAACTTTTTTGGCCTAAAAGCAAAACGCTATGTGTGGTGGAAAACTAAAACTTTGTCAGGAACTATGAATGAATCAGACTGAGACAGGAAATGCAGTAAAAATCATACCTTTTAATGTAATAGTAAAATTGGTACAGATCAGTAAACGTAGTCAAAACATAAGCCAGGATCAGAAGCCAATGTGGGTAGTCAGACAAGCCAGTAATCAGGAAACCAGAGATCAGCGTAGTCAGAAGCAGAAGAACAGGATCAGGAACCAGAAGGGACATCAGCCGGACAGTCTTTCCCTGGAACTCAACAGCGAATCTCCAGATATGTTGACCAAGACGAAGGCACGAAAGGAATGAACAAGGCAGTTTAAATAGCCAGAAGGGGCTGGCTGTAGGAGGGACTGACGAGCAGGTAATGATCACCAGGTGAGCCATTGTGGACACCATGAGTCCGACAGCTGAGCAGCCTGAGCACAGAGAAGAGAGCTGCTAACAGCCCAGCCCTGACACTGCACATCACCCTGAACACAACATACCCACTGTGAAATATGGTGGTGGTAGCATCATGTTGTGGTGATGCATTTCTACAACAGGGACAGGAAAGCTGGTCAGAGTTGATAGGAAGATGGATGGAGTCAAATACAGGGAAATCTTAGAAGAAAACCTGTTGGAGTCTGTAAAAGACTTGAGACTGGGGCAGAGGTTCACCTTCCGGCAGGACAACAACCCTAAACATACAGTCAGAGCTACAATGGAATAGTTTAGATCAAAGCATATTCATGTGTTAGAATGGCTCAGTCAAAGTCCAGACCTAAATCCAATTGAGAATCTGTGGCAGGACTTGAAAATTGCTGTTTACAGACACTCTCATCCAATCTGACAGAGCTTGAGCTATTTTGCAAAAATGTCACTCTCTAGATGTGCAAAGCTGGTAGAGACATACTCAAAAAGACTTGCAGCTGTAATTGCAGCGAAAAGTTGTTCTATTAAGTATTGACTCGGGGGGCTGAATACAAATGCATACCACAGTTTTCACATATTTATTTGTAAAGAATTTTGAAAAACATTCCTTCCACTTCACAATTATGTGCCACTTTGTGTTGGTCTATTGCATAAAATCCCAATAAAATACATTTACTTTTTTGACTAAATGTGGAAAATTTCAAGGGTTATGAATACTTTTTCAAGACACTGTAGGTACAAGTTAAAAAAAAATCACTTTACTACCACTGTAATTTATTTTTATATATATTCATATAACTTTAGTGGCATGCAGGTGAAGCATCACCCTGATGTCTTATTAAAAATAAACTGTCATGAGGGGGCGTGGCCTGCAGCAGACCGTGATGGAGGCTTGAAGCCAGAGCTCTGCACTGCTGACAGGATCTGAAGCAACCGCAGGCGACATTCCGACCCCTGATTCAGCTACACGGAGGGGGAAAGGACTCAGGACCGTCCTGGGCATGTCTAGAATGCGGTATAAGCCGCCCACACCCCGCCGTCTCACAGATTATTTCCCCAACCCGGCCATGAACGAGGCCCAATATGGCACCAGCTCCGGGAACACAGCCACAGTAACATCCCGCTCCATGGCAGCTGAGGCGCAATGATCTGCTCCCCCGAAGGGGGAATACCCAGCCACGACACCAGGGGACCACAACGGGGAGGAGATGGATACTCTACCCTCGCCAGACACCTCATCCTCACAGCACAGATAGAGGTAAGAGGCTGGCATCTTCCCCAGCCCTCTCCCCCAGCAAAGAACCCCAGCCCAAGAAACACCAGTGGGCTGATAGAGACACTGACACAGCACATACCCCAGCTCGAGTGGCCATCCCTGTATCAGACAACCCTGTGACAGAGTCCATGCTCAAATGCATGCTCCTAACATTACAAAAAGATCTGCACAGGGAATTACAACTCTCTGTCTCCCAGATACATGACAGGGTAGACTGCCTAGAGGGAAGAGCAAGTGTGCTTGAGGAAAGCATGCATGATCATGTCAGAGCACATAACGAATTGCTAGACGCACATGAGCATCATGCGTCTGAAATACACCACATAAAACTGAAATTGGCAGATTTAGAAGACTGTTCCAGGAGGAACAATATAAAATTTAGAGGCGTCCCTGAGTCAATAAAACCAAATTAAATCACTCCTTACCTACAACAGCTGTTCTCACGACTACTACCCCGCTTAAATGCACGGGACATCGCAATTGACCGGGTGCACAGAATCGTCAAACCTGCACACCTCCCCCTTGACATCCCAAGAGATATTCTAGCGAAAGTGCATTATTTCCATATTAAGGAACAAATATTACAGGTGGCCAAATCAACTAAACCACTACCAGCACCATACACAAATGTCCTCCTGTTCAGTGACCTCTTCAAAGCCACTATGGAGATGAGAAGAGCCTTCACCCCCATCACCGTGATATTACAAGAAAAGAAAAGCACGTACAAGTGGGGCTTTCCAACCAAGCTCCTGGTCACATGCCAACAACAAATGATTCCCATCCTTACTCCCAAAGATGGGTACAAAAAAATTGACCAACTGGGGATTTCTTACTCTTCCCCCCTACCACAACCGGACACACGGGCTCCCATTCGGATCCTCCGTCATCCCAGAACTGGCCACATGATAAAGGCAGAACCTACAACAACCCTAAGGCCTTCGGTCCTACGCATTCGTAGGATCCTTCGTGGGCGTCGACATAGTGTCGAATCCACTCCCTCAGGTTATAGTGTGCCACGCACACTGATATTGTTGTTATTGCTGTTATTTTTTGTTTCTCTTCTTGATTGAACTGCCTGCTGACACACCATGATACTACCTTTAGTACATTAGTACAGTTACAGAAGGTGTACCCAGTGACATACCGCATATAGTAGACACACTTTGTGTACTTGTATATTCATTTACTTCCCTCATAAAACATAAGTTGTGTACATTGTAAGTGTAATCTCGCTCCCTTCGTCCCCATCCCAGGGCACTGCCTGCTAAAATGGCCATCAAGATCACCTCACTCAATGTCAAAGGCTTGAATGCCCCCTTCAAGCGCAATCTCCTACGGAAAGAAGCACTGTCCCATCGCGCAGACGGATTCTGCGTACAAGAAACGCATTTCACCAAAGACAATTCCCCAAAATGCACACACAAATGTTATCCACACTGCTTCTTTGCCAGCGCCCCCACCAAAAAAAGAGGTAATTAGCTCATCTGTCTCTTTTCAGTTACACCATTGTGTGGCTGACGAGGACGGTAGGTACTTGATTCTCTCAGCAATGATAGAGAACCAATGCCTCACTTTAGTGAATCTTTACGCACCTAACACTGGCCAAAAGAAATTTTATAATAACCTAATCTCTAAATTGGCCCCTTATAGGTCCAATCCAGTAGTGCTATGTGGGGATTTCAACAAAATTATTGACAACTCCCTAGGTACATCTAACCCAAACAAAAGGAGACCATCTGCATTGTCCTCTCTCTTGCAAAAAGAGGACCTCTATGACCTCTGGAGATGCACACACGATACGGAGTGAGACTACACTTTTTACTCCAACCCCCAGCAATCTTACTCTCGGATCGACATGTTCCTCACAGATAAATTCCTCCTACAAACAATCACTGAAATGTGCATAGGTAAAATGACCTGGCCTGACCACGCGCCAATATCAATCAGATTATTCAACAGCAACAAATCTACAAAACACCAGTTCAGCATTTGAGGGAGAAATTTGATCCGAGCAGGGGCGGACTGACAACTCATGGGACCCCGGGCAATAGGAGATTATGGGGCCCCCAGGCAATCAGAGATTATGGGGCCACACAGTATACACACACAGTATACAATCACACAGTATACACAGACATGTTTCTATTGGCTAAGAAGGTATTGGAGAGGCGGGGCAGCTATAATCTCGGGATTTTTAGACCAAAAGGATGTCGGTAAGGGACATTTCAGAGACAGATTTTTACATACTGTCCCTAGTTTTACTGAGGCTGGCAACCCTGATGGGGCCCCCTAGTGGCCCGGGGCCCGCGGGCAGTGCCCGAGTGGCTGAATGGTCAGTCCGCCCCTGGATCCGAGATTAAGAACTACTTTGAAAACAACCAGTATTCTGTTGATGACAAATCTATTATTTGGCATATGCACAAAGCTTTCTTACATGGCCTTTTTATACAATTAGGAGCACAGGAAAAAAAACAACATGCAGCCACTACTGAAAAACTATTAGAACACGTCAATAAACAAACACCATCCAGCAACGTGTCCCTTGATCTAAAAAAATCTAAGGTACCAACTCAGCAAGCAAATGAAAAAACATCATGCCAACAAAAAGATCCAGTTGATGACAAACTCCCAAGGTAAACGGTTAAATAACCCTTTAGATATAGCGAACGAGTTTATTGCATTTTACGCCAACCTCGACAACATTAAAGACTAAGAACAAGCAGCACATCCTAAAAATGAAGATATTGAAGCGTTCCTCTCGTTTGGAGGAGAGAGGTGTGTCACAACCAGTAGCAGTAGTAGCATTTTTGGAGGCGTGGTGGCGGAACAACCTCCAACACTCTGCACCTTGTCCTGCATCCCTCCCAGCTGCCAATAGAGTGACCCAATGGGCCGTGAAAGAAAGGTAACGTCCCTGTCCATGCCTGCTGGACCATGAGTCAGCGGTAACCACCTACCGCCCTGTCCAGCGAGGCATGGACATTGCCTTCCACATGCCGGTAGAGAGACGGAATCGCCTTCCGTGAGAAAAAGTGGCGTTTGGGAACCTGCCACTGAGGAACCGCACATTGAACAAACTCACGGAAGGGGGCCGAGTCTACCAACTGAAAAGGCAGCAGTTGAAGTGCTAGCAATTTAGCCAAGCTAGCATTCAACCGCTGGGCATGTGGATGGCTGGGAGTGTACTTCTTTCGACGGTCCAGCAGCTGGGGCAGGGAAATTTGCCTGGTAGAATCGGACGTCGGTGTACTGCACTGCAGTACTTGGTTGTGACACATCTAATTCTACACCTTCAGTCCTCTCACAGCAGCTTTCAGAGAGGACTGAAGATGTAGTGGGGATGGAGATCCCAGCTGATGAGGAGCAAGGAGAGGTCCTCTTAGTTCTTTGGTGTGGGTCTTTTATGTGTGCTTGCCAACGAGCTGCATGGCAGGTCGACATATGTCTGCTCATGCTTGTGGTGCCCAAGCGGCTGATGTTTTGGCCACGCGAGATACGCTTGAGACAAATATTGCAAATAGCAGTGGTGCGATCTGATGCACTCGTCTCAAAAAAAAGGCCCACACCAAAGAACTTTTCTGATAACGCGCAGAGGCAGCGCCCTGCACAGGCGGAGCTCTGCGGTGTTGTACAGTTGCTGTGCTGGCCTCTAGCTGGCCTCCAGGGGGCATCCTGCCTCGTTGGACATGTGACGCCGCATCCCTGTGTGATGCCACTAACACACTAGAAGTCTCTGCTGCTGAGAAAAAAATATAGGAGCTCTGTGTGATGCCACTAACACACTAGAAGTCCTGTGGGTGCTGCTGAGAAGAAAATATAGGAGCTCTGTGTGATGCCACTAACACACTAGAAGTCCTATGGGTGCTTCTGCAAAGAAAATATAGGAGCTCTGTGTGATGCCACTAACACACTAGAAGTCCTGTGGGTGCCGCTGAGAAGAAAATATAGGAGCTCTGTGTGATGCCACTAACACACTAGAAGTCCTATGGGTGCTTCTGCAAAGAAAATATAGGAGCTCTGTGTGATGCCACTAACACACTAGAAGTCCTGTGGGTGCTGCTGAGAAGAAAATATAGGAGCTCTGTGTGATGCCACTAACACACTAGAAGTCCTATGGGTGCTTCTGCAAAGAAAATATAGGAGCTCTGTGTGATGCCACTAACACACTAGAAGTCCTGTGGGTGCTGCTGAGAAGAAAATATAGGAGCTCTGTGTGATGCCACTAACACACTAGAAGTCCTATGGGTGCTTCTGCAAAGAAAATATAGGAGCTCTGTGTGATGCCACTAACACACTAGAAGTCCTGTGGGTGCTGCTGAGAAGAAAATATAGGAGCTCTGTGTGATGCCACTAACACACTAGAAGTCCTGTGGGTGCTGCTGAGAAGAAAATATAGGAGCTCTGTGTGATGCCACTAACACACTAGAAGTCCTATGGGTGCTTCTGCAAAGAAAATATAGGAGCTCTGTGTGATGCCACTAACACACTAGAAGTCCTGTGGGTGCTGCTGAGAAGAAAATATAGGAGCTCTGTGTGATGCCACTAACACACTAGAAGTCCTATGGGTGCTTCTGCAAAGAAAATATAGGAGCTCTGTGTGATGCCACTAACACACTAGAAGTCCTATGGGTGCTTCTGCAAAGAAAAATATGGGAGCTCTGTGTGATGCCACTAACACACTAGAAGTCCTATGGGTGCTTCTGGGAAGAAAATATAGGAACTCTGTGTGATGCCACTAACACACTAGAAGTCCTATGGGTGCTTCTGCAAAGAAAATATGCCACTAACACACTAGAAGTCCTATGGGTGCTTCTGCAAAGAAAATATGGGAGCTCTGTGTGATGCCACTAACACACTAGAAGTCCTATGGGTGCTTCTGGGAAGAAAATATAGGAACTCTGTGTGATGCCACTAACACACTAGAAGTCCTATGGGTGCTTCTGGGAAGAAAATATAGGAACTCTGTGTGATGCCACTAACACACTAGAAGTCCTATGGGTGCTTCTGCAAAGAAAATATGGGAGCTCTGTGTGATGCCACTAACACACTAGAAGTCCTATGGGTGCTTCTGGAAGAAAATATAGGAACTCTGTGTGATGCCACTAACACACTAGAAGTTCTATGGGTGCTTCTGGGAAGAAAAATATAGGAACTCTGTGTGATGCCACTAACACACTAGAAGTCCTTATGGGTGCTTCTGCAAAGAAAATATAGGAGCTCTGTGTGATGCCACTAACACACTAGAAGTCCTATGGGTGCTTCTGCAAAGAAAATATGGG
Organism: Lithobates sylvaticus; assembly: GCA_028564925.1. Lineage (NCBI taxonomy): Eukaryota > Metazoa > Chordata > Amphibia > Anura > Ranidae > Lithobates > Lithobates sylvaticus. The sequence goes on from CM053033.1 coordinate 44,985,132, forward strand.
AGCTCTGTGTGATGCCACTAACACACTAGAAGTCCTATGGGTGCTTCTGGGAAGAAAATATAGGAACTCTGTGTGATGCCACTAACACAGTACAAGTCCTATGGGTGCTTCTGGGAAGAAAATATAGGAACTCTGTGTGATGCCACTAACACAGTACAAGTCCTATGGGTGCTTCTGGGAAGAAAATATAGGAACTCTGTGTGATGCCACTAACACAGTACAAGTCCTATGGGTGCTTCTGGGAAGAAAATATGGCTCTTCCATGCGAACATGGGTTTGCATCGAGCACCGGGCCCATAAAGAAACTGTCCACAAGGCCCCAGGCCCCGATGGATTCCCAAATGAGTACTATAAACATTTCTCTGACTTGATCACCCCACATCTATGCAACACTTTTAATTACTATACCACTACAGGTAAAATCCCCAAGGAATCCCTAGAAGCCCTGATAGTCACCTTACCCAAACCAGGTAAAGACAATGCTTCCCGCAGACCAAACCTCATCGTCCATTAACTTCTGATCATCCTTTACAGACTCCCCACCACCGCCTCCAACGTGGCACAAAGCCTTGACCCTTCCTCTTCGAGCATCACACTGTATCTCCCACTGGGAATCAATACAAAAATTGTTCCACAAGTAGTACATCACCCCAGCCAGATTGGCTACAATCTACCCATCAACTTCGCCTCAATGTTGGAGGAATTGCACCGAAAGAGGAACCTTGCAGCACAAATGGTGGGAATGCCCTAACATTCAAAGATACTCGCAAGAAGTCTCTACCCTTGTCTCTACGGTCAGCAAAGTCCCCTCACCATTAACCCCACTGGATCTTCTTCTGGGTCTCACTATCCCCAACTGGCCGAATCGTGTAAGAGTATTGGCGACTCCTATACTAATAGCGTCTCGTTTAGCACTAGCGAAAAAAATGGAAATCACTACAGCCTCCTACTAGGTCAGATCTTATTATCCTGTTGAACAACCACTTTTAACTGGAGTTCTCCTTCGCCAAAGCTAACCTAACTACCGCATCTTTCTTCCAAAACTGGGAACCCTGGATCGTTGATCCATGAAGCACAGCACTATAAAACACATTACCCCAATAGAATTGAATCCTCTGTCCCAACTTTCAACCCGAGATGCTGTAACATCACCCCAAATCGAGTGCAAACCTACCTTATGCGCCCCTCAACTCTGCAACGGCACCCTTCTGCTTGGCGCACTTCAAGTGAGGAAATGTCACCTCAGAGTGTATACTTAGTAAGCAGAACTCTGTGTTTTCTTAGGTTATCAGTTCTAAGTTATGCATTCATATGCTATTCTCTATTGTACATGTTACCTGAGTTTTGACAGTCGATCGTTAGCGAGGCTGCCTTCCATCCCATGGCACAGCAAGTGCCCAAATTGGGGTGCCGGGGTGTGGAGACAGCACCGACACCAACAGAGAAACACCAACGTCACACCTATTCAACACAACGCAACTTATATATATGTTACCTTCGATGTAAGTTGTTAACGTATGCTATAATACTCAGTAAGAAATGTTGATATAATATCTCTCTCAACCTTCTGTACTGATGCTTTGTGAAAACTTCAATAAAAATGTTGTTTAAAAAAAAAGAAACTGTCATAGCAAATATGCCACAACAACAACAACAACAAGAGAAGGGCACACTGACCTAGTGCAATTCCATTAAAAACATTTATTAAAGAATAAAAAGTGAAACACAAGATACTCACAAACGTATGTTGTATAAACGCATGTCAAAGCACACTGTAGAAAAGACGCCTTCAGGACTGCTGGAATGCTCCAAAGATGCAAGGGGACCAAATGGCATCCGTGATGGCTAGCTGACGCTTTTCGAGGGAGAAAGAAACCTCTTCCTCAGAGCCAGGCTATGAGGAAGAGGGTTCTCCCACTCCTGAAGGCGTCTTTTCTACATTGTGCGTTGACAATTAAGATTACGATTCACCTTCACTTCTTTTGTTTTTTGCGATAGTAAATATGCCAACAGATAGCAGGTTATTGGTCCCCTATGTGATAGCAATAGAGTTAATGTCACTGCCCTTGCAGTTGGTGCAGTGGTCCAGGGATTTGAAAGCCCCACTCTTCTTCCCTTTCTTTCTTTGGGGCTTCTGGGATTGTTCAGAGTGATTCTAATTGGTCAAAGTCTGTCTGACCAAGACTTGCCGCCCACCCAAGAGGGAAGTGTTAAAATAATGTTTTCCATGGTGTTTTTTTAGATTTTTTTTCAAATGGCCGAATATCCTTTACGGGTTTAGTTAAAATCACGCTAATGGCAAAATGCAGGCCAGCTCATCCACATTGTAGCAAACATGATTTAATGCCTGCAACACAAAGTATGGGGGTAATCAAACCCACCAAAAAACAATGTAAAGCTTTTAAAACTGTGCATGTGTATGTGTGCCTATATTAAAAAGAAAAACACATGAATATCAGATACTGGGAATGACAGAAAAAACTTTATCAATGTATGCAACACAATGAATACAATGTGCAAATAAACTGTAAAGTAAATAGTAAGTAGAGAAAGTCTTGTTTGCTTCTGTGTTGCCATCTGCTGGCTACCTGCAGTAATGCAGCAGGTGTGTGTTCCTATGAGTGTGTAGATACACTGTACCAAGCAACATATCAGAAGAATCAGATGTTTATATACTGTAACACAATTTTATTTTCTTAGCAAAGGATTTTTGCGTTGTGTGACCCATGGGCGTGCAGTCCTAACCAACCGACTGCAACACTTTTGCAGACATCTGGGTCAGATTTATATGTGATTTATATGTGTGTAAACCCTAATACATTAATGAACTTCCCTTATTTGCTCTTCGGTCTGATTTAAATATCATTGGAGGTATTTTGATATACAGTACATCCGGAAAGTATTCTCAGCGCTTCACTTTTTCCACATTTTATTCCAAAAAGGATTCCAAAAGGGATTAAATCAATTATTTTCCTCAAAATTGTTCAAACAATACCCCATAATGGCAAGAAGTGAATGGAGTTTGTTTAAAATCTTTGAAAATTTATTACAAATAAAAAACAAAAAAAATGTACATAAGTATTCACAGCCTTTGCTCAATACTTTGTTGAAGCACCTTTGGCACCAATTACAGCCTCAAGTCTTTTTGAATATGATGCTACAAGCTTGGCACACCTATTTTTGGGCAGTTTCTCCCATTATTCTTTGCAGGACCTCTCAAGCTCCATCAGGGTGGATGGGGAGCGTCGGCGCACAGCCATTTTCAGATCTCTCCAGAGATGTTCAATCAGGTTCAAGTCTGGGCTCTGGCTGGGCTACTCAAGGACATTCACAGAGTTGTCAAATAGCCACTACTTTGTTATCTTGGCTGTGTGCTTAGGGTGGTTGTCCTGCTGGAAGATGAACCTTCGCCCCAGTCTGAGATCCAGAGCGCTCTGGAGCAGGTTTTCATCAAGGATGTCTCTGTACATTGCTGCATTCATCTTACCCTTGATCCTGACTAGTCTCCCAGTTCCTGCCGCTGAAAAAACATCCCCACAGCATGATGCTGCCACCACCATGCTTCACTATAGGGATGGTATTGGCCAGGTGATGAGTAGTGCCTGGTTTCCTCCAGACATGATGCTGGCCACTCTGCCATACAAGCCTGATTGGTGAAGTGCTGCAGAGATGGTTGTTTTTCTGGAATGTTCTCCTCTCTCCCCAGAGAAACACTGGATCTCTGTCAGAGTGACCATCGGGTTCTTGGTCACCTCCCTGACTAAGGCCCTTCTCCCCCGATCGCTCAGTTTGGCCAGGCGGCCCTGGTGATTCCAAACTGCTTCCATTTACAGATGATGTGCTCATACATTTTTCTGTACCCTTCCCCAGATCTGTGCCTCAATACAATCCTGTCTCGGAAGACTACAGACAATTGCTCGGACTTCATGGCTTGGTTTGTGCTCTGACATGCACTGTTAAATGTGGGACCTTGTATAGACAGGTGTTAGCCTTTCCAAATTATGTCCAATCAACTGAATATACCACAGGTGGACTCCAATCAAGTTGTAGAAACAGCTCAAGGATGGTCAGTGGAAACAGGAGGCACCTGAGCTCAATATTGAGTGTCATGGCAAAGGCTGTGAATACTTATTATGTACATGGGATTTTTTCAGGGTTTTTTTTTTTTTGATAAATTTGCAAAGGTTTCAAACAAACTTCAAAACTTCATTCTGGGGTATTGTTTGTACGATTTTGAGTAAAATAATTAATTTAATCCATTTTGGAATTAGGCTATAACATAACAAAATGTGGAAAAAGGGAAGCACAGTGAATACTTTCCAGATGCATTGTATCTGCATAAAAATAACTGTAGATTGTATCAGACGAATATGAAAAACAACGAAAATACGAAATAATTAAATTAGAAACAACAAAACTACGAAAGAATGAAAATCCGAAAAAAACGAAAACAGAAACACCGAAAATACCGAACAAAGATTCAAAAATAACGAAAATTAAATGAACGAAAAAATTCGTACATTCGTAACTTTTTTTTTTTTTTTTTGGTTTGTTGATTCGTAATTTTCCATGTCTCTTACAATGGCGCTGCTTAACGTGCTTCGAATGGATTCGTAAATTCGTTACTTTTTTTTGTTAGTTGATAAACGTGGTTGATTTGAGTTGAGTTAAGTTCTGACTTGTGAGAGAGAAATTCTTTGTTTCTTAAACATGTAATAGCATACACATTACATAAAATTATGAATTATGCTCCGATTACGAATCTACTAAAACAATGTTACGAAAGTACGAATAAATCAATCTTACGAAAGTACGAATGTAACTAAATCTACGAAAATACGAATGCGTCCGAATACAAAGTATAACGAAAATACGAATTTCGAATAAACAAAAAATTAGACTAACGGACGAAAAACGAATCAGAAAAAATAACTCTTACGAAAATACGAACGAGTTGAATACGAACACCGATGACTTACAAAATACGAACGAGTGAATACGAACAACGACGACTTACGAAATTACGAATCGTTACGAATCAACGGAAACGAACAGAAACGAAACGAAACTAAACAAATTTTTCTATTGTGCACATGTCTACAAAGAACCCTTCTAGTTTTTATCTTGGACTACAGAAGGATTAGGCTTTATGCTGTAGAGATCTGTGAGGAAGAGTGGTTGACTAGTTTAAAAAAGAAGTATGATTCTGATGCTGCATCTGTCCCCCGACGACTCGGAAATGCCGCCAGCAAAACTCCGATGAGAGCTTTTTGTCGGAAAATGCAACCGTGTGTATGCTCCATCGGTTTTTTTGCTGGCGGAATTCAACATAGTCAGAAAATATGTTGACTATGAAAAATTAGAAAAATTGCTGCGCAAATAAGGTGTAACATAAAAAGTTGCAATGACCATCATTTTATTCCCTAGGGTGTCTGTTAACCACTTCCCGACTGGTGCACACAGATATACGTCGGCAGAAATGGCACGTACAGGCAGGAGGGCGTATATATAAGTCCCTCCTTAATGCCTGTCCGTGCCATCGGGAGCGCACTGGGAGCGCTGGTCGCGGCCCCCGCGGACTCGATTGCCGCAGGGACACCCGCGATCGTCTCACGGGAAGGCTGAACGGGGACATGCCGAGATAAACAGCATCTCCCTGTTCTGCCTAGCAACTAGTGACGCCGATCTCTGCTCCCTGTGATTGGAGCAGAGATCAGCATTCACTAGCTGACAGCCACGCCCCCCCACAGTAAGAAACACACCCCTAGGCATACTTAACCCCTACACTAACCCCTTCACTGCCAGTGTCATTTATACAGGAATCAGTGCATTTAAATAGCATTGATTGCTGTATAAATGACAATGGTCCCAAAAATGTGTCAAAAATGTCCGATGTGTCCGCCATAATGTCGCAGTCACAATAAAAATCGCTGATCGCCGCCATTACTAATAAGAAAAAAATATATTAATAAAAAATGCTTTAAAACTATCCCCCTATCTTGTAAACGCTATATAACTTCTGCGCAAACCAATCAATAATCGCTTATTGCGATTTTTTTTTTTTTTACCAAAAATATGTAGAAGAATACGTATCGGCCTAAACTGAGGAAAAATATGTTTTTTTTTATATATTTTTGGGGGATTTTTATTATAAAAAAATTAAAAATAATGGTTTTTTTTTTTTTCAAAATTGGCTCTTTTTTGTTTATAGCGCAAAAAATAAAAAACGCAGGGGCGATCAAATACCACCAAAAGAAAGCTCTATTTGTGGGGAAAAAAAGGACGTCAATTTTGTTTGGGAGCCACGTCGCACGACCGCGCAATTGTCAGTTAAAGCGACGCAGTGCCGAATCGCAAAAAGGGGCCTGGTCCTTTGGCTGCAAATTGGTCCGGTCTGACATATAGGAGAGAAGTCTCATAATTGGCCTGGGTGGCAAGGGGTTAATTACCATAAGTAATATACAAATAAGTATTATATATTGTTTTTAGGGTAATTTACTATATTTTCAAAAACTGTACTCAAGCAGGTGGTTTAACGGACAAATTACTGAAGTTTGAAGTTATAACTTCAAACCAGTAATTTCACAGTAAATAGGAAAAAATAATAAATGATTATCTTATAACATATATAATAATAATATATAATAATTAGCTTGATTATAACAGTACCTTTTCAACAGAAGCAGATTCTCATTCTCCCTCTTAACTGTGTAAGAAAAACATGGGATTGTGGGTAAATCTTATACCCATAAACCCATGCTTTTTCCTTGTAGTTAAGAGGGCTGGGCTGGAAGGAAGTATTTGTCTTTTAGACACATGCCCCTTCTATGACACTGCAGTGAGAGGTGTGCCTCCACTGTAGCATTTTTATTGGACAGCTGGGGCTAATGGTACTTTACTATTGGTCCAAGACTCCAAGCTGTCCATTGAGCTCAGTGCCTCTGACAAGAAGCGAGGAGATGCACTGTGAGCTCAACCTCTCAGTCTGCTGCAAACAGAGTGTGCCAGCTTGTATTTAAACTGGCCGCTCTGTATGTAGCTCCTGACAGGCTGCGCAAGGAGCCCCGTATTTCTGGAACTATAGGATCGTAGGAGCCCCACATTTTTACCAGTAGTGGGGTAGGACTTCAGGTGGCAGAGCTATGACCCTCAAAGCTTTGCCTCACCTGACTCCCATGACTGCATGTCCCTGCTGTGGTTGGCCCTGTACCATGTGATCTGTGTGACCAGTCACACAGATCACAGCAGAATGGCGTCATGAATGATAGCCATTGTTTACTATTGCTGGCTGTGATTGCCGTGATTGGCCACAGTTGTCTCATGGTACAAGGCAAACACAATGGCCCTGTACTCTGACCTGTGATTCACTGTGTGCAAGTGTGCATGAGCAGGTGATGTGGGAGGCGGTAGGGGTGTGCCCATCCTCATCAGCACTGCTCCCATCTGACTGTATATAAGCGGTCTGTCCGAAAAGTATCCAGCCAAGTAATAAGAAAAATAAAGATGCACGATGCAGAAACATTTTACATAGGACAATGATGCCTCAGTCCCCTTCAAAGTGGATAGAACCAAGCGACTTCAATTGGGAAGACTGGGTCTTCGTTTCTGGATCATAGCTGATTTATTAAAAGTCAGCAGCTACAAATACTGCAGCTGCTTTCGTTTTCTGTTGGCAGAAGATGACGAGCAACCGCTCGTCTCTCGGCTGCCCCCGCCATCCTCTGTCAGGGAATCAGGAAGTGAAGCCGCAACGGCTTCACTGCCCGGTTCCCTACGTCTCTATTGGTCCCCGTTGTGTCCTGGGAACTGTGTGTTTCCCAACGGGGGGGGGGGCGGGCAGCTGCGGATATGGGCAGGACAGCTGAGGCTAGCTAGTCCCGGAAGTGGGTGCAGATACCTGTATTATATCCGCAGGTATCCGCAACCTCCTCCCCCCTGAAAGGTGCCAATTGTGGCACCGAGGGGGGGGGGGGGGGATCCGATAAGCAGAAGTTCCACTTTAGGGTGGAGCTCCGCTTTAAGCAAAGACTGGGTCTTTGTGTTCTGGATTGACATACGATTCATCCCCAGTTATGAGCTTCTTGAGGAAATCTGGTTCATTTGTAGTGGTTTGAAGCAAGTGATTAACAACTACAGCACAGTGTTCCTTCTGCTCTGGTAGCAGAAGCCATGAAATCAATTTTGCGACAACACATTTCGTGCCAAGATCCTGCATCAAAATCTTGGACACAGATTCTCGGACCTCTGACACTAGCCCTGTGCTCCCCCCTGTCACTTGTAAGCACAGAAGTCAGCTTTTTGTGTCTGCTTCTGTGTTTACATGTGACAGCATGTGCTGAGCTGTCATGCTGCAGATCAGGGAGCGTTCAGACAGAGCATGCCTCCTGGCAACTGTTCCTTCTGCACTGAGGACTGGTTAAATGGCTGAGGGTGGGTGAGCTCTGTACTGTGTGGGGTAGGGGTAAGCTCTGTTCTAGGGGGTTGTGATGGGGCTTTGTAGTGGTGTTTCTTCAAGTGAAACCATCAACGCAGGTACATTTTTTTTCCTTTCAGTGACACCGCCAATGCAGGGACAATTTTTCCCTAGTGGTGTGGACGCCACCGACTCAGGAACACTTTTTCTTTTCAATGACACCAGCAGCACAGGGACACTTTTTCTTTTCAGTGAAACAGACTCGGGACCTTTCTCCTTTCAGCGACACCACCAACCAAGGGACATGTTTTCCTTTGACACTCGTAGCCTAGCAATTTGTGCATTGATTTTAAACTTTTCACTGGTACGATTTAATTACATGCCACAAACATTGCAAACATTTTGGCACTCACCACTATTGGCTATGTCCCCTTCTCCACTCAATAGGGGATCGGAGGGGGGGGGGGGGTTTAACCGATAGGTGGGGGGGGAGTGGGGTGCCAGGGGGCAAAGTTTTTCCTATCTTTGCCTTGGGCACTGGTTGACTTTGTCCAGGCACTCGTGGGAGGGCTGAAGTGTTTGATTATACTTCAGTGGACACTCCTGTAATGCCACTATTTCCGTAAGAGCATGTTTTACAGTCTCATAGCCAATGTATTATTTCACAGAATGAAATCACAATTTGATAGACTTCAAACATGACATGGCTTTATGTAGGGCTGGGGCAAGGGACATCCTGCTAATGGATTTTATGACATCCAATTAGCCATTTACAAAAACACCCAACCAAGGACTGTTTTAACAACTATAAAGAGAGTTGTTATCAAGCTCTGCCTCTTGAGGATTTACAAACCCCAACCTTAGTCAGGATCCATTAGAGTCTGCTCTGCTAGAGGTCTTATGAGATGAAAAATGTATGACGGGCTTAATGATAAGTCGTTTGAAGCTTACAGAACCCTTTAAGTACTGTTTATTCATATGGATCTGCTGATTTAATCTAATCTGTCTTGAGATGGATGTTTTATTGGGGAGTAATATGTGATGTGTCTCACACACAAGATTGTAAATCTAATTGCCTCAGTGCATTTTGTGGAAAGGAGGATGCACTGTGTTCAGTATACTCCTAATTATATTTATTAATTTTGAAATTTATCGGACCTCATTATTGTCACAACCACTTTCTCCAATCTCTGGTTCAGCAGTTTGGTGTCCCTAAAAATATAATTTACATGTTTTCTTATATCTGTCCACCCATAGAGATTAGATAGGTCAGTTTTTTTCCATGAAAAAAAAAATCAGAATGGACATGTGTGGTTGGGGCTTAGGCACCCTAGTGGGGGACACGAGAACTACACTCGATAATTGCCTATGTTCTAAGCAGGAATTTGCTTTCATGAGAAATCAGCATTAAGGCATAACTCCAGACTTAGAAGCAAACCACAATGAACACAGTTAACCCTCTAGCAACCCCAGGCTAACTGACTGTACTGACACACTAAGCACACTAGAAACCACTTAAAAAAACAATAACTCCCAGGTGTACAGCATTAAGAAACTGGTGCTGCACAGCCTACATCAGCATCCACCACCCAACAAGTTAGAGAACAGTCCAGTGCTTTGTTTTTTCTTTTTTGTTTTGTTGAGGGATTAGAACTTGGATAGGGATTGGGAAATGATGGATTCCCCCTATACTTCAAACAATTTCAGAGACAAATTCTCCTATACACAGTCTATATACAGTGGTGTGAAAAAGTGTTTGCCCCCTTCCTCATTTCCTGTTCCTTTGCATGTTTGTCACACTTAAGTGTTTCGGAACATCAAACCAATTTAAACAATAGTCAAGGACAACACAAGTAAACACAAAATGCAATTTGTAAATGAAGGTGTTTATTATTAAAGGTGAAAAAAATCCAAACCATCATGGCCCTGTGTGAAAAAGTGATTGCCCCCCTAAACCTAATAACTGGTTGGGCCACCCTTAGCAGCAACAACTGCAACCAAGCGTTTGCGATAACGTGCAATGAGGCTTTTACAGCGTCCTGGAGGAATTTTGGCCCACTCATCTTTGCAGAATTGTCCTAATTCAGTTACATTAGAGGGTTTTCGAGCATGAACGTCCTTTTTAAGGTCATACCACAACATCTCAATAGGATTCAGGTCAGGACTTTGGCTAGGCCACTCCAAAGTCTTCATTTTGTTTTTCTTCAGCCATTCGGTGGTGGACTTGCTGGTGTGTTTAGGATCATTGTCCTGCTGCAGAACCCAAGTTCGTTTCAGCTTGAGTACACGAACAGATGGTCGGACATTCTCCTTCAGGATCTCTTGGTAGACAGCAGAATTCATAGTTCCTTTTATCACGGCAAGTCTTCCAGGTCCTGAAGCAGCAAAACAGCCCCAGACCATCACACTACCACCACCATATTTTACTGTTGGTATAATGTTCTTTTTCTGAAATGCAGTGTTCCTTCTACGCCAGATATACTTGGACACACACCTTCCAAAGAGTTCCACTTTTGTCTCATCGGTCCACAGAATGTTGTCCCAAAAGTCTTGGGGATCATCAAGATGTGTTGTGGAGAAATTGAGACGAGCTTTGATGTTCTTTTTGCTCAGCAGTGGTTTTCTCCTTGGAACTCTGCTATGCAGGCAATTTTTTCCCAGTCTTTTCCTGATGGTGGAGGCATGAACGCTGACCTTAACTGAGGCAAGTGAGGCCTGCAGTTCCTTGGACGTTGTTGTGGGGTCTTTTATGACCTCTTGGATGAGTCGTCGCTGCGCTCTTGGGGTAATTTTGGGCGGCCGGCCACTCCTGGGAAGGTTCACCACTGTTCCATGTCTTCGCCATTTGTGGATAATGGCTCTCACTGTGGTTCGCTGGATTCCCAAAGCTTTGGAAATGGCTTTATAACCCTTTCCAGACTGATAGATCTCAATTACTTTCTTTCTCAATTGTTCCTGAATTTCTTTGGGTCTCGGCATGATGTGTAGCTTTTAAGGATCTTCTGGTGGACCTTACTGTGTCAAGCAGCTCCTATTTAAGTGATGCCTTGATTGTGAACAGGTGTGGCAATAATCAGGCCTGGGTGTGGCTAGAGAAATTGAACTCAGGTGTGGACAACCACAGTTATAGTATGTTTTAACAAGGGGGGCAATCACTTTTTCACACAGGGCCATGATGGTTTGGATATTTTTTCACCTTTAATAATAAACACCTTCATTTACAAATTGCATTTTGTGTTTACTTGTGTTGTCCTTGACTATTGTTTAAATTGGTTTGATGTTCCAAACACTTAAGTGTGACAAACATGCAAAGGAACAGGAAATGAGGAAGGGGGCAAACACTTTTTCACACCACTGTACAGTCTCTATATATATACTCCTCTGCTTCCTCTAGCACTTACTTGCTTGCAGAACTCCACTGGCACACTGTTGTTGGATCTGACACAGCACAGGACGTGCTGACCTTCTCCCGCTGTCCTTTTCTTGCTCCCGTGCCTCCAAGAATGGGTTCTTCTGTGTGTTGTGGAGGATCCTTCCAGCACCCGAGCCCCAGGCCTGAGGTCACCCCCCCAGACTAGGGTGCACCCTCAAGGGCCACGGACAGCCTCTTCCGCACTCCATCTTCCACCCAACTGCCCCTGCTGACTTGACTCATGCCTATTTATGAGGTGCCTACCCCCTTCCAGACCGTTTTTGCTGGGAATTGGTTGAGGACCTCATAAATATGCCAAGCACCTCCTCCTTGTCTCCACCCACTACATCTGGAAGCTTCTCCATGGTTCCAGAAACATTGGAGGCACCAGAGAAACTGCTTGCTGAGTCATCCATCCTCTTTGAGTCTCTGAGTCACTCAGCTCTGACCCAGATTCAGCCCAGGCCAGGCTCTCAGCCAAGCCAAATTGTCCTACATTAAAGCTTACTCTACAAAAAATATTATCTACATTTAGCACACTAGAGGGTGCTACACTCACCCCCTACAAAACAGCCTGTCCCCCAAAAAAATACGAAATTGGCTCCTGCGCCCAGGAGCAAGGGAATTTCATAAAAATACAAAGCAGATGAAGAAGGCATGGCCGTGCCTTCGAAACGCGTTCTGATTGGCCATACAGCGGTGGGCGGCTCCCCAGTTTGACAGCTCTGGACCACTCCCACACAGAGACACACAGCCGGCGTCTCTCCGAGGCTTATTGAGGCTCCAGCTGTGGCTGACACACAGCGATCGTGGATCCCTCCACAGAGACTTCCCGGAGGTCCTCCTGTGCTCCTGTGACACTGTTTGTGGAAGCTCCCATCCGCTCTAACAATCTGTAAGTGCACCCACATTGTTCACGCAAGTTTTTAGTGTCTTTTACCTCATATACTGATTAAATCTTTATGCTGTTTAAGGATTGGCTTGGCACTTCTCTCTGCTCTCTTTGCATAAAAATACAGAGGAAGGGGAAAGGTAAAACAACTTGGACAGGGCTATATCAAAAATATCCTTTCCTTAAAAAAAATCACATAAGCACATCAGTTAGCAACAATATTTACATAGCCTAGCTACAGTTCCCTGTGAGTAATTAAAATTACAGTATAAGGCACATATACACATTTGTTAGCTGGAGCACCCCAGAGGGAATCTCTCCAAGCAAGCTGGAAAATGTTGAGTCCATCACGAGCAAGGTGAACAGCCGCCCACTACGATACCTACAGAACAAAATAGGATAAAGAAAACACATCACACCTAGCACTAACTCACTATCTAACTGTACAGTCTGTCAGCAGGGTGTTATAAACCTGCTGGCAGAAACAAATCATAACAGAGTCTCTGGTAGGAGGAGCCCCACCATGTTTTAGCAAAGCAGTAGCAGAATACTAGGCCTTACCCAAAGTTCTTCAGTGGGAACAGAACATCCATCTGGAAAAACAGGTCAGGGTGTTAGTCAGTGAGCAAAGAAACAACAGTAGCAATCTCCCCTGCTGTCCATGTAAATTTTTACCTATGAGCTGAACATTTCACATCAGTCCTTCACAGGTAATAATGAGGATTTGGCAGTCTTATCAGGTTGCCGTCAGCTCCTCTGACAGAGACAGAGTGGCTCTTGGTGGGCTGTCCTGCTTTAACCACTTTGTAAACAGCTCTCCCCAGCTGCTTTTCCTGTCGAATGTCCTGGAACCGGGTGCAAACTTGGTTTCAATGCAGTCCCCGCAAGGGCTTGAGGACATGCATATATTCCCTCACCATGTCATCCTCCCATTTTCCCCAAGAGCCCTAGATGATGTCCATGATGTTTGGAGGGACATAGAGATAGTCCAGACCCCACTCCAGAGCTGTTCTTTGCTGCACCTCCCATTCGAACCTGGAAAACCTTGTCAGTTCTCTTGGCTTTCCCTTCCAAGGAAGAACACAGGCTTTGGGTGACCTCACTACCCACTGCCTGTACTCAGTGGCTCTGGTCTGGGTGGTAGAGGGTCTGTTGAGGAATTTCTGCCTTACACTTACTGGGATCTGCACAGATACTCTGGCCCCTTCAGCTGGGTCTGGTAGATTTTCCTGAAAGTGTCCCCACTCCCACTCCTTCTCTGTGCTACTGTGTGATGACCAATTTGCAAACTCGTCATCCAAGGGCCCACATTCCGTCTGCAGTCTGGGCGACCCCCAGTCTATGTGCCCATCACTGGCACTCTGCACTGGCTCACCTGAAGATGAGCTGTCTTCCAACACTGGATTCCAGTTGGGGCTGACAGGGAGTACAGGCGCCGCAGGCATTTCAGGGACAGCATCTGGCTCCTGCTGGGCAGCACTTGCAGGTACCAGCTCCCCAACCGGGCTGCAGGCTGAGGCAGACTTCCCACTTCTGAGATGTCACTTTTCTTCACAGGGGAGTCATCAGCCTCAGGCTCAACCCTACCTTTAGCAGATACTTCAAGGCCAGCTCCGGCCTTCTGAGATTTCTGTGACTGCTCCATGCAGAGGCCTGACCGCAGGTCCACGTGGTAGTTAAGCAGCTGTTCGCTTGGCGTCAGCCTGGTGAGCTGCTCGTCACAGTGCCTGCATGGGATCCAGGCACTAACCACAGAGATCAGTCTTCTGCAACCAGAACACAGTAGACACAGTAGACACAGCCTCTAGGGTTAACGAAAAAAACGAAATAAAAAAACAAACAAAAAAATAAACAATAAAAACAAACAAAATAAAAAACAAAAAAAAAATGGGCAGACTCGATGGACTACTTAATCTTTTTCTGACGTTACTTTTCTATGTTTCTTTGATATTTATGCAAAAGTTCTGACTACCCTCCTAATTCTATCAGTTAAGGTTTTGTTAAAATGGCCAAATGATTGAGCACCCAAACTCATAAAGTACAGTTTTGTCCTTTGTAGAAATATAAAATGTATTCAGATGTATTCATTTCAAGGTGAACTGCATAATGATTGTCTACATATGAATTGGCACTGGGACCACATGTAACCTGCTGTCTAAGAGCTAGTGGATACCCCCATCTGTCCACGGTTTAGTTCCAACAGTTTAGTATAAAAAAAAACTCACACATTTTAGTTTAATACTTAATGGAGCAACTATCCAGTTCAATAATGAAAGGAGATTAGAATAGCTTAAAGGTATTTCATATGCCGCGTACACACGAAGGGACTATCCCGCGGGATTATCCGCTGGACCGAAGTCCAACGGATAATCCCCTCGTGTGTGGGCGCCGGCGGACTTTTTGGCGCCAAAGTCCGGCGGACTTTTTGGCGCCAAAGTTTTAAGTTTGGTTTTAAAATTATCCGCTGGACTTGGCAGTCCGGCGGACAATCCCGCCGTTAGTAGGCAAGTCCGCGGGACTTTTGAAAATGAACGGACTTGCCCACACACGGAGCAGTCCGTTCATTTCGAACGTAACTTCAGGTACGTAGCTAGCGTAGGCAGTAAATGCCGGCGCGCTAGCTCCGTCACCTGTCATGGATTTAAAGGGAATCCCCACGCCGAAAAACGGCGTGGGGGTCCCCCCCAAATCCATGTCAGACCCTTATCCGAGCACGCAGCCTGGCAGGCCAGGAAAGGGGTGGGGACGAACGAGCGCCCCCCCCCCTCCTGAGCCGTACCAGGCCGCGTGCCCTCAACATGGGGGGTGCCCTGGGGAAAGGGGGGCCGTGCGGCCCCCCCACCCCAAAGCACCTTGTCCCCATGTTGAGGAGGACAAGGGCCTCTTCCCGACAACCCTGGCCGTTGGTTGTCGGGGTCTGCGGGCGGGGGCTTATCGGAATCTGAGAGACCCCTTTTATAAGGGGGCCCTCAGATCCCGGCCCCCCACCCTATGTGAATGAGTATGGGGTACGATGTACCCCTACCCATTCACCTAAGGTGTAAAATGTAAAGTAAAAAAAAACACACACACTTTTGAAAAAATAGTTTATTGCACTGCTCCGGGGGTCTTCTTCCGTCTTGGGGGTCTTCTCGCCGGACTCCCCCGCCATTTACCAAGCTCTTTTTACCGAGCGGGGGAAGTCCGGCTACCTTCTTCGTCGTCGCCGCCGTCGTCTGGGGTTCTCGATCCGCCTTCGGGGGTCTTCCGGGGGTCTCTTCTGTTCTTGCGGCGGTCGTCGTCTTCCGCGCCGCCGGCGCCTTCTCCTTCTTCTTGTCCTTCTTCTTGTCCTTCTTCTTCTTCGTTCTTCTTCCGATGTTGACCCGACGCTCTCTCTGCCCTGAATGCCTGTGCCGCGCTGCGCTGAGACTTATATAGGGGCATGGGGACAGGGTCACATGTTCATGTCACATGGTGACCCCGCCCCCTTGCGATGTCACAGTCCCAGCATCCTCCGGGACTGTGACAACACAAGGGGGCGGGGTCACCATGTGACATGAACATGTGACCCTGTCCCCATGCCCCTATATAAGTCCCAGCGCAGCGCGGCACTGGCATTCCGGGCAGAGAGAGCGTCGGGTCAACATCGGAAGAAGAACAAGAAGAACAAGAAGAAGGACAAGAAGAAGGAGAAGGCGCCGGCGGCGCGGAAGACGACGACCGCCGCAAGAACAGAAGAGACCCCCGGAAGACCCCCGAAGGCGGATCGAGAACCCCAGACGACGGCGGCGACGACGAAGAAGGTAGCCGGACTTCCCCCGCTCGGTAAAAGAGCTTGGTAAATGGCGGGGGAGTCCGGCGAGAAGACCCCCAAGACGGAAGAAGACCCCCGGAGCAGTGCAATAAACTATTTTTTCAAAAGTGTGTGTGTTTTTTTTACTTTACATTTTACACCTTAGGTGAATGGGTAGGGGTACATCGTACCCCATACTCATTCACATAGGGTGGGGGGCCGGGATCTGAGGGCCCCCTTATAAAAGGGGTCTCTCAGATTCCGATAAGCCCCCGCCCGCAGACCCCGACAACCAACGGCCAGGGTTGTCGGGAAGAGGCCCTTGTCCTCATCAACATGGGGTCAAGGTGCTTTGGGGTGGGGGGGCCGCACGGCCCCCCTTTCCCCAGGGCACCCCCATGTTGAGGGCACGCGGCCTGGTACGGCTCAGGAGGGGGGGGGGCGCTCGTTCGTCCCCACCCCTTTCCTGGCCTGCCAGGCTGCGTGCTTGGATAAGGGTCTGACATGGATTTGGGGGGGACCCCCACGCCGTTTTTCGGCGTGGGGATTCCCTTTAAATCCATGACAGGTGACGGAGCTAGCGCGCCGGCATTTACTGCCTACGCTAGCTACGTACCTGAAGTCACGTGCTAAACTAACGGACTTGCCGATGAGCGGCAAGTCCGTTCATTTTCAAAAGTCCCGCGGACTTTGGCCGGCGGATTATCCGTCCGTGCGTGTGTGGGCAAGTCCGCACGTGTGTGGGCAAGTCCACACGCTCGGAAAGTCCAGCGGACCCAGCTGGAAAGTCCGGCGGGATTGTCCGCTGGACTAGGTCCGCCGGCAAAAGTCTGCACGTGTGTACGCGGCAATAGGATAGCTGCAACTGACTAATGCGGTAGTGAAATTGCCACTGTAAACCTTGATGGGTAGAGGATACACTGTACTCTGTCTTGTGGTGGCTTGGTTGGGGCCTCCTTTTTTGGTGCCTCCCTGTTGAAAGAAGATTAAAAAATTTGTTCCAAAAATAAAGAAATGTCAAAAAACATGACCAAATACGAATGTTCATATGTGCTATATATTTACCTTCATCTTTAGAATACCAAGTCATACAAAGATTTTAGAAAACCTTATATATAATTCTCTAGAGCTACTTGGAGAAAGAACATATACAGACAGCTAATTTACACATATACATATTGGTTATATAGAAATATTGCTTCATTTTTTTATGATCTGATGTATGTACTCCATCTTGTCTTGTTCACAGTGTTTGAGATCAGATCATCATTTTCTGATTTGGTTCTTTGATCGTTCCACCGAAAAATGCAAAATGGCGATGACCTTCTCCAAAATGATGTCCGTTCGGCTGTTGGGCCTTTCGTAATTGCGCAGCTTGCAGTCGCAATCGTGCTTCTCTAGGATGGGCACCATCTCTACCATCTCACCCTTGCTCATGGGGGTTGCTTTGTGCCTCCTATGAGCTCCACCAGCACGGGACTGTCTGTAATCCCTCCACGAATGATCGCCAACGCAAGAAAGGAGCCATAAAATGAAGGTACAATTGGAAATTGGGGCATAGGTGGTTAGTGGCCGATACTACTTAGATTGAGGCTTATATTGGGACCAGCTTATGAGTTAAAGAGGAGGGCCGGGCAAAAAAAAAAAAATAAAGCAGCTACAAATACTGCAGCTGCTGACTTTTAATAATCGGACATTATGGTTTGTCTTGTGTTCTGTCTTGCAGGCATCATATCATTTATCATGACGGATACATTTTTTTTTCCAATTATTTTTTTTTAATTTTTTTTTATGATTTTTTTTTTGTTTTTTGGTTGCAACCCCACTTTAAGCCAGACATTATGGTTTGTCTTGTGTTCTGTCTTGCAGGCATCATATCATTTATCATGACGGATACATTTACTGTGCCTGATTTTTTACCCCAGTTCATTGACCTGTACCGGGAACTGCCCTGTCTCTAGGAGGTCAAGAGTAGAGACTACTCTAATAAAATATTGAGGAAAGCAGCTTTGGAGAAACTGCTCGAGTTGGTGAAACCAGTGTACCCCAGGGCAGACATCAACTATGTCAAGACAAAAATTTCAAACCCGAGGAGTACTTTTAAAAGGGAGCTCAACAAGGTCATGGACTCACAGAGATCTGGAGCATCAGCAAATGACATATATGTCCCCAGGCTGTGGTATTACAACAGTCTGTGGTTTTTGACTGACCAGACAGAACCCAGGCCATCGCTGTCTATGCTCCCTTTGACATCTGCTGAGGCCACAGCTCCTGTCCACCCAGGTCCTGCTGCACAAGAAGAAGATGTGGGGGAGCCCAGCTTGACCCAGGTATAGCATTGTTGAACATATTTGTATCCAAAAATACAATGATGATAACTAGACATTATTGTTAAAATATTTCTGGTTTCCATATCAATAGACAGTAAAGACCAAAAATGATTCGAACAAGAATGAAAAATGCTGGGGTCAGAATGATAGTCTTTTCTATTTCTAAACATTCAATTTGCAACAGTGAGGAGATCAAAATTGTGTGTTATTGATGACCAAACCCTAAATAAGATTCTAATTATGTCCCATTTTCATACACAGGAAAGTGTCAGCCTGGAGGAGCCAGCGGCCAGCAGCCAGACGGATTAGCAGATCCCTCCCCTACGCCCTCCTGCTAAAAGGGCCAGGAAGAGCAGGAATCTGGAGGAGGCCACAGCTGCCTTCCTCAGCCAGGCCACTACTGCCATCCGGACAGACCCAGATGAGGCTGAGGGATTTGCCGTGGTGACGGCCAATAAATTAAGGGAGATGTGAGCAAAGGAGCAGGTGTAAGGAACTCATCCTGCAGCTCCTCAACAAGGGTGTGGGGGGCCAGATTTCAGAAAACACACACCTGTGACAGTTTGGGAGTAGGCAGTTACATTTTAAAAAATACAATGTAAAATTAACAAGGGACACCAACATAGTTGTATCTTTGATCTTAAAAACTACGGGATAATTGTGTTGTGGTAATTTGCCCAAAAAATTAAAAAACAAGCATAATAATATTATTCTTGATATCACTAGAAAAAAAATGCCTTTGAAAATACGTTTGCCATAACTCCATCAGTATCACCAGCAAAGCAGCTTCAATATTATCACATTAAAGAAGAAGAGAATTGTGTGCTGCATTTTGACATTTCATAAATTGCCACGTCACGAATGTTAAAGTGGTTGTAAACCCTTACAAACCACTTTGACCTTCAGGCAAGCCTAGATTAAGGCTTACCTGTAGGTCCAAGAAATATCTCCTAAACCTACACGGTTTAGGAGATATTTGCCAAAAGACAGGCACCGCTGTTTACGATGACCGAGACCCACCAAGAAGATGGAGGCTCTGTACACAAGGGGACAGCGGTGACTTCGCTGGCTCCTGTGTCAGGTAAGCGACACATAATGGACTACTATGCGATGCACAGTAGTCCAGCCCTCAAAAATTACACTCGCACACTCGCATTTTGCGAGTGATTTTTGAGGGCTGGCGAGGAGAAGAGAGGAGAGCTGCCACTGGGAGATCACAGCAGGGAACATTCAGACTTTTGTTTCATAAGCTGTGAGTGTTCCCCCGCGGCGCGCCGTCACATAAGCTCCTCCCCTTTTCCGGGACTTTGATAGACAGATCACCCGTCCAATCCTAGGACGGGTGACCTGTATCAAACTTCCCCGGACAAGGGGAGGAGCTTATGTGACGGCGCGCCACGGGGGAACACTCACAGCTTATGAAACAAAAGTCTGAATGTTCCCTGCTGTGATCTCCCAGTGGCAGCTCTCCTCTCTTCTCCTCCACAGGTAGGCAGCACATGGGGGACACAGGCTGCAAATGGGGGGGAGGACACTGGCTGCACATGGGGGGGGACACTGGCTGCAAATGGGGGGGGACACTGGCTGCAAATGGGACATGGGGGGGGAGGACACTGGCTGCACATGGGGGGGAGGACACTGGCTGCACATGGGGGGTTGAGGACACTGGCTGCACATGGGGGGGGGAGGACACTGGCTGCACATGGGGGGGACACTGGCTGCAAATGGGGGGGACACTGGCTGCAAATGGGGGGGGGGGGGACACTGGCTGCACAATGGGGGGGAGGACACTGGCTGCACATGGGGGAGGACACTGGCTGCACATGGGGGGGAGGACACTGGCTGCACATGGGGGGGGAGGACACTGGCTGCACATGGGAGGACACTGGCTGCAACATGGGGGGGGACACTGGCTGCAAATGGGGGGGGGGCACTGGCTGCAAATGGGGGGGACACTGGCTGCAAATGGGGGGGACACTGGCTGCACATGGGGGGGGGGGGGGGGGGACACTGGCTGCACATGGGGGGGGGGGACACTGGCTGCACATGGGGGGGGGACACTGGCTGCACATGGGGGGGGACACTGGCTGCTCATGGGGGGGGACACTGGCTGCTCATGGGGGGGGACACACTGGCTGCTCATGGGGGGGGGGACACACTGGCTGCTCATGGGGGGGGGGGGGACACACTGGCTGCTCATGGGGGGGGACACACTGGCTGCTCATGGGGGGGGACACACTGGCTGCACATGGGGGGGGACACTGGCTGCACATGGGGGGGGGGGGCTGGCTGCACATGGGGGGGGACACAGGCTGGCTGCACATGGGGGGGGGGGGGGACACCTGGATCGACACAGGCTGCACATGGGGGGGGGGGGGGACACAGGCTGCACATGGGGGGGGGACACAGGCTGCACATGGGGGGGGGGACACAGGCTGCACATGGGGGGGGGGACACAGGCTGCACATGGGGGGGACGGACACAGGCTGCACATGGGGGGGACGGGACACAGGCTGCACATGGGGGGGGACACAGGCTGCAAATGGGGGGGGACACAGGCTGCACATGGGGGGGACACAGGCTGCACATGGGGGGGACACAGGCTGCATTAACATTAAGGTTGTTAATATTTTTATAACTTAATTGCATAAAACATTAAAGGTGTCATTTAATGAGATAATTTATGAGGGCGGGTTTAGGGGCGGGGCAGGGTAGGGGTTGGGCGGGGCAACTGGTGGCGAGTAACCCTTGAGGCCTGGCTAGTAGCTCAGGACTTGAAATTTTGAGCCCTGCAGTAGTCCATTATGCTTTACCTTTGCAGGGAAACAAAGAGGAAGTAAACCCATCAGGGTTTACTTCCTCTTTAATTCTCCATTACGAACGCTAGTTTACAAGACCTCTTCCGGCTCATTCCTTGCTTCCAATCATGCGTGTTTGTACTTTGGACTTTTGTGTGTGACGGACTTTTGTACAGATGATACGAAAATCGGACAACAGACCGTTGTCCGCCGAAAATTTGCTAGCCTGCCATCGAACATTTGTTGGCCGAAAGTCGGACAACAATTGTCTGAAGGAGCGTACTAACGGTCGGATTTTAGGCCAACAGTCTGTCATCACACAATCCCCTGCCAACAATCGGATCGTGTGTACAAGGCTTTACAATACACTCACAGGGTGGTTGCATGATCCTATAATTATATTCACTTAGCAATGCTGTTTATGAGATGTGTTCAGAATATATTATGATTAACTCTTTAAATATTCTTTCTTTTTTTTTTTTGATCTGTTGATCTATCTAATCTGCTGGAACCTCAGATTCAAGTAATATTACTCTGAATTATAGGATTTGAAAGTCTTAATTCTTTTTCCTCCTTAATCAAACGTAATTACCAGCTTCCAAATGCGCCATGTTTGAAACACTGTTCTCCAGCTCTGCTGTCCTTAATGATCAGAAGCCATCTGTTAATCGTACCCTTAGACTGTACAAAGGCAATATTTAATCTAAGGCGATTACTTCTCACAGTAATCGTCTTAATTAAAATATGGTGCATTTTGGACAAGTCTGTCCCTCAATCCAATTTCTGTCCTCCTGCTGTACAATTGATGTCACCGCAGGGGCCTGAAATTCTGATGTTTGTACAGAATGGAATTTTATTTTTAATTCTGCTTGCCTCTTTTACATGCATTACAAGCTAGTAAAGCCCCTGGATAAAAAGAGCAAAATTAAGCAGGGAACTTGCTCATTTAAATGTAGATATAATTTGTTTGCTGTGGCTTTCAATGGGAATATTTTTTAATTGTATATACAAAGAATTATTCCTTTTTTTAAATAAATATTTGATTGCACAGTTATTCACTGTATTCACATTTTCTCAGCTAAATTTTTTTTTTATAAAACAGTGCTGCTACATGTAGGCATTTATTGAAAAATTAGACATTCATTTCATGATACAAAATGCAATGTGCACAATTCAGTGTATTTCAGAAAAATTATGTAGCGGCGACACTTTAACAAGGTGTCCGCTATGTGTGAGATTTCGTTTTTTCCCTCAGAACAGTAATGGGGTTCTGAGGGTTAATTGCGCAGGTTAAATTCGGCATCGGTTTGGCTGGGCTGTACTAGGGTTCTGCCTGGTCATGGGTACACTGAGGTGCACATGACAGGCCCAGAACCAGGCCTGGTTGGACATGTTGAGTATCAGCATTCCCTGGAGCCAATCAGTGGGTGCGTCTGGCCCTGCTGAGGAGTCTGGGGAAGGGTACTTAAGGTGTTGAAGTCACGTGTTCGGGGTTCGGCCATAGCTGCCTGTTCCTGAATCTGGACCGGGGTAGCCCCACGAGGGGTCCCGGGCCCGGGAGTGTTTGCCGTCCCGCAACATGGTCATTCTGACTAGCCTCACAGACCCGCTTGGTCTGGGGCAAAGGATCCATCTGTTCCTGAGTCTCGGAGTCGGTTGGTCTGAGGCGCAGTAACTGAGGGTGGATTCAAGGCGTCCGGGTGCGCTCTCAACTTTGAGGGGCACAGCAGCTTGTGTAAGCGACCGGGGGAGGACTCTTCGGAGGAGGGTCAACAAGCTGGCATCCCAAGAAGTGCCTGGTTGCTGGGTTGTCAAGGACACTAAAGAATCCACAGTTTCACAGTACTGCCAAGGAGACAGAAACCGCTTCAAGTACTGAGAAAAGGTTCCTATTTCACTCTCGGTTGAGACTTTAGTCAAGGTCAGAGACTTTCAAATCTTCCGGATCAAAGTGCTGACTGCCATAATCTCTGGCTAGAGATTTGTTCAGCTACTCTCTGGGTCTGTGTTAGAGACTTTTCAATTGTCAGCAGTTCAAGGTGCCTGAGTTTCTTCACCCTTGCCCTCTGTTCCCATACGAGACTGTGTTTGTTGGATGTTACCCCTGCAAATAAAAACCTTCTAAAAGGACTTTTATGGTGTCAGCATCTGAAGTAGTTGGGTACTAACCCTGGGAACCCTTAGACATGGAAGAACAAGTCAAGCGGAGGTAACCGGTAAGCCCAAAAGTCAAGGCCGCCCCATCGAGGGTTATGGCCGCTACAAGATATAATCTATAAATTTGACCGTTTTAAAGGTTAAATGTAATGGTTTTGGACCAATTTTATTTGAACCACTTAAGGATCGGAAGGATTTGTCCCCTTAATGACCAGGCCATTTTTTGCGATACGGCACTGCGTCGTTTTAACTGACAATTTGCGCAGTTGTGCGATGCTGTACCCAAACAAAATTTACGTCCTTTTCTTCCCACAAATAGAGATTTGTTTTGGTGGTATTTGATCACCTCTGCGTTTTTTTTTTTTGCGCTATAAGCAAAAATAGAGCGTCAATTTAAATAATAAATATACTAAAAAAACAAAAAAAGTTTAGGCCAATATGTACTTCTACATATTTTTGGTAAAAAAATCGCAATAAGCGTATATTGATTGGTTTGCACAAAAGTTATAGCGTCTACAAAATAGGGGATAGATTTATGTCACTATATATATATATATATATATATATATATATATATATATATTTTTTTTACTAGTAACGGCGGCAATATCCAAATTTGGGGTTCCTAGCACCAAGTGGCATGGGCGTCCGCAGAACTTTTTTCAGGGGGGGGGGGGGCATCATTTTAAGGTCACCCATGCTCTGACCTTTTCGACAATGTCATTATCACATTATCACGGTCAGAGACTACAGACCTAGTACAGGTGATGGTCAGAGAGTGCAGACATGGCCGTAGAGACTGTCAAAGACTGCGGATATGGCCCAAGAGACTGTCAGAGACTGCGGACATGGCCCAAGAGACTGTCAGAGACTGCGGACATGGCCCAAGAGACTGTCAGAGACTGCATACATGGCCCAAGAGACTGTCAGAGACTGCGGACATGGCCCAAGAGACTGTCAGAGACTGCGGACATGGCCCAAGAGACTGTCAGAGACTGCGACATGGCCCAAGAGACTGTCAGAGACTGCATACATGGCTCAAGAGACTGTCAGAGACTGCATACATGGCTCAAGAGACTGTAAGAGACTGCGGACATGGCACAAGAGATGACCAGAGACTGCATACATGGCCCAAGAGACTGTCAGAAACTGCATACATGTGGGGGTGACAGAGAGAGACGGGGGTGACAGAGAGAAAGGGGGGTGACAGAAAGAGACAGAGAGGGTGACAGAGAGAAAGGGGGTGAGAGAGAGAGGGGTGACAGAAAGAGACAGAGGGGGTGACACAGAGAGAGGAGTGTGACAGAAAGAGACAGAGGGGGTGACAGAGAGAGACATAGGGGGTGACACAGAGAGAGGAGTGTGACAGAGAGAGACAGAGGGGGGTGATAGAGAGAGAGGGGGTGAAAAAGACAGAGGGGTGAGAGAGAGAGTGGGGGTGACAGAGAGGGGTGATCAGGGCCGGACTGGGAATAAAATTCAGCCCTGGAAAAAATTTCATACCAGCCCCACAGCGTTATTATACCAGCGCAACAGCATAACGTCATTATTTTCTGGTTCATGAAAGGGAAAACCATACATTATTACATTATATATATATATATATATATATATATATATATATATATATATATACACGGTGGGGGGTGGAGAGCATTGGGGTGGGGGCTGGAGACTGATGGGGAGAGCTGGAGAGCACCAGGGGCAGAAAGAACAGGGGTGGGGAGCACGGGGGGGGGCTGGACAGCACTGTGGGTGGTGGGAAGCACTGGGGTGGGAGCTGGAGACTGATGGGGAGAGCTGGAGAGCACCGGGGGCAGAAAGAACGGGTGGGGAGCACGGGGGGGGGGGGGGGGGCTGAGAGCAGGGGGCAGAAAGAACTGGGGAGCACGGGGGGGGCTGAACAGGGGGGGGGAGGGAGAGCAGAGCACCGGGGGCAGAAAGAACAGGGGTGGGGAGCACGGGGGGCTGGGGAGCATGGGGGGCTGAAGAGCACTGTGGGGGGTGGAGAGCACTGGGGTGGGGGCTGGAGACTGATGGGGAGAGCTGGAGAGCACCGGGGGCAGAAAGAACAGGGCTGGACAGCACGGGGGGCTGGACAGCACTGTGGGGGTGGGGAGCATGGGGGGCTGGAGAGCACTGTGGGGGGTGGGGAGCACGGGGGGCGAGCTGGAGAGCACCGGGGGCAGAAAGAACAGGGGTGGGGAGCACGGGGGGGGCTGGACAGCACTGTGGGGGTGGGGAGCACGGGGGGCTGGAGAGCACTGTGGGGGTGGGGAGCATGGGGGGGGGCTGGACAGCACTGGGGGGTGGGTGGGGGGCATGGGGGGGGCTGGACAGCACTGTGGGGGGTGGGGAGCATGGGGGGGGGGGACAGCACTGTGGGGGGTGGGGAGCACGGGGGGGGGGGCAGAGAGCACTGGGGTGGGGGCTAGAGAAGGATGGGGAGAGCTGGAGGGGGGGGGCAGAAAGAACATGGGTTGAGAGGGGGGGGCTGGAGAGTGTGGTGGGGGAGGAGAGCACTGGGGGGAGCACAAGGAGAACTGGAGGGGGGCTGGAGAGCCTGGTGGGGGAGGAGAGCACTGGGGGGGGGGGGGCAGAAAAAGAATTTGGATAGGGGGATCAGCAGGGGGGCGGCATATAGAGGAAATGAGCTTTCTATATTCCTCCATGCAGCCGCTGAATGCTTGATTCTCCTCCTCTCCCTCCTCCAAGCATTCAGCGGCTGCATGGAGGAATATAGAAAGCTAATCTCCTCTATATGCCGCCCCCCCCCCCCCCCGCTGATCCCCCTATTCAGGCACACCGTTAGGGCTGTACTGTGTAGTACTCACATCTCTCCTCCTCATGTGATCACGGAGCTGGCCGGGTCTGTGTTCTGCGGCCGCGCACCGCGCTGTAACACGGTCCCGCCCCCCTAGACCGGCTCGTGTGATAGGTGGAAGACTGATTCTATCTACTATCACACGAGCCGGTCTAGGGGGGCGGGACCATGTTACAGCGCGGTGCGCGGCCGCAGAACACAGACCCGGCCAGCTCCGTGATCACAGGAGCAGGAGAGAGGGGGGACTCAGGGGAGCACCGCAGCCGCAAACCGGCCCCAGGGCAGGCAGCCTACCGGGAAACATGGGATCCCGGTAGGCCAGTCCGGCCCTGGGGTGGGGGGGTCCTCACTCCTGATCCGATCCCTAATTCCAGGGGGGGGGGGCACTTGCCTCCCCTTGCCCCTACCTGCGGACGCCCATGCAAACATTCCTGCTCACATTTTCATTTTTTTTTCTTGTTTTTCACACATAGGTTAACCCATTCACTTGAATGGGCTGCCATATGTGACAAACACATCATAGAGGCTGCAGAAAATGTTAAGGCATGCAACTTTGCCACAAGACAAAACACATGTCTGCTCATTGCATTTAGGGTGCCATTAACAATTATTGGGCACCACAAGTTCTATGCACATGTCTAGTGCATTTCCAAAATGCACTGCAAATTGCCCATTACCTGTGTACATTGTCACACATTCAGGTAACCTCAAATGTTAATGTGGCCTAATGTCTCGTATACACTGCTAGTTTACTTTTTTTACTAAACCCCACAGGCTGAACAATAAAAACCTGACACCTCAGGTCAGAGCTGCTTTACTAACAATCCAATGTTAGTACAGTGATCTCCCCTGCTATTCTATTGTGTTCTGACGAGGGGACGCCCCACCAGAACACTCCGGTCAGGGAGATGGTCAGCAGCCCTTTTTTGATCAAGCCTCTTCGACATAAGCATACATGCCATGGCTGTGATGCTTTACTTCAGAGCTGAGGCATTTGTACTGCAGGCTGCAGAATTTGACAGGAAGCACCACCTGTCAAACTTCCCATTGAGTTCAATGGGGCTGCTCTGCACCTTGAAGCCAAATACTTAGCTTACAGCTGCAATGCGGTCTCACAATGTAAAATTGCCACTCAGCAATAAAAAAAAAAACAACAACAGGTGTCATGAGGCAGCAGTAGCAAGGCTCTTATTTCTGCCATGGCTGCAAAGCATGCCATTGTGACCATGGCATTTCAGCGATTTGATTTCCCGGGGGGGGGGGGGGGGGCCCGGCCCGGTAGGTTGTAGGGGGCCCCGTGATTTCTAACAGCAGCCCTGCTGAGCAGCATATTCCCTGATTGTGCATGCTGCCCTGTCTACACAAGTGCTTCGTCTACCTATAGATTAGTTGTTACAAAGTAATACAAAACACTAGTATTGACCCACAGTAACAACCACGACTCCTTATGATGTCTGCATTTTTTCAAACTGAATAATTTGGCACCTTAAAAACTCCCATTTGTCGCACCTTGTTGTTAATGCTTTCTTAAGGCTATACATTATACAATTTTCTTGTACATATTTCCTTTAGATTTACAAAAAACATATAATATGAGATCAAACCTAAACACTTTCAATTTGTATGCAATCAGGCAGGTCCTTGCACTACATAGTTGAAGGTAAATCTAAAGGAAATTAAACCAGAAAAATTGTATAATCTATGGCCAGCTTTAGGCAGGGGTTTCCAGATGTTTGTATGCTTCACCCTTTTCATGACCAGTGACTCACTGAGCTATGTGGATGGTTAACCCTTTCTTGATTTGCAGGTCCCTGGTGTCTGGTATTGGGTAGCCACTTCATGATCAAGCATGATTCAAGCATCTCCCTTAGCTGGATATTATTAGCACATTTATGACCAGCAGATGTTTCCGATTCCTTTTTGTATCAAACATGTCCACTCTAGTAGCAGAATGCCAGCACCAAGGTATATACTCGAGTATATACGGTAACCCTTTATTCGGCCGCTAACGGG
This sequence comes from Lithobates sylvaticus, assembly GCA_028564925.1. Classification (NCBI taxonomy): domain Eukaryota; kingdom Metazoa; phylum Chordata; class Amphibia; order Anura; family Ranidae; genus Lithobates; species Lithobates sylvaticus. The sequence continues at coordinate 45,013,743 of CM053033.1, forward strand.
GGTTAAAAGCGCCACTAAAGCAACAATAAAGCACCACTAAAACTAGTGGCGTTTTACTGTCATCGCCCGCCTGCCCGCCCCAGTGTGAAAGCAGCCTTATTATGAGTTTCTGTGTTCATTTTTGCAGTGCCAAGCAATGATTTCCACGTTATTCTTTCCTCCCTAGCTGCATACTCAGTTTTCCGTCACTTCATTCTGCCCCTTGCAGTTGCTGAGGTTGAATAAAGACACTACGGACCAATGCTCTTAGATGGAGTGAGTCTCATTCTCCTCCATACCCCTATGTACTGAGTATTTCCATTGCATCCAGCAGCTGAAGAGAGAGCCGAGGTAGCAAGAAAAATGTATAAGCTGCTAGGGAATGTATAAGCTTGCTTTAAATCTCTCCAGGCAATCCCCAATTCTCTGCAGTATTTTCACAAAGGGATGCCAGTGTCCTCATTTAAAATGTTATGCTTTCTGAACTTGGAGGAATAGAGCAAATGTTACCTGCAAGTTAATGCATCGTTAACAAGAACGACTGCTGTTGTAAAATTATCTGAAGATTTTAATAGACACCTAAAATGTCTTCCATGTATAGTAAGAAAAAAAAAAAAAAACCCAGTTATGACAGTTTCCAGTTTACATAAGGATACCGCATAGCCAATAAATGCTCCAATTAAGTCAAGATTTCCTTTAAACTGCTGTGGATAATTCTTGACAATTTCATTAACACTAGACTCTTATTAGTACCTATACCAACTTCACTTAGCGCCAGCGGCAGACAGAATTACTGCTGAATACAAATTATGCAGACACCTCAGTAACGAAAATGACTTTTCATGCATCCGCAATGAGAATTAAATGCTGACAGCACTTTGCAATTTGAAATGATATTTTTCTAAAGAGCCAAATTATCACGACTTGTTAATCTGCATGAGAGCTGTAAAGCAGAACTTCAACAGTAAAAATGGATGTGGTAATCGAAACACGAGAAAAAAAAAATCCTGCAAAAAAGAAAAAAAAAAATCTTCTTCAAAGGCTTTATGTGTTTTTCACTACTGCTATCACTCTTTTACCAATTTGATTCTTTAACATTTTAATTTCATACAGTTCTTTATGCCATATTATTTGGTTTTATGCTCCAGTAACACATTCCTGAAAAGAGCTCATCTTAGATGAACACCAGGCAAGCAGCTACTCAGTTGAAATACATATATGTAAATATGTATACTAGAAATATGTATACTAGAAATATGTATACAGAACTAGAAATACGTATACTAGAAATATGTTTACTAGAAATATGTATACAGAACTAGAAATATGTTTACTTGAAATACATATACTAGAAATATGTATACTAGAAATATGTTTACTTGAAATACATATACTAGAAATATGTATACAGAACTAGAAATACGTATACTAGAAATATGTATACTAGAAATATGTTTACTAGAAATACGTATACTAGAAATATGTTTACTAGAAATACGTATACTAGAAATATGTTTACTAGAAATATGTATACTAGAAATATGTTTACTAGAAATATGTATACAGAACTAGAAATATGTATACTAAAAATACGTATACTAGAAATATTTATACTAGATACTAGAAATATGTTTACTAGAAATATGTATACTAAAAATAGGTATACTAGAAATATGTATACTAGAAATACGTATACTAGAAATGCATATACTAGAAATATGTATACAGAACTAGAAATATGTATACTAGAAATACATATACTAGAAATATGTATACTAGAAATATGTTTACTAGAAATATGTATACAGAACTAGAAATATGTATACTAGAAATATATATACTAGAAATATATATTACTAGAAATATGTTTACTAGAAATACGTATACTAGAAATATGTATACTAGAAATACTATGTTTACTAGAAATACGTATACTAGAAATATGTTTACTAGAAATATGTATACTAGAAATATGTTTACTAGAAATACATATACTAGAAATATGTATACTAGAAATATGTTTACTAGAAATATGTATACAGAACTAGAAATATGTATACTAGAAATCCGTATACTTGAAATATGTTTACTAGAAATATGTATACTAGAAATATGTTATACTAGAAATATGTATACTAGAAATTGGTATACTAGAAATATGTATACAAGAAATACGTATACTAGAAATATGTATACTAGAAATACGTATACTAGAAATATGTATACAGAACTAGAAATATGTATACTAGAAATACGTATACTTGAAATATGTTTACTAGAAATATGTTTACTAGAAATATGTATACTAGAAATATGTTTACTAGAAATATGTATACTAGAAATATGTTTAATAGAAATATGTATACAGAACTAGAAATATGTATACTAGAAATATGTATACTAGAAATATGTATACTAGAAATATGTTTACTAGAAATATGTTTACTAGAAATACGTATACTAGAAATACGTATACTAGAAATATGTTTACTAGAAATATGTATACTAGAAATACGTATACTAGAAATATGTATACAGAACTAGAAATATGTTTACTAGAAATATGTATACAGAACTAGAAATATGTATACTAGAAATATGTATTACTAGAAATATGTTTACTAGAAATACGTTTACTAGAAATATGTATGCTAGAAATATGTTTACTAGAAATACGTATACTAGAAATATGTATACTAGAAATATGTTTACTAGAAAAATGTATACAGAACTAGAAATATGTATACTAGAAATACGTATACTAGAAATATGTATACTAGAAATACGTTTACTAGAAATATGTATACTAGAAATATGTTTACTAGAAATATGTATACTAGAAATATGTATACTAGAAATATGTTTACTAGAAATACGTATACTAGAAATATGTATACTAGAAATATGTTTACTAGCAGGGCCGGACTGGGAATAAAATTCAGCCCTGGAAAAAATTTCATACCAGCCCCACAGCATTATTATACCAGCGCAACAGCATAACGTCATTATTTTCTGGTTCGAGAAAGGGAAAACCATATATTTTAAAGCACATTTGAAGAGTGTATTATATAAAAAAAAGACAGATATTAAATCACATAGGGATAGATATATATATATAAAAATAAGCAAATTCCAGTTAAAAGTGGTCAATCATCAAGGAGGACCCCAGGATCTCAGAGCGTGGGGGGGGGGGGACCACATTCCGCAGAAAGAATACACTAAGGTAAGGGGGGGGGGTTACTGATATAAGGGGGAAACCCTTTATATCAGTGCCCCCTTACATTATTGTACTCTCTCCCCCCTTACATCAGTGACTCCCCTTCAGACTGGCCTGGCAGTGCTGTCACTGGCCTTCTCTCAGGTGCACCAAGCAGGGCTCAGTCAGTCGGCTCCAGCTTGGTGGCTCTGGTTTTATCCTATAGTCTCCTCTCCACAGTCCACACACGTCTGACTTCTCCCATGATCCCCATCCTGCGGGATGGGGAGCACTACGGGGGGCTGGAGAGTACTGTGGGGGGTGGGGAGCACTGCGGGGGGCTGGAGAGCACTGCGGGGGGCTGGAGAGCACTGTGGGGGGTGGGGAGCACTGCGGGGGGCTGGAGAGTACTGCGGGGGGTGGGGAGCACTGCAGGGGGCTGGAGAGTACTGCGGGGGTGGGGAGCACTGCGGGGGGCTGGAGAGTACTGCGCGGGGGTGGGGAGCACTGCGGGGGGTGGGGAGCACTGTGGGGGGTGGGGGCACTGCGGGGGCTGGAGAGTACTGTGGGGGGTGGGGAGCACTGCGGGGGAATGGAGAGTACTGCGGGGGGTGGGGAGCACTGCGGGGGGCTGGAGAGTACTGCGGGGGGTGGGGAGCACTACGGGGGGTGGGGAGCACTGCGGGGGGCTGGAGAGTACTGTGGGGGGTGGGGGAGCACTGCGGGGGGCTGGAGAGTACTGTGGGGGGTGGGGAGCACTGCGGGGGGCTGGAGAGCACTGTGGGGGGGCTAGAGAAGGATGGGGAGAGGGGGGGCAGAAAGAACAGGGGTTGAGGGAACTGTGGGGGGGGGGCTGGAGAGTGTGGTGGGGGAGGAGAGCACTGGGGGGGGAGCACAAGGAGAAGGGGGGGGGGTGGCAGTAAAAGAAGTTGGATGGGGGATCAGCAGGGGGGCCGCATATAGAGGAAGTGAGCTTTCTATATTCCTCCATGCAGCCGCTGAATGCTTGATTCTCCTCCTCTCCCTCCTCCAAGCATTCAGCGGCTGCATGGAGGAATATAGAAAGCTCATTTCCTTTATATGCGGCCCCCCTGCTGATCCCCCATCCAGGCACACAGTTTACTCATAGGCATCTCTCCTGTGAACACGGAGCTGGCCAGGTCTGTGTTCGGCGGCCGCTCCCGCTCTGTAACACGGTCCCGCCCCCCTAGACTGGCTATGTGATAGGTGGATTCTTCTATCTACTATAACATGAGCCGGTCTAGGGGGGCGGGACCGTGTTACGGAGCGGCCGCCGAACACAGACCCGGCCAGCTCCGTGTTCACAGGAGCATGAGAGGGGAGCACAGAAGCCGCAAATCGGCCCCAGGGCAGGCAGCCTACCGGGAAATATCCCGGTATCCCGGTAGGCCAGTCCGGCCCTGTTTACTAGAAATATGTTCACTAGAAATACATATACTAGAAATATGTATACTAGAAATATGTTTACGTATACTAGAAACATGTATACTAGAAATATGTTTACTAGAAATATGTATACTAGAAATATGTTTACTAGAAATATGTATACAGAACTAGAAATATGTATATTAGAAATATGTATACTAGAAATACGTATACTAGACAGGGTTGCCAACCTCCAACAGCATTTTTTACTGACAAAACATGGAAAATTTACTGGCGGAGCACATTTTCTAAAGGCAACCTGAGAAATTACGGAACTCCTATTGAAAAGTAACACAGTGACTATTTGAACAGTATAAACATGATATGGAAACACTGACAATACCTATAACACTTTTTACACTTGAAAAAATCAACACAGCATGAAATTATCAGCCCTGATATTTACTGGCAGTTGTTAAAAAAATCTGAGATTTTTACAAACTGTCAGTAAATTTACTGGCGGTTGGCAACCCTGATACTAGACTGTGCAACTAGTCTGCCTGCAGGCCAGCAAAGACAAATCCTTGACCTTCATTGCAGCATCAGCACAGCTTGTTCAAGAAGAACCCTCCAGCCTGCTGATTGGATGATGAAAGAGCTGCAGCACACTGATAATGCCATCTTTCTCTTATCTCTTATTTGGACCATTCATACCAGATGCCTTGGCACATTTGTTTCAATGCATGCCAACATAGGGGCCTGTAAAAAATGAGGTATGTGAATGGGTTCACACTGATGCGTTGTGCTCATATATACGCTGGTTTGTGGTGGGAAAATGGTAGAGCAAACTCTACTTTTTTTAACGCAACCTGATATAACGCATGGTGCTCATCAACGCACAGAAAAAAAACACAGGTTAGTACAAGTTTTTCTCCTGCCATGCCATAGATATTTTGCATGTTCCATGAAATGAGTGGAAAAATGCATGTTAAAACACATCGCAGCATGCTGATGCACGTGAACCTGGGCTTTACCTGTGCTCAGTACACATGCTGCAGTGTGAATGGACTTTTTGTCATTGTCTGAAGCTGTTATTGACCTGTACCCCTGTCCTGCTATCATCACTTCACTCGTGACTTGTTAACCTGTATCCTTCCATCATCCCTTCAGTCGAGTGATCCTGATGTATTATAAACAACTGAAAAGCTTACATGGTACTGTCTGTAGGTGGGGTGCAGAGGAATAACAGTGCAATGAAAGAACTTGTATTGAAATAATGTAGAGACAGTTCACAAATAACCCGGGGGTAAGGCAACCCAACCAGGAACACTCACAGTTCCAACAGCATGTAGAAAGCAGAATGAAGTCAAGCTGTCAGCATCTGTCCCACACATTTTGGTGTACATGTTCATGTAAGTTATGGGCAGCAAAGTGGTTAGCATTTCCCCCAGCAGCACTAGAGTTGTCGGTTCAAATCCCAACCTTGGAACTACATGCCTGGAGTTTGCATGTTCTCCCTGTGCCTGTGTGGGTTTCCTCCCACACACCAAAGACATGTTGGTAAGTAAATTGGCCCTAGTATGTGAATGTATAAATGTGAGTTGGGGATCTTAGATGGTAAGCTACTTAAGGGCAGGGATTGATATAAATGTACAATAGATACAGTATATGCATAAATTGACAGCACTATATAAGTACATGTTATACGCATAAATAAAAGTTAACCTGTAATGGGATTATCACAGCTTTTTTTCAACAGGAACGTAGGGGAATGCAGTTCCGGTACCTCAAGCACTGAATGGGGTGCTGGGGTGTGCTGAAGGGTCTAATTATCCCGGCTGCTGGGGGATATATTTAGCTGGGGGGTCACTTGTTGCTGGTAGGGATCTACCATTGAGGGAGGGGTCTATTGTTGCTGGCTACTGGTAGATCTACTGTATTATTACATTCCTCCTGACTGCAGAGGATCGTGCTCGGAGCTGGGTAGGGGACAGAGACAAGGGGTGAAGCAGGGAGTACCTGTACCTATAGCTCTGGGGAAAATTATTGTGGCCCCCCACTGCAGAACTCTTTTAAAACAATGCAAGTTGCCTAGATTAATCTTATCTACTGACTTTGTTGATCTAGAACAAATATGCAGAACAAAATTAAAAAATCTCTATCTGCAAATTGGTTTTGGATAGATGAGTTCTGCAGTGGGGGGCACAATCATTTTCCCCAGAGCTATAGGTACAGATACTCCCTGCTTCACCCCTTGTCTCCGTCCCCTACCCAGCTCCGAGCACGATCCTCTGCAGTCAGGACTCAGGAACAATAGATCCCCCCAGCAACAACAGATTCCCAACAGCAACAATAGATTAACAATAGATAAGCAAAAACAGCCCCCCCCCCAGTAACAATAGATCCCCCAGAAACAATAGATTAGCCCCCCCCCCCCCACCAACAATAGCCCCTTAGCAGCAAAATTCCTCTGTAACAAAACAATAGACCCCAATGTAATAATACAGTAGATCTACTGGATGAATTACTTAAAATATGAAGTAGCAGGGTCAACATGACAACAAGGCAACTAAGATTTTAAGAAGGAAAAGTCAATAACGATGGTCTTGTTTAGCATTACATGTTTAAGAATACAAGAAAGCACTTTTTTTTGACTCACAAGTAATAAAGAAGATAAACAATACAACAGGAAATAAAACAGATGGCAAAGCTTTAATAAACCCAAACCACTGAAGTTTTAAAGTTGTGAAGGACCAGTTTGTCAATAGATTCCAACATAATAACAGTTTTATTTTTTTCTTCCATAGATTTTACATAACATCTTGCCGGCAATTTTCTGTTTAGTTCAGTTTCTTCAATTTCCTTTTGTCCACCTCAGTATAGTACTCCTAAAAACTTTACATTTTCTCTTAAAAATATCAGAAGAAAAACTTTCAATTTTCTCTTAAAAATATCAGAAGTATTTTTTTACATTTTAGGAATGGAATGTAGGTGCACAATTCAATTGTTTTATATATTATTATTATACAGGATTTATATAGCGCCAACAGTTTGCGCAGCGCTTAAAATAAAATAATGGCAGACATTACAATTTGGTACAAGAGGAATCAGAGGGCCCTGCTCGTTAGAGCTTACAATCTAAAAAATATAAAATAGAAACACCTTCTATAACTGTGTTTTCTTCTAGTATGAGAAGAGAGGCAATAGTAGTTGGCTGGAGCCCAGCGCTACTTGTGTTAAAGCTGACAGGTCTTCGGTTTGAATAAGCCATGTCCTTGGATAGGCTCGGAGGGAAGCCCTGTGTAATTCCCTAGCTGGCAATGCCCTGTGTTGTTTGTGAAACATCTTACAAGAGATGTGAAAACAGTTTATCTAAAGTCATGTTCTTGGCAAACCATCTTGTTTTCTTGAAAAGCAGAGGGAAAAAGTCATTAAGATTTTATTGACGTCCTACAGGGTAAGACAAGCAAAACCACATTTTCCCATGATTCTTTTACATTATGTGTTCCCGGCTGGTGGCGTTTCATATCATGGAATACCAATTATGGTGGTCCTTGCGGAGCTTTTTTTATACACTAATGCCACGTACACACGATCGGAAATTCCTCCAGCAAAAGACTGATGAGAGCTTTTGGTCGGAAAATGTGACCGTGTGTATGCTCCATCGGACTTTTGCTGGCGAAATTCCAGGCAGCAAAAGATTGAAAGCAGGTTCTCAATTTTTCGGTCGGAAAAAGTTTTGATCGGAAATTCCGATTGTCTGTACCAATTCCGACGCACAAAATTCCTAAGCATGCTTGGAAACAATTCAACGCATGCTCGGAAGCATTGAACTTAATTTTCTCGGCTCTTCGTAGTGTTGTACGTCACTGCGTTCTTGACTGTCGAAAGTTCAGCAAACTTTTGTGTGACCGTGTGTATGCAAGCCAAGCTTGAGCGGAATTCCGTCGGAAAAACCATCCAAGATTTTTCCGACGGAAAATCCGCTCGTGTGTATGCAGCATAAGACTTTTCTATTGGTAATCCAATCATATTGATAAAGCTATTATTCCTGAATGAATTTTGCACAGTATGTTTTTGAGAGCCCAAATACAATGCAGTTGTAAGTGTAATGGCATTCAGTTGAGTTGTGCAAAGTTATGTCTTCATTTCTGGATAGGCTTTGAAAGATTAACTCATACTGGCGTGCCTTATTGAACTTAAAGAGATCAGTGGTGTCACTGTTAATGCATACAGTGTGGAGACAAGGTCATGCAGTGTCCAGGGTGAAAAATGTCAAACTGCACCCCCCCCCCCCCCCCCCTGGTGTTTATGACTGACCGTCTGACATACACATTTTGCAGCAGATTGAATCTTATAGATAGGGTTTATTTTGTATTAGTAGGGACAGAGTGAAAGTAAACTAAATGGTAGGCTCTTGTACAATGCCAAGGGCTGGCAAATTTTGCGATCTGACATTGAATCTAGCCATGTGTGACCAACTTTACTGATGGAACTGACAATGGTTCACCTTGGGCATCTTCATGAATTTTCATATGTTTTTTTTTTTCGTGGTGTATTTTTCATGAGCTCCTGTTTAAGGTCTATGGGGCCAAAAATGCATCAAAAGCACTTTTTTTCAAACTGTATGGATTGAACTGTATGCATTGCATACGTGTAAACAGGCCCCTTTGACAATAATGGGCTTTCTCATCATACATTGTCGCGTGACAGTCTAAACATGACAAATCACAAAGTCAACAAGACTTAGACTCACACTGCAGCCGCCTGAGCGTTAGCGGTAAAGCACCGGTAAAATGATAATGTATTGTGAGAAAGCCAAATATTGTCAAAGGGGTTTTAGCGGTGCTTTACCGCTGTTATAATGCTACTTTGGCCCCGCTATTCGGGCAGAAGCGGGTGCTTTAACCCCCAAGAAGGGATTAAAATCACCCGTGTTGCAGTGCTTCCGAAGTGGCTGAAAACCGATTCGGAAAACCGCTTCCAATGGGCAGAGGCGGTCTGGGAGCGGTGTATACACCGCTCCTAAACCGCCCCAAAGATATAGAAATTCTTGCGAAGGTCTTGGCAGGTAGGTTGAATAAAATCATACAGAAACTTGTCCACCCTGCCCAGTTGGGATTTATACCTGCAAGATCTACTAGCACAAACATCAGGTGGTATATCTGAATCTTCAGGTCCCGACGGATGGGGATTGAGCAAGGGCTATTTTGTCCTTGGATGCCGACAAGGCCTTTGATAGTCTTGAATGGCAATACCTGTGGAGAGCCCTGGTGGGATTTCAATTTGGCCCAATTTTCATAAATTGGGTAAAAATGCTGTATAAATTGCCAGAAGCAAAAGTAAAGGTGAATTATGAATATTCTGATAAATTTCGACTGATGAGGGGGACGAGACAGGGGTGCCCTTTGTCACCCCTGCTCTTCGCCCTCACAATCGAACCCCTGGCAATAGCCCTTAGGTCTTCCCCCGAGGTAGGAGGATTCAGAAGTGGAGTAGTGGAAGAAAAAGTTGCATTATATGCGGACGATCTCCTATTATTCCTCAGAGATACGCAGACTTCCCTATGGAAGGCCATGGATATTATTAAAAACTTTGGCCAATTCTCTGGGCTGACCATAAATTGTGAAAAATCTGTATTGCTACCTGTGGATCCCCTAGAAAGCCCCCTGCCTGAGGAGTTCGCCCTGATTTAAATATGAATTAAATGAAATATCTGGGAATAAATATCAAAGAGACCCTTAACAATATATTATAGCTAACATTGTCCCACTCCTAGCTAAGTTTAAGGGAAAAATTAAAATATTGTAACGGCTCCCACTATCTGTAGCGGGTCGATGTAATCTAATTAAAATGCAATGGATGCCGCAGCTTCTGTATGCACTGCATAACTCCCCAGTGTGGGTGTATAAAAAGTGGTTCCAAAAGATAGACACTATTTTTAGAGAATTGATTTGGAAGGGTGGCCCCGGCAAGAACCTGTTTGTTCACTTTACAACTACAAAGACAGGAAGCAGAAGTAGAACTTCTACACCCTTGAAGTTACTTCCTAGCATCACAACTTCAGTATATGGGAGGGTGCAATAGGCTGTAAGGAGGAGATCTGAGGAGGGAAATGCTGTTACAGGACACCCTGCATAGATCAATGTTAGAAGCCAAGGAGGCGGGCTCCTTCCCCTCTGGGATTCCTACTTTAAGATTGATGGTGAGAGTATGGGACACAGTGAAGACATTGTTGGGGTATAGGGGATTCACAAAGTATGCGCCCCCCCCGTGGAAAAATAGAAATTTGGGTGAAGTCCAGAAGATGGGGACAATTAAGGAATGAGAAAAGTGTGGAATAAATTTTATTAATCAGCTATATAAAGACGGTATTTTGAAGTTTTTCCAGGAACTGAAAGAACAATATGAAATACCGAATAAGTCTTTCTTTAGGTATCTACAGATTAGGCACGCCCTAGGAAAACAGTTTAGAGAGAGGACACTGGAATGGAGCAAGATCCCTCTGCTCCATAAAATTATCAACGCAAAAACTTTGAAAGGTCTATTATCGAGCGTATACCCATATATATACAAGGGGAGCCTGGGGGGAATAGAAGCCTCACCATGTAGGATGAGATGGGAAGAAGACTTGGGAAGTATAACTGAAGTACAGTGGAATAGAATCCTGGAACTTGCACCATTGGTCTCGCTCTCCCCCTCCCAGAGGATGTCACATTTGTTTTTATTATATAGAGATTATTATACCCCGCAACAGCTTTTTTTCTTTGGCCACAGATTGGAAGCCAGCTACCCCAGGTGTGGGGAAACAGAAGGGGATTTAATCCACATGTTCTGGAGGTGCCTAAAGCTGTTTCACTACTAGAGGGAGGTACTGAGAATTATAGACCAGGTACTTGGAGGGCCCCCAAACCTGGATGTTAAGTTATGTGTTTTGGGCTTGGTAGAGGGAGAGGGAAACCCTGGAAGTACTCAAAGCACAATTCTTAGATGCTTATTTCAGGCAAAGAAACTGGTAGCTCAGAGATGGCAATCGGTTCTACCCCCGTCCAGTAGAGAATGGGAACACGGCATGAATGAGACAATTTTGAAGGAAAAAGTTGGTATATGTTAGATAAGGTGGCATAAAGAGATGCAATGAGATTTGGAAAACTTGGTGGAATATAAAAGGATACCCCCCCAGAGGAGAATGTAGGACGAAAATGAGAGAGGAATTTCCTGTATAGAGTTAGGGAAGGAAGAGGAGGTGGAAAGGGTAGTAGTATCAATACCGAAATAGGGAGGGAATAAGGATAATAAGGACAAGATGTGACATAATGAAATGGGAGTGTAGCGTAAATGAGTGTGAAAGGTGTTGGATGGGAGGGTGAGTTTGATTGGTGTGACTGCGGAGGTTGGATGATTGGAGTGGGGTTACTGGGGGAGGAGCTTGAAGTAATAAAATGGGGGTTGAGTGGAAGATATTAGGGCTCTTCATTGAATAAACACTTGAGAAGCTTGTAGCTTATTTTTTTTTTTTTCAAAGAATTTTATTGAGTTTTAACATGTTAACAAGAAATTGAAACATACAGAGCATTGAAAAATATTTAGAGCATCAAAAAGTGAATGCATAAAATCGTCTCAAATATACAGTACTGTAATGAGTGTACATGTGGAAGAGACAGTGGTGGCTAGGAGTATAGGGGCATGCTCCTACGACTTCCACTAGGGGAGGTTGGTGTTAGCTGATACTATGAAATTACGATCACGGTGTAATGTGCTCTTGAGAGCATAGAGATCTATAAGGTAAGTGACGTGGAGCGCTAGTGGGAGTAATGATCCAGGAGGTAAGTGTAGGTCATGTAGACACCCTCTGCGATTGACCCGAAAACCATTCACCCCTATAGGGAACATGCTGTGAATGGTAGGGGTCCCTTAAGTTGAGGAGAGGTAAATTAGATGTAGAAGGTGAGAACATGACTTGAAGACTAAACCCAAAAGGCTAAGAACATGTGCTTGAGCGTGGGGGGGTGGGGGGGGGGGATTCCAGTGACTAAGTGAGAGAGTGTTCGTATCTGAGAAAGCTAATAGTTATATGGGGGACGAAAAGGGAGTTGAGAAGGTATCCTGTGTAGCATCAGAGAGGGGTCTTTTAGAGATTGGGTAAGTTCAGTGTATGAAGGCGATGGTGGGGGGGGGGGGGGGGGGGGGGAGAAGCTTGTAGCTTATATGTTTACCATTTTACTTTTGTGTTTTTTTTTTTATAAGTAGATAAAGTTAAAAAAAATAGTAGATAGTAAAGTGTACTTTTTTTCCTAATTAATTACTTATTCTAGATTTTGTCCCATTCATAATAGTGCTAAAATTAAAATTAAGTTTATGTTACGAACTGTAATGACGTTATTTACAGATAAATATATATATATATTTTTTCTTGAATTTTTTTTTAATTCTTTATTTAGGACAAAGGCAAAAGTATAAGTTTAGAATCAACCGAACACGCAGCTGAATATCACTAAAGCAATTTGATAGACATGAGAAGTGCAGCATTACTCTTTTTATTTCTTTTCCTAATTTTTAAAGCGTTAAAACAAACAAAATGAATGAAACAAAAAATTGTTTACATATGAATGGTAAAGAAAAAAAAAAAAATGGTGTGCCGACATAAAGGCACCAAATTGTGGACGCAACTGGAACAGGACCAAAGCGACATACCCCTCCACAGAGTCCCCTGGTGTCACAACACTCTACCACCCAAGATCAAACGCCACCCCCTGATAGGCAACACAGCTAATATATGCTCGCAACTAATGGCAAAATCATGCCTCACAACCCGGAACTCCCCCTTAAGGCCCATCATAGGCCATCCTCAGGTTGACTCGGGCTTACACGACAAGTTCCATGATCTTCAAGTAGCAGGACTAGGTCAGGCATCACACTTCAGCACCTTGGGGAGGTGGAGGACGTACATGGAACTGTCAGACCCCAACGGCCCATACAAATTAGACTTCATGAGAGCCTTACAACTCAGCCACTTTCTCAGCGGTCTCCCGCCCCCCCCAACGACTCACAACAACCCCTCACAACCCCGGAGGAGCTCTGCACAAAGACTGGGGTGCTCACACATACACTCTCCCTGATGTACACCATCCTGAACGAACCGCCGAGGGACTACCAACCCCAATCCCTCACCAAATGGGAAAGAGACCTAAACTGCCATTTCAATGACAATAAAAAACAACACATAATCAAATTTACTCACCAATCCTCCCTATGCGCCAAAACCCAGGAAACAAACTACAAGATCCTTATACGTTGGTACAGGACCCCTGCCCTATTACACAAACTTTTCCCAACAACCTCAGACCGATGCTGGCGGTGTCAGACAGAGGAGGGAACCCTCCTACACATATTCTGGTCATGCCCCCGACTGCAGAATTTCTAGGGAGAAGTCCGACTTATAACCCAAACGTTCACAGACCGGACGGTGCCTGACGAACCGGCCTACTTTCTTCTACACGCGACAGAAATACCGGCACGAGTATACAAAAAATACGTGATCCGACATCTCTTAGACACAGCCAAGGCCTGCATCCTACTAAACTGGAAGTCCCTACACCCACCGACTTTTGCCCAATGGCTACGAAAAGGAGACGAGATTAGCCGGATGGAGGATTTGATCCTCACTAATCAACACAGACAGGAAACGTATTCCAAGACGTGGCAGCTATGGAATACATTTAGATACTCTGACGAGGGACAAAGCCTCAGAGGGATTGACTAACAGCCTGTCCAATCGACTCATCCTATCCCGCCCCTACCTTGGCTACTGACTTCAAATGCGCCCGAGAGGAGCGACACTGCCCAGATGGTATAAACACCCAATTATATGTTCGAATACACCTCACCTGCCAATCCCCCCCCCCATTATCCCCTACATCCCCACCCCACACTATTCTCTTACCTTTCTGTTCTCATGGGCTTCGCCCTGTCTCTTCAACACCTACGGTGCCTTTCCTCTCTCTGTTTTCTTACTATATAAAAAAAAGGAAAAACTAGAAGGGAGGCTGAATCCACAAGACTAGTGAAACTCAACACTTCCATTTCCCGGACACACCAAATCACATCTAACACAGACGGAACCACTAAGGTCCCAAATAGAATGTACACCCGCGTAGTATCCCACACACCGAAACCTTTTTAACATTCAGTGTGGGTGGGAATCTCACCTGTATAGAAGTATCTTTGAATGTAAAGCCCCATACACACGCTCGGATTATCCGAGGACCAGGTCCGTCGGATCATGTCCGTCGTACTTTGTCCGATGTTGGTTTTGCGTACACACGGTCGGACAAAGTTGTCGGAAAATCCGATCATTCTAAACGTGGTGACGTTTGTTGCCTACGATGGAACTACGTAGAGGCTAGTAGCCAATAGCTTTGGCCTTGTAATGTGATCTGAGCATGCGTAGCACTTTGTCCGTCGGACTACCATACACACGATCGGATTTGGTGTGATCGGACTTTGTTGTCAAAAAATCTATCCAGCAGGAGATAGGACTTTGTCCGTCGGACAATCCGATGGAAACTGTCCGATGGTGCCTACACACGGTCGGAATTTCCGACAACATTGTCTGATAGGACAGAATCCATCGGAAAATCCGACCGTGTGTATGGGGCTTAACACTGTTTAAGCATTATTTCTGTTGTTGAGGTCCTTGTGGACCGGTCTTTCTGTCTTAAATTAAAAAAAAAAAAAAGGTATCTAAGTGGAGAAGGAAATGACACCCGATCCGATTCCAGTGCGGACCAAAGAAAGGGTCCGCCACCATTTTGGTCCGAATGCGATGCAAATTCAGCCATACAATCTGTGTGGTTAAATTTGCATTGCACAGATATGGCATGTGATCTGCACAGCAATGCGGTGCGAATCACATACAATGTCTGACATCGCAATATTGTGAACCCAGCCTAAGGTTAACCATGGGTTAATAAAGGGTTAAATAGGAACACATTTTATTTAAATGACACCCATTTGATATGCAGATGAATGGAACAGAGTAAACACAATGTAAAACCTCTGAATCCTTCTGAGGAGTACTTAAATTTAGTTTTATTACGTATACTTAGCACATCCAAAATTCACAACTGGTTAATAATGGAGTAGATAGTGGCTTTTCACTTAGCTTAGTAAATACGATAAAATAGTATTTTATTTGAATACCCAATCTCATGCAAGGAAAATTAAATAATAGCCCCAGAGCTTTTAAAAATCAAGTCAGCAATGGCAATGTCCATATTTCTTTAATGACATGTTTCTTTTAATTAAAAGCCAAGTCAATCAGTACATTATATATGCACAAAGAATAGTAACAGGGACCGAGATGCATATCTGACATTAAGACCGAGAGTGTAGACTTTAAGAACACTCATTAACAAAATCTGTGTTCCACTGTAAATATATACAATGTGCTAGTTAATTTCAGGACCCTTAACCTTTGAACTGTGACTGTACCCGACCCCAAAAAAAGTAGAAAATAACTTAGAAACAGAGCTTTAGATATATTTCCATGAGGTATTGCTTGAAAACGCGTCTTGAAGTTTAAGCAGAACTGACCTTCCGTAAGATCTCTGAAAAATGCCCCAAACCAATTTGGTCTTAGAAGCCAGCACAAAATGCAAATGTTCCCATTAGATATTCCAAATCAGCTTTTCGATGCAAATTAGACAGGAAACACAGGGAGGGAATTCTATTTTTATACAGGCGGTGTGTGCCGATGTGGAGTGCTGAAAAAGGCATCTGTGACTATGATAGAATAGTTTTAGCTCTGATTGATATTGCTTCTGCATAGAAATAGGGTTCTTGCTATATAACCATCACATATTTATAATACATGTATGTAAAGTAAGCAGTCTTGTTAAAATCTGCATCCTGAAGATGTAATACCCTTGTAAAATAGGTTATGGAAAATGTCCTTAAAATTATTTAAAGGACTGGTAAATATAAGATGCGTTTTATTTTGCTGCAAATAATGGGGGTTATTTACTAAAGGCAAATCCACTTTGCACTACAAGTGCACTATCAGTGCACTTAAAAGTGCACTGAAAGTGCACTTGGAAGTGCAGTGGCTGTGGATCTGAGGGGGGCATGCAAGGGAAATAAAAAACAGCATTTTAGCTTGCACATGATTGGATGATAAAATCAGCAGCGCTTCCCCTCATTTAAGATCTTCCCCTCAGATCTACAGTGACTGCACTTACAACTGCACTTGTAGTGCAAAGTGGATTTGCCTTTCTAATTAGGCAAATTAGGCGGTCGCCTTAGGCCTCGCACTCCCAGGGGCCTTGTGGCCGCCTAATTTGCCTGATGTGTGTGGGAGTTGGAGGGAATGTCCACTTGAATTATTTTTCCCGTTTTGGGCGTGTGTGGGTCTTAGATTTGCCTAAGACCTCACAAAGCCTAGAGTCGCCTCTAAATCAACCCCGATGTTTCCCTACCGAGCGCCAAATTTAGATATGCACCATTTAGTCTATATAAGCTTTTAAATTCTTTCATACAGTGATTGGTTGTTTTAGGCTAAAGGAAACTTACCATGGGCTGGCTGCAATGCCCATCACTGAGATCACTGTCAGCTGGTTAGGAAAAATTCTATCCTGGAGATCAAGTTTTACTACATGTACAGTATATTGGGTGCTTACAACTAAACCTTAGGGTCTCTGTGCGACTAGACGCGCTCCTAATGGAGCGCATTCGGCGCAATACAAATCCCATATCAAATCAAATCAAACCTGTACTGAGAAAATACATAGGTTGCCATTTTTAACTCTCCTTTGGAAAATGCTAGTTGTTTTGCTTTGCGTCTATCTATTAAGTTCTTGTGGTAAAACCAAGGAAGCCTAGACTTCTGAAGTGTATCAATGCTTTACTAAACAAGGAAAAATTATAATATATGCCTACACATATCACATTAAGCAAACTAAACAATTACTCAACTTAGGGGTCAAGATGTCCTCCATTGTCCTTTGCTCAGTCCACCTCCTGGAAACCATGTGTTTCCTCTTTGTCCTCCAAACACCAACTGTCCCTCTGTCCCAAAACACATGTCTCTCTCAAACCCTCTCTATGCCCCTCCCACCCACTTCCTGCCATAAACCAACTTCCTCTGAACCTGGCTATCTGGTTTATTTACATATCAATGGAGGGGGGAAGAGGCCTTTGTAGACATATGCTGTTACTAATCTAAACTCTATATCATTGCAATAAAGTCACTATACAAATGCCCATAGCAACACACTAGTCAACTAGCTTTTATGCTAATTGTTATGCTACAGTTATTACCTTTTGTATCTCTTGACCCTTCCTCTTAGATTGTAAGCTCTAACGAGCAGGGTCCTCTGATTCCTACTGTATTAAATTGTATTGTAATTGTACTGTCTGCCCTTATAGTGTAAAGCGCTGCGTAAACTGTTGGCGCTATATTAATCCTGTATAATAAAAATATGCTGATCAAATGGATCACACTTTGATACATTGACCAATAACAAATACTACAAGCAGGATATCAGAGTTCACTACACTGGTTGCTCCTCATTAGTAACTAAAAGAGTAATGAGGTCAGAGACAACCAGGCAACTAGCAAAAGCAGTATTCATAAATATTTCTCAGTACAGGTGTATTTTAAAGCTGAACTCCAGACAAACATCAAAACATTAAAAATGCGTATAGAGGTATTTAACCTGCCAGCAGATTTTCATTTACATAGCAATGCCACATTGTAGACATGTGCACAACCAAAAAATTCGTTTATTTTTGTTTCGTTTTTTTCGTTTCCGAAAAAAATTAGTTTTTTTTTTCGTTTCGTTTTTTTCGTTTCCGTCGATTCGTAACGATTCGTACATTCGTAAGTCGTCGTTGTTCGGATTCGTAACGATTCGTACATTCGTAAATCGTCGTTGTTCGTATTCGTAACGATTCGTACATTCGTAAGAGTTATTTTTTCGTTAATTCGTTTTTTCGTTAGTTTAATTTTCGGACACATTCGTATTTATTTGTACATTCGTAACATTCGTAGATTCGTAATCGGAGCATAATTCATAATTTGATGTAATGTGTATGCTATTATTACATTTATAATAATTTACAAATCGAAAAAAAAAAAAAAAAGTTACGAATCGAAAAAAAAAAAGTTACGAATCGAAAAAAAAGTTACACATTTTTTTGTTCAATAGAGACACGGAAAATTACAAATCGAAAAAAAAAAAAAAAAAAAAAAGTTACGAATCGAAAAAAAAGTTACGAATAGAAAAAAAAAAATTCGAAAAAAAAAAAAAGTTACGAATCGAAAAAAAAAAAGTTACGAATCGAAAAAAAAAAGTTAAAAAAAAAGTTACGAATGTACGAATTTTTTGGTTCAATAGAGACACGGAAAATTACAAATCGAAAAAAAAAAAAAAAAAAAAAAAAAAGTTACGAATCGAAAAAAAAAAGTTACAAATCGAAAAAAAAAAGTTACGAATCGAAAAAAAAAAAAAAAAACGTTACGAATCGAAAAAAAAAGTTACGAATGTACGAATTTTTTGGTTCAATAGAGACACGGAAAATTACAAATCGAAAAAAAAAAAAAAAAAAAAAAAGTTACGAATCGAAAAAAAAAAAAGTTACGAATGTACGAATTTTTTGGGTTCAATAGAGACACGGAAAATTACAAATCGAAAAAAAAAAAAAAAAAAAGTTGCGAATCGAAAAAAAGTTACGAATCGGAAAAAAAAGTTACGAATCGAAAAAAAAGTACGAATGTACTAATTTTTTTGTTCAATCCATTTGAAGCACGTTTAGCAGCACCATTGTAAGGGACACAGAAAATGACCAATTCAACAAAAAAAAAAAGTTACGAATTTTTTCGTTCGTTTTCGTTCGTTTTTGTTTTTCGGATTTTCTTCATTAGTACATTTGTTGTTTCTAATTAGTTTTTTCGGATTTTCGTTGTTTTTCGGATCCGAATGATTCGTTATTCGGATTCGTACGATTCGAACGATTCGTTACGATTCGTTATTCGTATTCGTACGATTCGAACGATTCGTTCATTCGTACGAAAACGAACGAACGAAAATAACGAAAAAAAACGAAAAAACGAAAAAAACAAAACGAATTGCACATGTCTACCACATTGCACAGTCAGGTAGATAATGCCACATTCTCTGCTACCATAAAGGAATGCACTGCTGACACCACCCTACCTTCAGCCTTCTGATTGGACAATGAAAGAGCAGCAGCAGACTGATGTGCTCATCCCTCTGCTCGTTCAGTTGTCTCCTCTTATCACCATCTTCCTTTTCAGCATATTATTCTGGCCTGGCTACTGTCATTTAAAGGGATTGTAAAGGTTCATTTTTTATTTTCTAAATAGGTTCCTTTAAGCTAGTGCATTGTTGGTTCACTTACCCTTTCCTTCGATTTCCCTTCTAAATGTTTTTTTCTTTGTCTGAATTTCTCACTTCCTGTTTCTCCTCAGTAAACTTCACACCATCATCCGAGCGGTGTTTAGTCAGCCAGAACAGCTTACTGAACAGCTTACTGAGGAGGAACAGGAAGTGAGAAATTCAGACAAAGAAAACAAAGAAAAAAAAACAATTAGAAGGGAAATCGGAGGAAAAGGTAAGTGAACCAACAATGCACTAGCTTAAAGGAACCTATTTAGAAAATAAAAAACAACCCCTTTAACCTCCCTGACGGTATGATTATGTCTGGAATTTTGTACCAAAAGCGGTACAATTATTTTGCATGGAAAATTGGCGTTTTTATATTGTAGGCCTGTAATTCTTATGAATAACTCACTTAAATCTGTCCAAACCAGAGTCTAGTAGACATCCCGGGTATGATAAAGTTTGAAACACAAAATCATAAATTATAATTTAATAAATAACTATAAAAATTATTCAATAATGTAATCAAATCAAAAACACTGAAATTTGCTCAGTTTTTCATTAAATTTAGTGTTTGATGACGAATTGTGATTCTAATTTATTATCGCTGTTTTCTAGCTGGTCTACAACCACTTTTAACATAAAGGGACACTTTTTGGTTGCTATGGACAATCTCCAGTTTCCAGGCAGAATTTTTTCAATTTATTATATAAAACTACATGCAGGGCACTGGACAGACCACTAGGGACAGAGGGGATGTGTATTTTTTTTATACAGTACTGTAATCTGTAAGATTACAGTACTGTATGTGTATTGTGTGTTTTAATTTTTTTGAATTTGGCGCCGATCTCCACTCCTGTGCAACGTCACAGGGAACGGAGATCAGCCGCACTCGGCACTGTGTGAATCGAGCGGAGGAGCTCGCACACACAGCGGGGAGACATCGCAGGATCCAGGGGACAAGGTAAGTAACTTCCCCTGTATCCTGCAATGAAATCCCGAGTCTGGCTCGGGGTTACTGCCAGTGATGTAAGTAACTGAGTTAAAATAAACTGAGTTACCTAACGCAGTTACTTTAGAGGGTAACGAGTAATCGAACTGATTACTTTTC
The DNA here is from genome assembly GCA_028564925.1 of Lithobates sylvaticus. Classification (NCBI taxonomy): domain Eukaryota; kingdom Metazoa; phylum Chordata; class Amphibia; order Anura; family Ranidae; genus Lithobates; species Lithobates sylvaticus. The sequence continues at coordinate 45,034,816 of CM053033.1, forward strand.
CCCTCATGGTAACGCAGTTCCCATTACTTTGGCTTAGTTACCCCAATTACATCTACCGCCACTAGATGGCAGTAGTGTAATTCTGGTGTCCTGCCAAAAAAGTTCCCCTGCCGGATAAGGACCCCCTGTACTGCGCAGGCGCATCGCTTGCACAGTACGAAGGACTACGGAGCTTCCGAAAATTGCCGAACCTAAACAGCTCTGAGTGAACTCTACACCGCGCAGGTGCAGTTAACATGTAATTGTACGAGGCGATGCCGCACGCTCCCGATGCTCGTGCTACTCTGCAAGGGGCGTCTATCGTGTAACTAAGGGGCGGGTCTAGTATTACTGTAACCAAGGGGCGCATTTATTATTATTGTAGTATATCGAGCTCTGCCCATTAATTTAACATTCGCCCTCTTCTGTAGCCACCCGCCCCTTACACGATATAATAACAATAGACCCGCCACTTGCTTACACGCTATAACAGATCTGCCCCTTGGTTAGAGTAATAATAGAGCAGCCCCTTGGTTACACAATATATAACAATAATAATAAATGCGCCCCTTGGTTATAGTAATACTAGACCCGCCCCTTAGTTACACGTATAGAATATTTAAAAAAAAAGTCAGTTACTTTGCTGCGTAACTAATTACTTTTCCAATGTAGTAACTGAGTTACTAACGCAATTACTTTTTGGGAGAAGTAATTTGTAACTTAACTAATTACTTTTTTAAAGTAAGATGACCAACACTGGTTACCGCTTATGGTACTGAAGTTCCACCCCAAGCCACACTCGGGAATACCGCCAGGGAGGTTAAGGCACTCATGTTACAATCTATCTGTACAATTGCTGTGCACCCTTAAGGACTTACCAAAAATGATATTGGTGAGGACCTAACCAAACAATTCCTTCCATTTTGTGTACGGCCTTTACATAGTTCTTTATAAATCTAAAATAAAAAGCGTGTTCAGTTAGTGAATAGACTGCTCCGCTCTACCACTTGATACATTGACCTCACCTCTTGCTCACGTGGTGCTGCTCCTCTCAGTCCGTCCTACTGGCAGTCAGGTTCAAAGACAGGCCATTCAGGCACTCAATGAGCATATTTTGTAGTTACTGGTAATTGATCCTCCATTTCATGACACTTCTTTGATGGGATGATAAAGTGCTTGTTACTGGAAGGATCATTGTCCCTTTCTAAAGACTGTTCACGCAACTAAATTGTCAACTACTTTGACAGGCGACAGAATTGAAGGAACAATTTATAAATAATGGTACTGCATGGGTAGGCTTTATGAACTGGAATCTGGTCCTTCCAGTAACAAACACTTCATTAGCCCATCACGGAAGAAAGAGATCACTCACCAGTGGAAATGAACGGATTGGTTTGCCTAAACCAATATCTGATACAGTAGATTTGGAGCAGAGCATTTTGGGATACACCTCATCATCATTATATCATTATCAAACTCTCTTTCTGGTGTTTTCCTTACCTGTTATGCACTGATGAGACTACAATAAGCAATTTATTTCATATGCACGTTGCCTGTCATC